>JAYKKI010000082.1:0-510000 GCA_039881145.1 Druceiella hillmani | reverse complement strand
TCGTGATCTCTAGAGACGCCTTGAATATTTTTGTACAAATATGTTTTTAAAAATTCTGAACCTCATTCTTCGCATATGATGTTCTTGTTACCTTTGACCAATAGCGTGCATATAAACCCAGTTATATTAATATTATAATAATTTATTAAACAATGAAATAATGGAAAATGTTATAGTAATTTTTTTTTATTTTATAAAACGGAAACTTTTACTAATACTTCCTAACAAAAATTCACATTTTCGTAAAAATTGCAAATGCACTATAAACTGAACTAACTTCATAAGGAACCAATTTACTGGAAGTGATTTGGAAAATTAAATAAAATATAAGTGAAATTTTATACGTAAATAGATTCATATTATTAATTGCTTTTGTACCACTATGGGAAGCCAATGAAAATATAAGTTATCAAAATATATTTTAATTATATAAACATAGGGGTTGTTGTTAGGTTTCTACAGGACCACGGCTTCCGGATATAAAATATGAAAATATGACAATAGAAAATAAAATATTTTCGTAAATTATCACCATCTCCAGTTAAAACGTTTCAACGTTTGCACAAGGGTTGATCATCCTACGGTTCACATACACCGAGAGTCACACAGCATCATTAAAACGACGCACGATACAGATTTAATTTTGTGGAAAGAAAAATTGAATGTACTGGTAACTCAGTGTTTTTCCTAAGTTTTTTTTGTAAAGCTTGATTATGATAATAAAATATTTCAACAAAATTGTGTCTCAAAGATGTTGGAAATTTTGTAATTTAAAAATAAACTATTTCTCCGCAATAAAGGCTCAAATCAACAAACAAAATATATTGTTCCAACTTACATTTTTAAAAGAAATAAAAAAAATGTTTCCTCTACCAATCAATCTATGACTTGATAAGAGCCTAAATATCAGTTAAACAAAATAGTTTGTAACACAAACAAAATAGTTTGTAACAAAATAGAATCTAGCACTATTTTGCTCCATAATCATTAGAGAAATTACTTAACATACAAAACTATTTCAAAGCGGTCTAGACTCGAAAACACCCACGTAAATGACAGAGATAAATTACAGCCAACATAATTCTGGACTTAACACCGAGTTATACCCTCATCTACATTGAAATTGCTTCTGGTCAATAAATCCGCAGATAAGGCTAAATAACATAAATGAAAGTCAGGCTTGTTTCTGCATATTTTTATGCAATTACGTTTTGTATTGCAAGCGCGAACCATTACCATGCGGCGAGCTGATCGGGAATTACTGAAAGTGCAGTTGTGGGCCTGACTAACGCCCTGCCAGTACGGTGCTACAGTGATGCCGGAAACCGATAAACATGGACAAACATAGGAAGCGAAACTCAATTATTCAATTCAATGCAATTATTCGTGCAAAATTACAATCGTAAAAGTTTTACATTTCTTAAAACAATGTTCTGCTCTTGAATAATAAATAAACACACTAACACGCAATAAAATTAATTTTTATTTTTCTAGATTTCCAATATCAGAAGGAAAAAAGAAATACTACTTGCGTATCCGTCTGACTGTTCATCTTTCCTAGACGTTTTTCGCAAAAATTTGTGGAAAAAACTTGAAATTTGGCAAAGTGATGAAGCGTACTGATACGCATATGGAATTTTGGATGGGTCAAACAAAGTACTCGATGTTTTTTTTTATTTCCTATTTAGTATTGGTTAGCATCCATTTTGAGAAGTATCAATTGAAAAAGCAATTCATAAGGATTCCAAAACCTCTTATTTTTTAGTTTTATATGCCGTGGTTCTAAATATATTGTTGAAAATATCCGAAAATGCCATAATTTTTTACCGAAACTTTACCGTACCAACATGTATCTAATCTTCACGTAAAGAAAACTAAAACGATCATTTTACGTTTCATATTTTTTAAATTTCGCGATAGTTTTTCACCTGTAATTATATGGTGAAAAATTGTATCAATATTTGTGGATAATTTAATAATAAAAATCTGTATTCTTAAATGTGCATATACACTTAAATATCTACAAAAACCTCGTAGTGCGAGTTTCACTCATACATAACGAGTCAATTTACATAATTATAGAAATGTACAGTTATCAATTACATTTTTCCCATATTATTTTAAAAAAACAGTAAATTTGTTTAAAACGTGTTAGTTACAACGATCTCTATGATAACAGATACCAGGCGTGTATTTTTTTTAAATACTGTTAAAATCGAACTGGTAGATTCTCGTTATGTTATTATATGAAATAATCTACATATCCTTTGGAAGTATTTAATATAATAACATAACGAGAGTCAACCAGGTCGATTTTAACAGGTATTGTGTCTCATATTTTTAATTATAAATATAATTAAAAATATCAGAAATCTATTTAAAAATATGAAGTGTGTACTTAATATTTTCATTACTCATACTTACATACGTAATAAATATAAAAGCTTGTACATATTTGCTTAATTTTTCCTAATCTTCACATATAAAACGTACACGTCATAAATGTCAGACAAATTACTTGATTGCTTACATCTTTTTAATTTAATAATATCATTAGATCCAAATCCGTTTGCATTATAATGCAAACGGATAAAATATTATTGCAAATAGTACTTATTTGCCCTTATCCTGATTTTTTAGGTTTTTGACTTAGGTAGATAAAGAGTTAGAAGCGAGGACATATTCCAAAAATCTTTGCAGGCTCATATCGTATTGACTCTTACCAATGAACAGACAGTCAGACGAACAGATGGACGTGAAGAAATTTAATATTACATTTTTGTGATTTCGATTTGAAATCCTAAAAACGAATATTAGTAACTTGAATATGTTACTACACGCTATTAAATAATTCGCATACGTACAATAGTTGTTCCTGATAACAAGAAAAATTTTGTCAAAAACTTCAATCCGTTTATAAAAATCAGTCCCGCTGGAATTTTTCAATCTTGATAATTTTGTTCCATTCTTTTCGGAACCTAATTGGAAATATTGGAACCTAATTGGATACATAATTGGAAATATTAATGATTTTTTCAGACTTTCTTGATCCTGTTGGTGTTAATGATGGATACAGCAATTTTCAACTGTTTTTCCTGAAAATATTTCAACAAATTAAAAAAAAATAAAAATTAAATGATGTATATATTATATAATAACAAATATCTTTTTTAATTTTGCCACTTACCACCTGAAATTACACCCCGGGACGAAATTGCATTAGACGTGAAGTACATTTACACATCTATATTTGGGCCTCCATATTCATATCTCTGCGTTAAATTCCAAATGTTTACATCGAATTTCTCCGGGAAAATCACCTGTGACAAACGAATGAATGTACACGGAAGTTATTCCATTAGTGTTCCATTTTGACAATTTTGCCGTGAATAACTAAAAATAACCAAGTGTGTTCAACACGATCATCTCTTTTTAAAGCTGATTGTGTTGAGCGCGAAAATTTTAAGTCGAAGCTAATGCAAAAGTCGTAATTTTTTTCAATCCACACTTTACCTAGAATATTGGTGAATTTTCCTAATTTTTTTGAGCCCTATTTTTAGAAATGGTCAGGGATCGTTGATTTTGAGCGTTTTTTTCAGAAAAGCGTTAGAATAAATTTCCAAAAAACGAATTACGTATTTTTTAATTCGTTACGTATTTTGTAACAAGCTTTCATTCGGGGCACCACGAGTATCTAATTTTTTTTTCAACATCCCATTTTACTCTCCACGTCCTTCGTTTGCCCTAAGTAAACTCCCAAAATCAAAATTCAAATGTTTTTACTATATATATTTAATTAACGACCTGGAGCTACGCCAATTCCAATGTCAAATAATCTCTGACAAAAAACTAAAGGACAGGTGGACGTACAGACACCAAAGTGTTTCATTTTGCCAATTTTGGTACGAAACACTAGTAAATTAAAAAAAATTAAAAGAAATTTGTTAATTATTCAATATTATTTGATATTAATTTTACCTAAATCCATTATTTTATCACATTTTGCTTTAACCTAATATCCTTAAGTATATCCATTTGAAAATTGTTTTCTTTGAATTTCTTAATGAATCTAAATATACCGAAATTTATTGAATCTACTAAACATATTTTTGCATATATTTCAATCTCAATTAGTTAAAGTCGGTTAGAAAACATGATGATATGTATCATCATCATATTTTCTAACCGAATTTAATTAATTGAGATTGAAATATATGCAAAAATATGTTTAGCAAATTGATGATGCCACATATCATCATATTTTCTCGGTTAATACTTCCTGTTGAAACTGTCACTGATTTTCGTCTATTCAGCGTTACCGGTTAATTAATTATACGAATCTTCGAACTATTTGTTAACACAGTATTGTTTGATTATAATATTCGAGTATGGCTGAAGAGCTACGCTTTGCGAACAATTAATGTTCGTACAGTAACAACCGTATTCGTATGAATAACCTATAATGCAACGTCAGTTATTTCTAAATATAACAAAACTTTACAATTGGCCTGTTTGTACATTGAAGGCATTTATGAAAAAAATATTTAAGGGACATATAAAGTAATGGTATATAAAAAACTGTATCGGGAATTTTTATCTATTTTTCTGTCTATTTGTTTACGCATCACATAAGAAATATTGAAGAGATTTGATTAAATTTTTCACTGGTGGGTTTGTGAGATGTGGGGTAATATTTGGATACTTTTTCGTCGTAATTGAACAACTAAAAAGTAGATATGGTAATTTGAAATTTTAATACGAAACACAATTACTTTTTCAAAAAGAGTTTAAATTTATGATTATTATACACGCCTTTACGTATTTCACAAACGTACTCGCTAATCAAATCACAGACACAGCTAATTCCTAATACATTTGTTTTTATTTAGAAAAATAAAAAAATGTTATATTACTGCTTTCTCTCTTTGATTTTTTTATATACCTTGAAGCAAACGTATGTTAAAAAGTTATATTATAATGCCACAAATATCAAGCAAAAAGACTTCTAATATATACGTAACATGTCATAATTTCTTACCATTATTCACTAAAAGTTTCAGTTATTATGCTGGTAATAGTTTATACTAACACTAATAAATATTTCTTAAACAAAAAATGTATAAATTATTTTATATTTTCCCCAACACTCGAAGGTTTTTCATTAAGATACGTCGGTATTTCCAGAAAGTATATAACCAATAATATTCTAATTTTTAAATTTCAAATTGACACCATAATTAGATAACGTTCGGTGTACGTGACAAGGCGCTTGAGCGTGATGACGAGGTTTAAGTAAAGCTCAATATGATGATCTAGTAAGTATATAATTACAGGCAACTTCAAATGACAGTGACGGATATACATCCGAGTATTAAAAAAAATACATTTAATATACACTACGTCACAAATGAAGAGACCATTGATTTCCATATATATTGTTTACATTTTTTTTTTTTAATTATACTTCTTTAGACGCGTCATAAAAAAATTATAATAGCGAAATTTTACGAAGCGCGTGCACGATGCAACAAAAATCGCCAGAATGAAGTTGCTCACTGCACAATATAAACGTAGTAACCGATACTATATTCATGATAGTTATTGAGGTATTTGTAGATACACAACACGTGTTTTATATTCATACGAATCTAAGTTACATCTGTAGTTTTACATAATATTTCTTAGTAATTAAAATTTAAAAGTGTCAAAAAAAATTCATTTTTTGTGAATATTCGTGATAGAAATGACGCTTATAAGCTTTTTAAACAAATATTTTAAATGTTTTTCTCTAAGTGAGGTTAAGTTTGGAAATATATTTAGTTACATTATAAATTAAAATTTATTTAAAATTTAATTATTTGCAAATAAATGAAACTACGTGATGTAGTATTAGTTCTACTTTCTTTCATTTCTTTACCACCTTGGTTTCGTTGTATTACAACATCTTCAGGTGGGATATTACCAAAGATCTTTGCTAATAGCCCACCTCAAGATATATATATATATAATACAACTAAACCTAGGTCGTGGCAAAGAAATTAGAGGAAGTAGAAATAATACTAGATCACGTAGTTTCATTTATTTGTGAATAATGAATTTCTGCAAAATTAAAGCCAAATATAATCAATATTTAATTATTTGGTTGAATCTAGGTTTTACCAACCGTATTTATAATCATGCTCTAGTCCTTTTATTATATCATTTCAATTAATTATTTGCGTGCCAAATAAAGATATTCTTCTATTACGCCAACTTCTAATGTGCGTGCATAAGTAAACGTAATTTTTTTTAATCTATACAAGGATGAAAATAATGAAAGAGGTGTCAAAAATATCATTAACTAATCTCTACTCAATAAAATGGGATGAAAGAAATTTCATATAACTCCTTGAGTCTCTTTATAAATACGCTAATATTCGTACGAAACTGATAAGGCACCGCTATATTTTTCACCCTATAATTATAACTTTGTGTTAGCTGAAATTATCGTCGCTTAAATCATATATTACTCAAGTGTTTTTTTATTATTGACCTAAAAAATTATATTTAATCATAAAATAAGAACCGAACGAAACCTGGGAAATATTTACAATGTAAAATTTGAATAATCAACAAAAAAATCTGCTACCAACATTTATTTCAAAGAAAGTATTTTTAGTTGAGATACTTCAGCCATATAGAATCCTTTCCAGCATCACTATACATGGGTCCGCAATTATTCGCGCTATCCCCCGTCCACATTGTAAAGCTTTACTGGAAGAGGAACGAGAGAAAAAGGAAGATGGAAGGACAAGTACCAGTCGCGAGGTTCTATGACCCTTTCTCTTTCGTTTGCTGACTATTATTTATGTATGTAGACGCTTCGCCGGTGGCAAGCTGGACTTACTTTCACTATGTTGTGTCGGACACTTTGGTTAGCACAGTTTCGAAATCTTGGCCTCTTTGAAAGTTAAATATTTGATTATTTTTTGGGTAACATACGTCGTCTGAAAAAGCTTTATATTCCATGTCCCCCCATCTTCAGCCTTCTGATGCACACAATGTTAAATCTATTCATGAAATTAGAAATATTTTTTTATAATGTTACTTTAATATCGTGCATCTTGTTATTTTTGAGAAAATCTTTTAATTATGGAAGATTTTTGAAGAAAGATAATTATCAATTTACTTATTTTCTTAATTGTAAAGTTGGTGACCATATTGATCACGTACGTTAAAGTGTTTCATATGAGATCTCACGTGATTTCTAATAATTTAACTTGGCTCTTTTTTATATTTCTGATGCCAAACTAGAAACCCTTATGGTTTCGCTATATCCATCTCTCTATCTGTTCGTCTGTACATCACAGACATATTATCCATAGACTATTAGTGCAATAAAGCTGAAATTTTTGCACGGTTATGCTTATATATATCGTCTACATAATTAGAAATAAGGTTTTTAAAAAAAATTTTAGGGAAACCCCTCTGTGTGGGATGTCGTTGAATATATCTGTTGTGAGATGTCATTGCAAACCCCTCTGTGTGGGATGTCGTTGAATATATATGTTGTTGAATTTCATTGCAAACCCCTATGTATGGGATGTCGTTGAATATATCTTTCAGAAATATTGGGGATGTGTCATGAACATTTTTTCGATACACAAATCCGTTTACGTAATCTTAAGCTTTAAATTGGTAATGTTTAATAGAGTAACGTGTGTAAGAGTAATAATCGATAAATTTATTAGATGAAGTTGAGGTTGAAAAAATTTAAAGAAACTCCATACAAATGACGAATTTGTAAGGCTGTAAAAGATATATTAGGTAACATGTTTACAAGCTTACATGGTGAGAAATAATTTTATTAAAATATGCACAATGTCCTTACGCGTATGAAAAATATAGTAGGCAATATATTTACACACTTACGTGGTGATAAATAATTTTATTAAAATATGCACAATATCCTTACGCCTATGAAAAATATAGTAGGCAATATATTTACACGCTTACGTGGTGAGAAATAATTTTATTAAAATATGCACAATGTCCTTACGCCTATGAAAAATATAGTAGGCAATATATTTACACGCTTACGTGGTGAGAAATAATTTTATTATAATATGCACAATGTCCTTACGCCTTTGAAAAATATAGTAGGCAATATATTTACACGCTTACATGGTGAGAAATAATTTTATTAAAATATGCACAATGTCCTTACGCTTATGAAAAATATAGTAAGCAATATATGAATATATTGCTTAGTATATTTTTCGTTTTACGTTGTCAAAAATGAATATATGTAAATAATTTAATAGAAACACTATGTGCACATAAATGTTTATAAGTAGCTAAATGTGTACTGATCCCTCATAGTAGGAGTTTTACTCGTTCTTAACAATTTTTTCTTAATCTTTCCCCATCTGAATCATTAATTTCTAGAATGTAATCACGTAGATATATAAATATGTATAGACTGAGGTTAAAATAATAATTTGTAAAACCTTGTAATCTTTAAATTAACTTATAATTTTACCAATAATTATTTATTATTGAATTATTTTTGGCTCCCTCATCACGAAATCTTTTCGTATGTTCGAAGTCCAGGCGAAAGCAACATAACGTCGGTATTGAGGTCTGTAGCTACGATATGGAGCGCATCGGTTAATATGTGTGAGAAGCGCAGTAATGTGATCATGAATTGCTATCGATAAGAAATCTAAATGCGAGCAGATGAGGGCAGACGTCATCGCTGACCGCCGTGCCTAAAGAAAATTTGCTAGATTGTGTTCCATGTTTATATGCAATTGTTTTCGACTTGAGTTGTATTTTATCAAAATCTAACAAGTTAATTATTCTTCTATATTAAATTGGTCTTGTCTATTATTGATATTTTTCACTTATAATCTATTTTATTATTTTCGTTTTATATAAAATCAAGATCATTTGCTTAAGATCTTTGATCATAATAAATCAGCAGATAGCCATGTCTTTATAAATTAAGACATGGCTATCTGCTGATTTATTATGATCCTGAAAAGCGTAGACGTAAAAATATACACTTCAAAAATATTAGAGTCAGAGGAATTTGTCGCGGCTAAATTCAATGTTATGCAGAAAATATTATTCAATAATTCAAGACAAGAAACTCTGACTCAACTCATCTACAATTCTCTAGCAAAGTGCTGTGAGATGTTGGTTGTGGTTGCTGGATATAACATTTTTACGGTTAACAAAAAAAAGTTGAAGTTTAAAACATCAACTTGGTCCTTTTTACAGTAATTTATTTGACGATATTATCAGTTTATTTGGTCTTTCTTCAAACATAATATATTGTTTTGAATAAAAGGGTATCGATTAAATATTTTTTCCTCGCTGATATATACTACATATGGGTTTTCCAACTAAATTTTTTTTGTTAAGTTACGATATAGCTTTACGTGATACTTCCGAATATAGTATGCAATTAACATAACTACGATGTTATTATCAAAGTGTCGAAACTCCACTTCAGTTCTTTTTGTACAAAATATTTTATATATAAAAATATATATAATAAAATATATATAATTGTTATAAAAATTGTTAATAGCATTAAATAGACAATATTAACGGATCAATAAAAAATTGGACGAAAAAATTGCCGGAAGTACTTTTTTCCAGTAATTCGACACAAGTGCGCTAATGACTAGCCATTTGCTTTTATTATGCAATGGAATCGATGTCACATTGTAGCCATAAGCGACCTAAATGTCTAATATCGACAAATAACAAACAGTAAGTAGACTTCACAGCAAAAGTGATATTTTTAATCAGAAATGTGTACAAGCAATGCTATTTCAATGAATCTTCGAATTTTTGCCTTACTTCTGAAAGTTTAAAAAAAATCAGAGAAATTATTTTTTCTCTATCTCATCAAGATGTTTAAGCATAATATTTTTCTCTACATCTGAAAGCCAATTGGAGGAAACCCATAGGGCTTTTGATCATCGAATTACCGTAATTGGGATAAATGGGAAATGAAATTGAATGAAATTTGGGACAGTGTATGAAACAGAATTCATACATACACATAACTTATTAAATACATATATTATATTTAACAAAGTAGAAATGTTCATTTTGTTATTTTTTTCGCAAATTTGATCAAATGCAATTCGAATTAACATTAAAATTGAATACATTTGGCATTAGGTTTGTAGATATTCATTATCACTTAATTTTTTTAGCGAGTATTCTACTCGTTAATAAAAATTAAGTGCACATTAAAATTATTATAGTGTATATTATCCTAAAATCTCTTGTTTCAGCCTAGATTTGTATCTCTCTGGAGTACACCACATAAAATAATTTCCTTTGAGTAATAGCCTTCCTTTAATAGTAACTTTTTCTGATTTTAAACAATTTTGGTGGCTTTTGCACAGTAATAATAAAACAAAACTAACGGAATATGGTTTAATGTCTTAAATTAATAAATTCCTTTGGAAAATTTCCCGTTAGAACCCTATTTTGCGATATGGTTTCAAACCCGATATAAATAATTGCAAACCTGTTTACTACATATCAGTACTATATAATAATAATAAGTATATTATATATAGTATCATACTATATAGTAATACGTATATACTGATTTCCTATAAAATAATACTATATTATCGTATTTACTCACATATCTCACATTACTCACATATACTTTCCCGTATTACGGGTTTAAGTACTGTTAATCCTTAACTAGTGTCAAAAATCTGCCACCGCTATACTAATTAATTTCGAAGACTAAATGGCAAGAGAATTGATTGACGGTCCAGGGAAATGTTGGTTACGTTCATTACAAACAAGAATCTGAAGAAGTTGATAATAACATTTTCGTTGCAAAACTATTGAAAACTACTATGATTGCCTCTTTTTGGAAGTTATTTGGCAATTATATTCAGACTAAAAAAAAGTAACTCTGTTTTGTAAATTGCCGGAGACAAGTTTCTTTAGTGCAATTTGGAAGACTTACGCTATTCGGTCCGGAGAAAAAAATCATGATAATACTTCTGCCAATTAAATGTTTTTTCTTCCATTTGACTAAAGTTTGAAATTTCTGCATGACGTCAGAGTATTATGAGCAAATGTTTCATACTTTTTCGTCAATCGCATCGAAATTCATTTAACTTTAATTACGATAATTCATACGATACTACTACAATTTCAATGATATTAATTATTTTCATTATCGACAGTATTATTTATAAACATTACTCTTTAAATAAATGTAATTAAACATTTTTTTCTCTTTTTTTTCCTCGTAAGGGTAAAATTCAAAGAGAAAAATTTTAAAATATACTTAAGGTATTTATTTTCATGGAGACCATCTATAATTATACACACACACACACACACACACACACACACACACACATATATATATATATATATATATATATATATATGTATATATAACGGTATATGAGAGATTTAAAATGGGAAAATAGTGCTACAATTTTCACTTCCTCAGGACTGAAAAGATTTATCAATTGCTTAAGATTAAGAATTGCTAGTATTTCTCAAATTTCATGCGTTATGAAGTTTGCTTACGATTCGAATAGCTTATAATGTCCCGATGTACAGAGTATATAAAATGTTTTATCATTTGCAACGATGGAACTAAATTGAAGAGTTGTGCTTTTGAGTTGTGCATTTTTGAATGAAATTTTTCATCGATTATTCTTTTATCAAAATATTATGCATTGTATACTGCAAATTTACAAAACATAACAATCTAAAAAAAAATTATGATTTATGTGGATAATTTTATACTAAAGCATGTTCACATTACGGGATTGTAACATGAGAATGCTTATCTATACTTTGTACCCAGAATTCCCAAACGCGAGCGTAGTTCTCGTTAGATAGCGTACAGAAGTTTCAGTATAACTTGATCATGAGTTTACTACTGAACGCCAAAACCATTTTGAAAAGATTGGAACATAGATGAATTATAGCTCAGACTGATACGTTACTGTAACCCACGTGAACGAAATCATGGATAGATCTAGTAAATATATGAATAGACATTAAAAGCACAACCGTACTTGGATGAATTCACCTAGGTGGCAATTACTTATCTCTATAAATTTGGAAATAAGACTATTTTTGACATCACATCTCTATAAAAATAGATTAATTATAGATAAATTTCAATTTATATCTTTCAAATATTTGATTAAATTACAGAATAAATAACTAAACTGTTGAAAGTACCGCTAATAAATTAACTGTAAATATTTAATATTCATCAAAACAAAATGAAGTAATTGTCTCTTTTTTGCCCGGACAAAGCCGGGACAGGCAACTAGTGACGTTATAAATAAATCCGTGTATTTACACACCAGAATATATGATAACTAATCATGCTATTTTTATTAAGCGTATCATATTCTATATGTATGAGAAAAAGTAGCTTTTGGAAAATACTTAATTTTAAAATTTTGTAATAAATTCAATGTGAAAGATTCGAAAGAAATTTAGTTTCTTAGATATATCAAATATATATATATATATATATATATATATATATATATATATATATGTATATATATATATATATATATATATGTATATATATATATATATATATATAACCAAATTTACTAATTAAATATTACTTTTCCTTTTCCCATAAGTTATATCAAAATTCAAGTATCAAAATCTTCCCTTGAAACATTTTTTTCAGAAAGCTCTGAGTGGGTAAAAATTATATTTGAAATTATCTCAAAAACTCTGTTATGACCTGAAAGTTTAAACTTCCTTTATACATGTCGCAACTCATAAAATAAACTTTTAAAATCCAGTTAAGAGAGAGGCAGGCGGTGCACCTCTCGGTTAATATTGCATGGAAATAAAAGCGCTATGGCCATTTTTGAAAAGATAAAAATGCACGATGCTCAAATGGTGCCATAACTCATTCACAAGCACAGGGATTTTTTTAACTTTTAACGTATACATATGTGATTCAGATTTTAAATTAATAAAATATATAAATCATGTTTTTTTCTATTGAAGAATACTCTGAAATCAATATAATGACAAAATATACTTAATATAAATCTGATGTTAACGTTAGGAAAATATATTCGCAATAAATTAAACAGAAAAGCATATATTGACAACATAACAATTTTAAATTGCACAAAACTATAAACTCGTATGATATTATAAAGGAAGATACTCTAGAACATACTTGTTATATGTATTCTGATGAGCGTCAACCGTAAAGTAGGTAAATAATTTTTTTTTAAATTTAGTAATTTTATATAAAAAATACTGAACACAAAGGTTAGTATTTTAATAAAAATTAACATTTCACTTGAGTATAAAAATAAAAGTGTACTGAAAAATTGTTTTCTGGTGATTGAAAGACACATAAAAAGAATTAAGGGTATCACTTATTAAGACTAAAAGAAAGGAAAGCAACATTTGACCAAGTACGTGTTGGAATACGTTTAAAAGTGTTTTGTGCATACACTTTTTTAATTGTTAACGTCATTTAAACAAAATCGTTTTAATTAAAAATTTTAATCTACTAGTATCTAAATTTGTTTACATTTTTCAGAATGGTTGACAAATCTCACAAATCAGAATTGCTTTGTAACTCTCAAGTCTCTCAAGTATCAACTCGATAAGAGTGACAATAAAATAACACTCATTTCACATTAGTATATTTGTACTTTAATTAAGATACTCAAGAAAACATTAAGTCAGATGACTATCTGATATATCTACTTACTAAACTTCATATATATAAATCAAACAATATAGTAACTTTAAGATTTTAATAGATAGAAAGACGGTCGAATGTAAAAAAGTAAAAGTTATTTGTGATACAACGGAACCCTAACATCCATTAAGAATGTTTTTTTCTAAATTTATTAAACAAAGATGAAAACTGTACCATTTATAAAAACAAAATATGAAAAGGAATATTTATTCATGTTTAATGTGAATTTAGTAAAATTGTGGCAAAATACTAGAAAATAAGACTAAATTATTAAAAAAAGATTGAGAATTCTATGTGAAAGCATTCGAAACGCTGTCAAGAGAAAGTTGTTCCCACCAACTTTCCAAAGTCTGAGCCCATTTTAAATGAAACAAAATATATATTTATACACTGATAGATGGATTAAATATAATAAATAACAATTTTATTATAAATCCGACTATTTTTCTTAAATAAACGAGCGTTTAAACACGATGACCCGGCAACCGTAACAGCCTCTCGAAAATTCAGCCCAATAATCTCCATATCACGATCACAATCTCATTAATTCAATTGAGCAAGATCGTGCACGAACCAGCGCCCACTTCGTCCGATGAAGACGTCATGGACACTACGCCGTGCAATTAATTAGCAGCTTCAGATCGCTGATACAGGTAGCCGCTACTGAATCTTAAATTTTATGCAGTTTTATTTTCATATAAATTGCTTAAATTATGTATGCACTTTGCCGTACAGAGGGGCAATTAAGCGCGATTACTTTAAGAATCGGTTATCGGTTTAAATAATGATGTTAATGGGGTTGTTGGATCGTATTTTGTAATGATTAATGTTGTTTATTATATCGTTCGACACGGTTTTTAAATTATTTACGATGGTACTTTAATTATTTTATTTGCGTTTTATTGGTTAACTTGTTTATTATTAAACACGTGCTTTTATGAATGTTTATTATAATAGTGTGAAGAATGACGCGTCACACTTTGACAAAGGGCCTCGCCGAATTATATAATTACCCGCGTAGTAGTTTTGAGTGAGTGTAATTTTCTGTGAAGTTACATTAAATTACCACCAATAAATGAGACTAAAAACCAATATAAAAATTAATGTCATAAATTTTATATAATAAAGATCAAATAAAATACTAAATAGTAACGATATAAATCTTTAAATGCCAGCTCGTTTAAAGGGACAGTATATGAACTTCTTGTCTACTCGTTACACATACACCTACATATTATGTGTGATATTTTATATTTAATATATCTAATATTACAAAAAAAACTTAAAGTAAACTCTTTTTAAAAACTTTAAAAACATATTAGTATTAATATGTTTTTAATGTTAAATTCTCAAATGTTATATATGTATATATATATATATATATATATATATATATATATATATATATATATATGATCGTATTGGAGATAGCGTTGACTCAATATCGGTAGTTTTAATGTTTTCTTAGGCCTTTGCAATAGCCACATTGCTATATTTAAAACTACATATCGTCCATGCATTTAGAAGTCATAAATAAAAAATTATTTTATTGACATTTTATTTCAGTGTTTTTTCGTTCTTATATACCTTGATGTAACGTCTTCATTTGTAAATGTTCATATATTGTAAGAAATAAAGGGAACAATTATAAGAAAGCACTCACGCGTCTGTCTACCTGTCACAGCCGTTTTTTCTTAGAAACCATCAGACCTAGGAACATGAAATTGGTAGAGTGGTAAAGCATATTAGCCCGCATCTATATCTATAGTTAACACTCAAAAATATTCATGTGAAAATATAAAGGAAAGCAAAAAACAGTAATATTTTTTATTTTATGAACCGTGCGGGACATAAATTAAAAGAGTAGTTTAAAATGAATCAAAAAATATTTGTTTTCTTACCATATATTCCTTCAAAATAGGTTTCGTAGTTTTACTGTCTAATATACTACACCTAAAGGAACACTATCTGTATACCATACCTAAAGGAACACTTTCCATCCGTATGTCATAAGCTTCTAACGCTTAAACGGAACTTCTAACGCTTAAAGATTTTATTCATATTTATGAACAAAGATGTAAATTTTATACTGCGCGAAAGTTTCTCCACGCGCGAAAACTAACTTAGAATACACCCACACAACCTACCCTGTCCCGTTAATCTGTGCGCCAAGTTCTTTGATCCGTTAGCTGTAGATTTAGAGCTGCAATACCAAATTCGTTGTTTAATTAAAACACATAGGTATTAATGTTAATTTTATACCTAGACCTTTAGTGCATAGTTGGAAAGAACTCTTTGACTATGTTATTTTTAAAAGAAGTTTTTGGTGAAAGATTTAAATTAGTTTATTTAATATATTTGTCTTGTTTACTTTAATACATGGATGTTCGATATGTCTGGTCTATGTTGCAAATAATATATATTTACACAACATATAATAACTTACGTTCAACTATAGTAACTTGTAAATTATGAATAATACAAAATTAAGATTTTTAAAGTATCAATTTAAGATAAAGTGTAGAGAAATAAAGCATATATATGTGTGTGTGTGTGTGTGTGTGTGATTTTAAACAAAGTGGGCATAGAATCCCTGTGGCGCCATTTCCACTCGAACCATAGTGATCGTTTTGTCTATTTGAGTTTTGTCAACAATAAGAATTAGAATTTATTTCCCTAATTATCACAACTTCTGGATATAGTTTGTCTAACACCTGCTAATAATTCCGTTCCAAATTGGGAATAAATTTTTGATACCTTAAAGTAAAATAAAATTACCATAAAATTTCTTAACGAAAGCGATACGCCAAAATAAACTCAGAGCCCAAGCTGGGGGTCAGTTATGCTAAACCCTTATCAAAGATATTCGCCTCCTTCCATTTTAAATATTCCACAATCAGCAAAGCGGATATTCCAATTCATTTATTATTCGCATAACCCAATATAGACAATCACGAGACGTAATAAATGTTTGGACGAGGTATCCGGGCCAGAATACTAATATCGTTTTACTCAACTGTATGGTATATATATTTTCTGTACCAGCATCTTCCGTATTGTAGATGAGATGTCTTGTCAGTTTGTCGTACGTTATATTTGCATTCGTCTTCCGGTAATTTGAAATTCTCACGAGGAACTTTGTCACATTGTAATCTATGAGTATTGTATAAAATCCAAGTCCATAATAACATAAAGCCTGAATGTCTTAAATGCCTAAAACGACCGTGTTTTACTTAAAATGGTTAGAGATGATATAAAAGGAAATAATTTATATACTTAATTTTGATTTGTTTTCTTTTAATATTTGTCTATAAATTTTCCCATTTTCTTCTAAAATAGACGAAGGAGCTTAATATTAGGTATTAATATTCTTTAATATTTTACTTAAATAGATAATAAATAATTAGCATTACGCTCTGTTGTATTACAGTAAATTTATTCCAACTAATAAAATCGCTTGTCTAGTGACAGACTATTTTATATAATTATTAGATTGAGTTAAAGCACGTAAGTTAATTATATTGCAATCATTCTGAAAATGAAAACGAAATGTGTTTTCATTTTTATTAATATACTAACCGGCCGCTTTGTGTTTACACTAACACATATTTTAACCAATTATTCATAACTCATTTTGTTGTCTGGGATCTTTATAAACGTGCAGGAAAATTCGTATTGATTGTTTAGATGAAAAAAATTCATTAAACCTGAAACTATACATATGTGGGAAATTTTATAATTTTGAATTTGTTTCCTAAAAAAAATTAAGCATTTATGACAAATATTCAAAACGCCTAATAAGATCGATGGAATTTTGGTGAAGTCAATTAAATAAGAACTATAAAGAAAAGAAAGTAATTTCTGGTCTTACTTTAAAAAAAAAAGATTTGAATATTTTTCCATTAATAACTATTCCGTAGCCACAGTCTATGCATTTCCATCCCTATTCCATCAAACGTACTACTGTTCTATAATACCATGGTTAATATTAATAATATTTTGTTGAATTCATAATTCTTAAAAATATCTTTCACAATTTTTTGGTTTTACTCAGCCTTAGTTTTTAATATGAGTAATATGTCAGGTTAAGATTTTTAAAATCTAAAATGTTATGAAAAGAAAAAATAAACTCGTAATGAAACAATTGTCTACTTTTCTGCCCAAAAAAGTAAAGCTTGTTTCAGTCCATGACCCTGCTGTAAAGATTGCGTATGTTGCCGATCAGAGTCGGGTACGTAAGCCTAGTTCGCAATAAAATAACTTATTATTACGTCCGTCCACCGTCTGTGTACCTAATCCGGCGCGGACCTATTAATTTACTGTTTTGTTTTATTCCATTGTTTGAATGAACTCGCCGCCAATTCAATTCTTGCCGACAAGTTTATTAGGCTTGCGTGCGCGTACCTCCTTAGCCATCTTGTATATGATTTGGAACTTCATTTATTTAAATATTAATGTACATGCGGTACGAACGTTTTATTCGACAGTGTTAAATAATTTACCCGGTTTCAATTTGTTCGTTTATTTAAAAATTCGTTATGATATTTGTTGTACAATGTTGTCAAAAAAATCATCACTACTTTAATTTTGTCAACATCTGTGTCGATTGTACAATTCGCTTATTGTTATTGCAATTTGGTTTTTCTAGGAATTCAATAAAATAAATTAAAGACGTTTTTATGATCAACGTGCTATTAATTACCGAGTTATTAATTACCAGTTTTCTAATCGATTAGTTTTTTACTATCTAGTAGTGTAGTGAAAAATTAGTCTCCAATTTGAAAAAGTCTTTTTATGTCTACATTAATATAGTAAATCTAGGTAGATTTCTCTGTTCGTATATTTTGTATATGTATATATATATATATATATATATATATATATATATATATATATAATTTTTACATTTTTTTTGTTTTTTGCTCAATCTCGTGGACTGAATATAAAATGTTTCTTTGTCCCAAACTTAATTTTTTATCAATTAGTTGACCTATTCAGTATAAAAACATTTACTTGCAAAGACCTTAACATATCGCTAAGAAATCAACAGAAAAACGAAATATTCGAAAAACCACAGTTTGAACAAAATGTGTGACGTTATTTAAAAAACAAGTTCACATAACTTTTTTCAAGAATATTTTTCCGAAACCTCCTTATTTATTCAGCTTTCTAAACAAGACTTTCTTTGATTTCTTTTTGACATAACTATCTCTACAGAGTGGCCATAAAAATAGACCCAAAGTCTGGTAAATGAAGAATAATAATATTTGTTAGTAATCTTAGAAGTAAAGTTAAAGGAAAAATATAATGAAGTTTGAGCCGTATTCACCATAAAAGTAACATTGTGACGTAATTGCAACTCCTATTTGGAGTATTACTACTTGTGCCGGTTAAAGTAGCCGAAGTAGTTATTTATGGTTAAGCTATACTCTTTGAAGGATTATGTTCTTAAATGATTTCTCGATTTTTATGAGTAATTAGTGTTTAACTCTTATAAAATAAATCGAGCATCTTTATGCGGTTAAAGCTATTTAACTGCTTAGTTAACTAAAACTCGTCACTTTTTTCTCAAAATAAGTGAGTCAGCATGATTTTCTACCAAGAAACTACACAGAAATGTATTAATATTATAGTTATGTGAGATAGAACTAATCAGAAGGAACGAACCTGTTCAGGGCACATGTAGAACGTAAAGATATTTATCGACCCGAGAGGTTCCATAACCATCGTAGCTTGGTCAGCGTGATCTCCCAACTTATATCAATTTGACTTTTCCATGTGAAGATATTATAGATTTTATGTAGAGAAATAATGTTGGAGTTTGAAAGAATTGAGAAGAAATCTGTGTGAAACAAAAAAAATATTTAAAAAAATTACTTTAAGGCACTAGGACGTTTAAAAGGAAAATTTTTCATCGATGCAGTTGTATAGATGTAATTAGATGGTCATAATGTTGATAAATAAAAGCAATTTTTTTAAATTTTTATTCAGTTTTGACCATTTCTTTAGTTACATGCAAAAATTATCATTTTTACTTCCCACACTTTGGATCCATTTTTAGGATCACTTCGCGGAGAAAAAAAAAGAGATCGAGAAATTTCACTTCTCGCATAAAAAGCTGATGTAATGTAAAGATTTTGGAAGTAAGTTATGAAAAGAAATTATATGAACATTTTTAAAATGACGCGAAAAATTTATTTAAAAATCTGGTGTTCCAAATGTATCGTTTCTTAATTAATTCTTGGCACCATGTTAAAGTGTAAATAAATGTTTTTATTCCAAATAGATCCTTTAATCTAATAATTGTCAAAAGAAACTAAATTCCCATCAAGATTAAGGGAAAAGTGAAAACGCCGGGGGTAAATGTGTCCTAATTATTATTCCGAACTTTTAAATGAAATTATTTTGGTTAGATGGCATCAACAATTTTGTGCGTATTTCAACAAGCACTTCACATACTTTTATTTAAATATATGTACGAGTATGTGTAACATACGTGACTAGCACGGACTTGCGTATACTTTTATGCCTATAAATTCCTACACAAATTATCTGCAACGCTAATCATACAAGTTCGAAACTCGACTAATTGTTTTTTTCTCCGATATTAAAAAAAATTATTACTTCACAAAAAAGAACATTCATTCACTCGGCAGCACATATATGCGAGTCGCATTTAGATGCCGAATGTAATCAGAAAAATATTAAAAAGTGTTAAGAAGAAACCACAAAATATTAGCTGACGTGCAAAAGCTCTTAAAATGGAAAAGAAGGATCCTAAAATACGGGTTGTTTAAACTATTACAATTCACCATTTAACTTGAATTTATTAACGATTTTGATACACACGCTCCTTATATTTATATTTAAATATAGCGCAGTAAGAACTCTAACAAAGACCGAACCAAATAAACTGCATAATGTGGGTTATTATCTTTCCAGCATAAATAAAATTACATCATGTTTGACTAGACTGCTAATATGATCAAAGTTAATCTAAAAATCATCTCGAAGAGCTATTTTAAACTCACTAACTTTTTACTCACTTCTACTCCACAGTTGAAACCTGTTAACGATTCGATTCCAAGCAGTTCCAAGGTTCGATGTCGCATTCCTAGTCATAAAATAAATAATAATTGGCATTGTTCGAGAGCCTGTTAACTCGGAGACATATGTAGGCAGAGCTCGCGAGTATTGTGTGTAATACAAAACAACGATATGGGACGGCGCAGGTATCGAGTCATCTGGAACAAGTGATAGCGGCGTCGAAGATGTGCTGCGTTGTGCCGCCTTGAACAATGAAGAAATAAATCAACACCATCTCTTTGATCTAGGGCTACTAAAAGAGGTTTTAGTATTTCGGAAGATTATGTAAGATGATGAGATGAGAATCCTGTTTTTCATCGTCTTCGAGAGATACTGAATCTAAATAAAATTAAGATAGATTGAGAGGAGCCACTTCTATCATCGGTCTAGTCGTATAAGGAAAAATTGTAAATATCTTTTTTATAATTGAAACAAAGGGTGTCGAAACCCTAGCTTGAAATGATAATTCTGTATTTCAAATATAGCAAATTAACAAAATTATTTTTGTCAAATTAATCTTGTTTTAATTATAACGTATATAAAAATTAAAAATAGCTTTATTTCTTGAGCATTTTTTCACTTTAGGTATGTGACTAAATTTAAATCAATTTTATGCACACCTGAGTTTCTGGCTCAAAAATTGAGACGTTCGGAAAAGATTTTGTTTTTTTTTCCTAAAGATGAAGATAAGTTTTGTCATTTTGTAATTATTTATTGTTAATTTAATATTGAATTAAATATTGAAAAGTTTAATTCAAAACAATTCATCATGTATTTTGTTGTTTCCCGTCCGTAAAACTTCCATGTTTTACTTGAAAAAAAAACTGAATTAAGCCATTTTTACACTTCCCTAGAAACCAGTATTTTGTGATTATCAGAATTTATAGAAATCAAAATAAATCAGAAGGTGTCAGAGTTTACAAATATGGTAGCAAGTTCCATCCAAGCTGTAACAAAATCTGGACAATCGTTAAAATGTTTATGAAGTTTGGCGCTGTTCTGTCCTCACTTCTATTTCACGGTATTGCTCAATTTATCCAATTGGTAACCGTAGCTATAATTGATTGTTTAAACGTATTTTGCCTCTCTGATGCCTTTGTTTGATCTTTATCAGCTTCAAATGATTTTCCAGAACGCAGTGCATGCAACTTTAACGTCAACATCGCCACAATTAAATTTGGAAAACTAATTAAAATACAGGCGTTATATTTGGGTATCCTGTATACATATAGGTATTCGGCACACGCTGCTTATAATATTGTTTATTATGCTTCAAAAGTATTTGTACGTATTCGGTAGTAAAAAAGCAAAATATGGGGAAAATGTCCGGTATGATGTTTCGTTTTTAGTAAGTCTCGGAAAAGAATAACTAGGAAAAATAAAAAATATTTTTCTTCCTTATAAATAAAACTTAATACATCAGCTATGAAATATATAATACTCTTATGAATTACAATGAAGTTAATTGGTTCAAAATATGACTGAGGAAGACGCGTGAGAAAAAACGATATTACATTCTGAAAAATCCAAGATCATACTCTAGTCCCATCCATACTGTTAATTTTTCTTCATGCAGTTCCTTAAAATGATTTTATAGCATGATAAAGAAATCTCATTAAAAGAATGAGTCCCAAATTCAGAAACAAACAAAAATTACGAGTATCATAATATTTTTTTTTGTAAATCCTTTACGTTTTTATTCTAATCCAATTGTTATATTTGACTTATCAAGGGATAAAAAGTGATATTAATTATGTATAACACAATATTTTTGATTTTTCGTGCTATAATATGATATACACAACAAATATGGGTATCGATTTTAGGGCTCTATAACTCAAGGGTTCAACCGATATTCAACATGAAAACGTCAAATGAGTCTGTTTGTGTACGCTACCGAGATATATATGACTCCTTTTTTTATATATTCCTACACCTAGCTGAAATGTCTAACTCAGCCACTGTTAAAGGCGCCTGAAAAGTTCCGAGTCCAGGGTACTAAAAATTAGGATAATATTCTCAACAAAAAAAATTATTTTTTAATTTAGTCCCATTCAAGTTCGATACATTTTTCACACCTATATAAGAATTTTGTATCCAAATGAAAAACATAATTTGAATCTCTTTTCCCGAAATATTCTTCTACGACCGCCTTCAACAGACTTCAGCCGTAAATGTACGGCCACGTAAATCCTTTTTTATCTGACTTCAAAAAAGGAGAAGGTTCTCAATTCGTCGGAATTTTTTTATGTATGTTCAGCGATAATTCTCTATCTAGTGGATGATTCTTTTTTATTTGAAAGAAGGTCCTATAGGTGTGGTCTTGCATGTATATACATATATATATATATATATATATATATATATATGATCTGATTACGAGGTCCGGAAATCAACGATGGAACACCTTAATAAGTAGAACACTCACCAGATCAGTGTGTGGTGATGAGTTCTGAAGACGAATAATATAACTCCTTAACGGATCCTAGTAAATTGATAATGATTCAATATATATGCTAATTGTTAGTTGTTACTTAAGTTGTTATTTGGCAAAATATAATATTGGATTTCAGATATGGAGAATGGAACTCCTCAAGTGGTAGTTTTTCATTTGCAAAATCTTATATTGGACTTCGGATATGGAGAACCGAACTCCTGAACGGCTAACAGCTAACCATCGGCGGCTGCTACTATCGCTCCATTTCTATGTATTGTTGATAATCATTTTTAAACAAAGAGGAAATTATCTATATTCTAGTATTTGCCCGTGACTTTTAATAATTATCTCAAATTCTAAGAAAGAAAGTAATTAAAAAAATGAATATATTAATAACTAAAAATATTAAAATTAAACATACTTTAAAAAGGTTTTTTTCCTTCAAAAAAGGTAAGATATTAAAAAGTAAAAAATAATTAACTCGAAATAGGTACTACTTATTTGCAATTAATAAATAAGTTAACCTATACAGTCGGTCGACAGTGCTGGCACCGACTTCAAAAATAAGTAACGTAGTTATTGGGTTAATTATTTTTTCCTTTAGTACCCTACCTATTTTGAAGGAGGTTTTTTAAAATATGTTTTATTAACTTATTAAAAAGAAAGTAATCGTTAGAAGCCAAATGTGGAATGAAGAGTGGGTTGTCAATTTTTAGAAGTCAGTATATCTCATGGCTTGCCTCGTTATTCGCGGCATGGGGACCGGTGCATTATCTTGTAAAAACAAAACTTCTTTACTAAAATTGTATCTTCTTTTCTCCACAACAGCTTAATGCCCTTTTTTAAAAAGTGCACGAGATTTTTGGGATATAATCAGTGAGCATAACCCTTGAAATCCCAAAATATAGTGATAAAGAGTTAGACTTTTTGATTTTAAACTTCTTCTGTGGCTTTTGCCAAGTATTATCAATGATAAGGATACAGGAACACATTTCTTCGAAATTATTCTTACATAAGTTCAAAACTATTGTAAAGTAAGAACCATTGCTGTTTACGAACATTGTTAGCTTTTTTGGCCACAACGTGAATTGAATTGTCTCATGTGGAAATGGTTATGTAAAATATGTCCCTTCATTTTTTACTGATACCTATTTCTTCTGCTATCTACTGCATTTCATACCACATTATCCATTATCTTGCAATACCGATTTCTTGACTTGGCGATATTTTCGTCATTGACTGCCATGTTTGGGCGGTCCGAGCTGGAGTCATCTTGCAGAGATTCTGGAACCTTAGATCCTTATCATAAAATAACTCTCGACCCTTATCATAAAATATCAAACCATTTTATGCAACATTTCTAAAATAACCTTGGCATTTACGCGCTTCGTCGTCCAAAGAAATTCAAATTGAACTTCAAAATTGAACTTTCTGCTAATTTTTAATATTTTTATTCCATTTAACACATCGAAATAATTCTTCAATTATCGTGGTATATTCCTTGTTTTCCTATTAGAGAGTTTTAGGTGAAATACTTAAAATATCAAAATTGTAATCAGTATATTGAAAAACACGTAACGGAATGGAATAACTGTATTCCAAGCGCTCATTTCATAGAAAAAGACTTTCAAATAACGATTTATAAACTAAACTTTATCCTTAAGCAGTGTAGAATCCAGTTATCGTCTATCAGATTGTAATTTTTTTCACCAGCATTATTTGCTACCAAACCTCCATTAACTTTAAATGAAGAAATTCACTCATCGGTACCGGCGGCATGTTTTATGTACCGTAAGTAGGAGTGGAAATATTGCGAATCATCTCTAAACCATAGCTCATTAAAAACTATATTGAAATTTGTATGCATTAATAAATATATTTATTAAATTGTAAACAACCGAGATGAATGGTCTCCGAAAGCCTCCTGATCTCCCTAACTGTATGGAAATTTGTATGTATTAATAAATATATACAATTAATATATTTATTAAATTGTTAACAAACAAACGTGAATGATCTCCCACATTACGTCTAGATGCAATAAGTACATGTAAGTACGGACAATCGATGTAAACAAAAAGACGGAAATATAAACAGACATTAAAAAAAAAGGTTGCACGGTGCTGCAATGTTTTAAAGTTACTAATTTTTTCGCCTACTCTATACTAGTTCAAATGTATGTAATTCTATCTAGTCGTTCATGCTTGCTGAAATCTTCGTAACATATTGTGACTTTTGTTATTTTGCTTGCTATTTAATATAGTTGCAATAAAAAAGTTAACATCTGTACTAGAGAACTTATCGTATCAAGTAAATACAATGCTATGAATTATTTTTGAATCGGCTGCAATGAATATGAGCGCGCACAAGTTAAGTTCATTGTCTCGTATGTGTACAAGTAAACACATAATAATAGATTAATAAAATATTTCAAGTTAATAAATTCATGAATAGTATAGTATAGAATAGAAAAAATAAAAGTTATCAAAACCATGTTACAAGTTTACAACCATTTTAAGGTTAGAGGTTTTTACCTCTATACCGCAGACTGAAGCCTGGAACTAGACTAGAATAAGTATATAAGACTAAGAGCAATATATAATATATACCAATTTTCTTAACAAAAACCAGCTAATTCCTTTATTTGGTACTAATCATAAAGAAGTAATGTGAGATAACGTAGTCATTGTATTCCTCTTCAATGTAGTTAACAATTTCAAAAGTCATGTTTTAGGTGTAATTTTAACGACTTAATAGCTGATCTCATGGCATTTTGTTTTGTTAGAAGTCCACAAGAAGCAAAATCATACATACACTCGGAAAAATTCAGATTTTTAAAAATACTTCTTTAGAAGGTAACGTTGTAACTTCCATTTTTTTCTTCCCTACTTGTTTATAATCTTGATATCATAAGTTACCATTCCCTGCAGCATCGGTGAAGCATAATATTATTCATTTTCATTTCCAAAGAGTTGTTTTGTAGAATTTCATATCTTTGTTTTGATATCTCTTCTTGACTTAACTTAGGAAAATTGTTACTCGTTGATATATCCTATTCGCCATATCGCCGCCCTAAACTTGTCTGTATCAGGATACCCAATTTTGCCACGACATTCTATGTGTTATAAATTATTTCCTGACATAAGTATTTGACTATATTTGTATTGTTAGATTTATTTTAAAACAATATGTAATTAAATTATTACTTGTTTCTTTGTGGCTACACATTCCGATAACCTAAAATGTATCTATAATTATTTAAAAATTAATAAAAAGATTAAAAATTATTTGCTATTGCGCTGATTTGACATGATACTTTTCAATTAAATATTGTAAAAATGTAGTCAAAACATTTTTCTTTCCTCTGCGCAAATGGAAAACAAACATTGGGAGCATACAGCATTTTTTTAACTTTACACTTTAATTGCTATCTTACTAATATTTCCAAAACATTAACATGTAAAGATATAAATAAAAGTTTTATGTACGTAAAAATACTCACTCCAACAAACATTTAAACTGCTACTAACTTGATGTGATTAATTAAATAAGACGCATATTATAAGCTAAGTCAATAATGTATTCATGGAGTACTTTAACTTTACAAATCATCATAAATCTTGATACTGATAAGTAGAATGATTTATAACCCATAACCACTACCGATTCATTCGTTTATATTGTTACCTGACTACACAATTTAAACCCAGGCATCCATAAAGGCCAACCCTGCCCGGTCGACTGCAGTATCGATGAATAGTGAGAGGATCGGTATTCGTTATCGGAAGCTAGCATCAGTGCAACTGTTTTATATTCTTCCCGATTAATAACGGACTCGTCGTGCTGCGAGTGCCCTCGGTGGAGATAATCTCTGAATGGTGCATTTGTGACGATTTATTGGTCCATAAATGTATGAATGGTCAGCTCCTCTGGATCAGTAGTCGCTAGACACTGCCTGCAGTTTTCCATATAGGCTACGAAGGCGTTTTCAAAAGTAAGTAATGGACTACTTGAACTAGATTCTGGAGGTCACGTTATGTGATCTCGATTGTCGATATTCGGAGTGGAAGCTGAAGGGAAATAAAGTTTCTAAATTGGATATTCATTATTCAACTTGAGTAAAGCCATTTTAGAGTTTTATTTTTATACTATTATTTTCCTAAAATGATTTCTGTTTTTAATTATACATTTCATTTAGTCAGATTATAATAATTCCATCCATAACATCCAAAAGCTTTATTGTAATAATTTCACAATTTATTCCTTCTCAGAGTAAATACAACTTTTAGTTACTAGAAAAATATCAAAGTATATACAGTGACAAAAATAGATAAACTTGATTGCTTTACACCGCAATTTTCAACCTCATTTTATCTAAAGAACCAATACTATCGAAAAATTATGTGGGCCACTAAACATTTATAATTCCTACTTTATTTTCCTTATTAAAAGCACTGAAGGAAAAATAGCGTATTATTTGCTTTACTAACGCCCACGTTACGATTTAATATTATGAAAGCACTTACTTAACTTACTGAGAGACTTTCAAAAGACGTCGAAGAAATTAACCTCTTTGAGAAGTGAAAGTCGTTGAAGGGAAATGACATTTAAAGACTAGCTTTAATGTCGATCACGAGAGACTATATTAAAATTATATTTAAATATGCATGGAAACTAGTTCTACATATTTTACAGATATTTTAGATCTATCTTACATTAAATTCTTGAAAATTATAGTTTTGTAATCTTTCAAACTTAACCTCTCAACTGGTACCACACACGATACATGAACTGACAAAAAATTCAAATAATTTTTGCGTGCTCAAAATTTTTTACATATAAATTTATTTTAGTATTAATTATTGCCATGTCTATGAGTTAATAATTTAGCATTATGCCAAATTTCAAGTTTCCACACAAAATAATTTCTGAAAAAATGTTTGTGGACATTTTTAATAATGTATCCTTATGTTTTTCTTTCAATTAATATGCTATAGGATTAAAAAAATTAATAGAATTTTTAGTATTTTAATTACCCTGTTTTGACTAATGAAATATGATTTATTGCTCTTCCAAATTTTTTTTCTGTATATAAGCTCTTACGCCAAACGATTTCAGAAAAGAAAGTCGTAATAAACGGCCAAATATATAAACACGTAAGGAATTTTATCCGAGTCGCGTTTTTTTTTCCTTCCAAGGTACGTAGTCCTAAAAACGAATCAAAACGCCATAATCTTTCTTTTAATGTGAATCTGATATATTGCTATCAAAGTCACTTGTACCTTGGACATAATTCAAAGACTTCATCATTTTAATATTTTTACCATAAAACATTTTTTCCATTATGTCATTTTGGATAGTTGTAGCTAATTTAATATAAAAAACAGAAAGATTTAAGAGTGACGCCCAAAAAGACTTTGATGAAATCTCAGGTAGACAAATTAAATAAATAACCCAATGTTACTTGCAACTTGAATAAATAACCTAATGTTACTTGCAACTTGAATAAATAACCCAATGTTACTTGCAACTTGAATAAATAACCCAATGTAACTTGCAACTTGACTTCTTTTAAATGCAGAATTGCTATCATTTCTATTCTATTGATAATTTGTAAGCATTTATAATGCTTAGAAATTTTAGTTTTAAACTATGAAAAATCAAATTCTAACACTTTTTGGAAAATTTCATAAGAGTATATTACGCCTGGTATATATATGGAGGTTTTATATATTTAGAAATAACATCATTTAAATGATATAAATTCTTATTTATTAAGGTTCTGTACCTCAAAAGGAAAAATGGAACCCTTATAAGATCACTTAAAAGTTTGTCTGTGTATCACAACCGTTTTTGTCAAAATCCGTTTGACATAGAAATTTGAGATTTGATATAGTAATGAAACCTATTAACCGGCATAGTTCTCAACAGATAACATTCAAAAATATATACATGGAAATATTAAGGGGTAAGAAAGGGCAAATGAAATAATCGAAAAACTTTTTTTAAACTCCATGAATCGTATGGAATATCATTTGGAGATTTGTGATAAGGTTTCAAAAATATTTTTTTCCTGATTTTAGGTATTATTTCTTTACAGGTATACTAAAAAAATATGCACAAAATATCATACCCCCTCACCCTTCACCCTCCCGTATCCGAGAATACTAAACCTAAAATCATAAAAATACAGGGATTTTAAAAGCCCACATAAAGTTTGCAGGAGACTATAGCAGTAATGGCCCTAAATTTTTAAACATGAACCATCTTTTTACTCCTGTAAAAGGCATGGTTGATAATATTTTTACGTTTTGAAGAACTAATATTTTTAAATAGAAATATTTAATATAAAAATATTTAAAAATGCTTAAATTTAAGTGGGACCCTCATAGTGCGACTTTCACTAGGTTTTTTACTTGATAAATTTGAAACCTTTTAACTACTGGATCATCCACTTCAGTACGTCATATCTATCTTATTAGTATTCAACTCGTTTAATATTTAGAGGGCAAGAATATCATATGATACCAGTTACGACAATTTATGTTAGAGGTTAAATATTTAAATTTGAAAGAGTTACATAGTCCGTTAAAAACAGGAATTAATTTAAGACAGTTTCTTCCAGACATTACGTTTTGTACACGTTTTATATATTGTGCTATTATACTCAATAAACTATAGATATATGTGATATAGACTATGTTAGTAATCGAAAGTACACTCAGAAAGCAAGAAATAGAAGTACCCGCAACTCACAAGTGCTAATATTTCCGTCAATCAAGCCCCTGGGTACAAATAAGCCATTTTTGTGCGAAACACGTAGTGTATTTAACGTAACTATAAAAACATGGTGATAAATATTATAGTCATGTATTGACAATCAGTCAGGCATTGATCATAACAAAGATAAATGTAATGTTTAAAAAGTGAAAAATAACACAACGCACGGCGGAAAAATAAAGATATAAGTGCAGAATTTTATTCCGATGCACAATGCATTGGAATAAAATGTCATTCGGCATATATAGTCGTTCAGTATTTTACGTTGGAAAATCACTTAAGTTAGAAAACTTGTTTGCGAAAGTAAAGGAATATTATAATAATTCCTTTTCCATTTCTTTAAGGCGACAAAAATAGCCCCGTTAGAGACTAAGACTAGATTAGGGACTAGCCTTTAACGTCGAGTGAGATAACATGTTTAATGTTGGGGAAGTCATGAAAATAAACTAAAGTTCACTTGAAACACAATCCAGGTTTCCGTTATTCACTCTTCATCCCATCATTGTTCACTGATTGGAGATTTGCAAACGGATGAGTAATTAAGCAGAGTGAACTCGGTTCGCTGGCTCTCGTCAGTGCAATCACAATTAGCAGTAATCCAGGTGAAGCTCAATGAAGAGATTCAGTGGTTAAGTCATCATCTAATCACGATTCCTTTCTTTGTTACGTGTTGCCTGTGACGTGGTTGATTTGTGTTCATTGCAAAATTTGCTTTAGTACTGATATCTAATCAGTACCCGTACAACTTGGTCAAAAATACAACTAATTTATCGGGTCAATTGGTGCGGGGTGGGGCAGGGATTAATAGTGTGGATGGGGTTTAGTTGATGTTTGTGGAACTCTGTGGGATACGGGGCGGCGCCATGTGGCGCTGTGCGGTGCGATGCGGTGCGTTGCTGTGGGATTATAGGATGAGATGAGATGTGATGGGTGGAATAGAATTGTGTTTGATGGTGTGAGGTGGTGTGGGGTGGATTGTTTTTAATTATGGTGGGTGTGTTTGTGTGTGATGAGATGGGATGGGATGAGATGGGATGGTATAGAATGGAGCGGAGTGGGATGATGTGGAATGTGTCTTTTGATATGGGGTGAGCTTCGGTTGTGTTGATTTGGGTTATATTTGATGGTATGCGATGGGATGGAACGGTATTAGATGAGATAAAGTGAGATCAGATGATATGTGATACTTGTAATATTATATACGTTGTTAATACTCAGAAAAAATAAAATAAATTGTGCTGATCGTACACGAATATAACCTGAGCTTTTTTATATTTTATTCAATCACTTTAGCATCTATTAAACATTTATACATTTTACTCAAATATGACACGTCGATACTGTAAAATCAGGTAGTTAATGTGCATCGAATGGAGGCGAGTGTTAAAAGAAATGTTTGCATACTCTTGTTATATGAAATAATGCATTGTACTCAAGAACATAAAACTCTCCCTACGCCTACGTAGGGGTCATTAACATAATTATTTAGTAAATAGAATCAAATAGCACCTAGAATTTTTATCTTTTTGTTTTTTAAACAATATGTATTATTATCGATGATACAATGCACACCATTTTGAAGATTATTATTTCACAGACGGAGTTTAAAAATAAAAAAATGTTTAATAGAACCTCAACTTTATTTCGGAAACATGTCCGACGATGGGTATCATTGGACATGTTACTCAGGAACATAAAAACTCATTGCGCTAGCTTAGGAAAGATTAATACAATTATTTAAATATTTCATTAATGTAATAACTTCTGTTTCATTTGAGATGAGAGAATTATCTGATTAGGCTTAAAATTAATGACTAAATATGCTTAATACTAAACTGTGAAATATTTTCATGTAATTTGTTACATGAAACAATATATGTAATGGTTAGGAACATAAAATACATGTCATAACAAATTAAGGGCCATTGATTTAACTTTTAACAATTTAATTAATTTGATAATTTATATATCCTCTAAAAAGGGAGAGATATTGAATTATGCTATAAATTAGTGACTACATATAAAATATATATTTCAGCAACTATGTATAGTTAAAACTAACAAATAAATAATAATAAACTAACAAAATATTGATGCTCTGAAAAGAATACAGCTTAATGTATCATTACTTATCATACCTTAAGTTACTTTAAATATATATCCAAGTTTAATAAAATACTAATAAAATCAATGATGAAACAGTATACATATATACATATTGTCCATAAAGTTATATAAACCCTACAAATGTATAAGATAACATCAGCACGAGATTTCAGATCAGGAAACAAAAGTAAATAATACGAAATGTAATAAAACAAAAGAAATCTAAAATTCCAATCACTGCCGTTGTGATTTTACGACTTACATGAGCAATTTGATCGAAAGCCGCATAAAAACGGCATAAATATATCTCATCGAACGTAAAGCGAAAATAACACGCGAAGACGCAAATAAAAAGGCTCAGTAAATGTATGAGGTGTCTTACCTGACGTTTATTACCCGATCATTTCCCGTAAACTTGCATACATTGTGTTCATCGATATTCTTGACATCAGAGGTTTACTTATCCAACGGTGTTGATCTAAAATTACCATCACGTTTGCGTGGTTTTGAAGATTAATCACGATATTATTTATAACGGTGAAATATTTTCCACTTACATTAAGTTTCAAGTTCCAACCAAGTAATTTATACGCCTGTGTAAATGTAAAGAAATACAAATAGATACTTGAAATTCTGGGGTGTACTTATGACCACACGATAGAACAGAAAACTTTTAATTTTAAAATATACATATAATAATAATAATTACATTGATGTTATATAATAGATATTGGTTCGCTGAATGAGGAACAATGCGAGATTATTATTTAAAAAAAAAACAATAACATACGCCTATTATATTAAATATACTCAAAAATGAAACGTGTATCAACGATAAAATATAATTCTTAAAACGATGCACTCCGTATAAGACAGTGAACTCGCATGGCTGTTGACGAAGGGAATCGAGTTTACCCGTAAGAATGAAACGATAGGTTGAAATAGGTCACAAATACTTTCGATTTAAGTTTATTAAATATCTTAAAAAGCACGCCAGGTGTGCCTAAAAAAGCAGTTAACTTGATATTTTAAAAGTGCGCATGGTGCCCCTAAAAATTAGTTCACTTGGTCGATACCGAAGGGAGCCGAGTTTACCCAATTCAGCGTCATCGACCCGAGCGTGACGGCTTAGTTTCGTTCACTGCCCAGAATAAGTTGGCAGCGCATGCTGCGCCTAAATTAGCTTCAAAAGTATTTTTAATTAAATAAATTCTCACGTGTCTTATGTATTCATTAAAAACTATCAAATCACTGCATTTCTGCAATTAATTAAATCTTTCGGAATTTTAAATGCAAGTTAATTGCAATAATTTTAGTTGAAGGTCATAATGTTAGCAACTACAATTTTTTACCTTTTTTTTAAAATCTATAGTTATTGTTATCAATGGCTAAAGTCACAATACACTAAATTTTGAAGTTTAATATTTCACATACGGGATTTAAAAATAAAAAAATGGTTAACAGAACCACTACTTTGTATTGAAAACTTGTCCAATGATATCTCACACAATGAGATTTACAAAAAAATATTGCTTACATTTACAAAATACAACCTATTTTTAATATTATCCTGAAAATTAATTTAGATTCTAAAATATCTACATACTTTTTAAAATTCATCCATGTAGAGATAAAACTATAGAAACTGTTGGGCTGTGACAGAGCTACGGATATGACAAAGTTATAAGATTTGCTTGTTTCGATACAGAAAACTAAGTCAAATAAAGCGACTATGTTCATATTGAAATAATTGCAAAGATTCATCTATGTAGAGGTAAAACTGTTGAAACTTTGGGACAGTTACAGAGCTACAGATGAGACGATGATATAAGATTTACTCGTTTCAATACGGAAACCTAAGTATAATAAAGTGACTATATTCATATTGAAATATTTGCAAAGATTCATCCACGTAGAGGTAAAACTATAGAAACTTTGGGACGATAATAGAGCTACAGATATGACGAAATTACAACATTTGCATATTTCAATACGGAACCCTCAATAAAATAAAGGCACTATGTTCATATAGAAACACTTGCAAAGATTCATTCATGTAGAGGTAAAACTGTAGAAACTTTGGGACTGTAATTGAGCTACAGATGTGACGATGTTATAAGATTTGCTTGTTTCAATACGGAAACCTAAGTGAAATAAAGCAATTATGTTCATATTGAAATACTTGCAAAGATTCATCTATGTAGAGGTAAAACTGTAGAAACTTTGGGACAGTAACAGAGCTACAGATGTGACGATGTTATAAGATTTGCTTGTTTCGATACGGAAACCTAATTATAATAAAGCGACTATATTCATATTGAAATATTTGCAAAGATTCATCCATGTAGAGGTAAAACTATAGAAACTTTAGGACGATAACAGAGCTACAGATGTGACGAAATTACATTTGCTTTTTTCAATACGGAACCAGCAATAAAATAAAGGCACCGTGTTCATATGGAAACATTTGCAAAGATTCATTCATGTAGAGGTACAACTATAGAAACTTTGGGACTGTGACAGATCTACGGATGTGACAAAGTTACAAGATTTACTTGTTTCAATACGGTACTGTATGTAAAACAAAGCGATTATGTTCCTATCGAAATACTTCCAAAGATTCATCCCTTTAGAGGTACAGCTATAGAAATTTGTGATATTTGTGATGTGACATAGTTATAAGATTTACCTGTTTCATTACAGAAACTTAAGTAAAATAAAGCGACTATGTTCATATTGAAATACTTACAAAAATTATTTTGAAAGAAAATCCCAAACCAAAACATGTTTTTTTTACATAACTGTCATTCAACTCAAAATAATAAGTTTGTACTTTCTTTTAATCGTCAAAGAAACAGCTACTATTGCAAGAATTTATACAGCAATTTATAAAATCAAATACTACTTGAAACACCTCTAATATCTTTTTTACATTCATAAATGGTCTAACACAGCACGTTCTTATTCTTATTTCGACATTAATATACTATTAAGTAAACAAACCTCTTTTCTTAATAAGCATTCTTGCAAAGAAGAAAAGTTATCTTAAATAGCTAATCATTTTGCACTTCCACTCAGCTGGTGAGTAGGAGGGATAGCATATCTCGCGAACACGCTAGCAAGTTGTCTGCTGTTCCGTTAGGTAATATCTTAGTGGTACCTATTCACGTAAATATTCGTAGTGTGGCTCGGTTCTATGAGTCTCGGTAAATATAAATTAATTCCTATTCAGTGACAATATAATAATTTAGTACAATTGATTTAGTGTTTGCAAGTAGTGTGTTAATTGTTTACAAGCGACCGATACCGTGGTTGGTTAACAAATGAAATGGCAGACTTCATTGCAAAAATATAAACTTAGAAATGACAATGAATCAACAATAATGAACAATAACTTGGCCATTATTCCATGGTTTTGATTATAAGCATAGATCATTACAGCAATGTTTTATTTTGTGAAAATCGCTTTGAAGTTTACCACTTATCGGTCGAGTCGCGTCGGTCTTGGCTTGTTAGTTGGCCGTAAAATGCAGTTAAGCTTTGTAAACCTTAATATGCTAATCATTTCAGATACAAAATAACTTAGTAATCCAAGAACTAGCATATTAAGTTCATATAAAGAAAGACACATTTTCATAAAAAGATCGATATTTCCACATTTTATATGACTTGGATGTCTTATTTCTAAAATCCAGACATACTTAAATTAAACTTTCTATTTATTTATAGAATAATTCGGCGAAGATATACTGGCCATGTGAAAGATATGAAGAAGCTTAAAATATTTGTAATAATAAATACAACACTACCATTACGCAGAAGATCAAAATGCATGAAAAAATATTTTGGACCAACTTTGCCAACATTTGATGATGTACCTCTATGCTTCAGCATAGTGGTACGTCTTCTTATATCTTCATGGAGAGATGTTTCCCAGAACAATTTTATCTGTCATACAGAATCAGAACTGTATGACCTGGCCAGCTCAGAGTTCAGGTCTGAATGTGAAACGGATGCAAATAAGGCAAAGGAGAGACGCGCCCACGCCGCGCATTTGTTTAACGCATTCGACACGCAGCTTAAGATACTCTTAGCAGTCTTTCCTCGCAATATGTACAGTCTATATTTACAGTTTTAAGTCCACTAAACTATTTCTTATAGTCAAATAAAATATATAGAATATAATTCAAATTCAATCTTTACTACTATTTCGTTATCATGATTTGGTATAGTAAAAATATATTTTTAAAAAAGATTTTCAAAATTCTAATTGAAATTGTAACTTACGGCAATAAGCTTTGAATTTTTGAGTGTAAGACTTGTTTGGAAATTAATTATTTAGATTTTAATATCCTTGTACTAAAAGTAATTGAAGCAATTTATTTGTTGATTTTTTTTGAAGTGTTCTTCTTGGAACAAAGAAAAAAGGATTCGTTTTAAAATATAAAAATTTGTTTATGGCTATTCAATCATGTTACAAAATTAGACATTTTTCAGATATGAATCAATAAAAACAAGTTTTTCATTTTTGACCACTATTTAATAGAAATAATGTAAAAATTCAAAATGATTATTGTACTTTAATGTCGCTTTAATTCCATATTTTGAGATCTGCAACATGAAAATATTATTTCAGCAGTCTGACCGTTTGGCAGCAAAAATTGCACATAATTTAATTCAGGGATTTAAAAAATATAGTATTTTTATCGACAATTTTGGAACGACAAATTTATCAACAATATATCCCTTTAACAATTTCATTTCCTGTTCAAAGTAACTTCCCAAAGTTTTACAAAAGCACTCTAAAAATGAGACCACCGTTCCTGAGCATCGAATTTGCAGTTAAAAAGTTGGTAATATAGTAACACCACAATGCTTTGAAAGGTCTAATACCCTATGTCATTATTTTAGTAAAAATGTAGTTGCTAATAAAAATAAACTTTCAAATGAAATATGTTTCAAATTAGCTCCAGGGCGTAATTTATTTTTAATTCAACGAATTATATTCGACGAGTGTACCAGGGCAAAACTGCGTAGGACTCACAACATTATCTAGTCCCTTCGGCGACACGAGAGCGGGCGCGTGGCGACGTTTCTGGACAAGATGGCCACGTTAACGTGGGACTTAATTCTGTTTTAAGGACCTTACAGTTTTTTTGATTACCTACATTACAAGATGTCAATATAAAAATTAACATTTTTAACGATATGGAACATATAATGTATTAATTCGTATAAAGAAAAGCAATTTTGCACATGTGGCTAAGATTAACTTTCGATTTATAATTGAAATAAGTAGTAAAATGTCAAAACGGTATACTTCACTTATTTTCCTTCTAAAATCAAAATAATTAGAAAAGCAGAGATACAATAAAGAAAAATGATAAAAAAATTATTAACTAGCTTTTCCTGCTGTGATTTCATTTGCATTCAACTGAAAACGTAAGCAAGGATTGGTAGTGATCCCACATATTGAGTTAGAGTCCAACTCGAACTTGACTAACTTTTTACTTTTGGCAAATTGATAACTAATATTTAAACTTACTCTCGTTTTTATTATACTTTTGATCAATTCATTTAGGGGAATGGATTGGTTGATATAACTTTTATTATACTTTTTTAATATTTGTTTAAATGCACATGGGCACCATATCCACTATAGAAAATGCCCTATGATTAAATGCATCAGAAATTGTTTGAAAAATATAGGTATGTACTGACGTATGTTTTTATTTCCCACTCAGTTAAGAGATTATTACATGAAACGTCTTGATATTTATTGTCATCATACGACTGTAGTACAGCTATTGTATTATTATTTGACTGTAAGTATTTTTTGCCTTTTCCAAACGTTCTTCGATTTATACTGTACATCAAGAGCTGCCGGCTCCGCAGTATTTAAATATTTACTAGCCATCACCAACAGCGTTGTCAGCCTCGCGATCGCGGCAAATATCGCGGTCCATCCGGTGTCGCCGCCGCTGTTCCAGCAGACCGCGGCTTGTTAGCTCGCCAGCAAGATGAGCTGCTATTGTTATGCTATTGTTTGCTGTAACGTACGGCGCCCGGTGGTTGTGTTATGTTTTATAGCAACACTTTGTTAGGCGCGCTACATATGTATGAGGTGAGTTAACGAAGCCGTTTGGCAGGCTTCGAACGGATTCAGTCGGCACTCACGCGTTGGTTGGAATGTGTAATAAAAATTGATGGAGTTTGACGATTTTTTATTCTCACGGGTGTTTGATACTTATTTGGAATGCTTTAAAGTTAAGACCTAGATATTGATAAAACGTTTAGAAACAGATTGCGTTCATTTCAAATGTTTATGCAACAATTGGAATAAAACACTATAAATAATTAGATAATTACTCATATATAAAGTAAGCTGTCTATAACTTTTAAAATATTATAAATAAATACTCGATTTCCACCTCGCAAATATTCCAGTTATTCATGAAGTTAAAAACTACCAATTGTTTTTAACTTCATATACTCGTAATTTTATAATAAGTAATGATACAGGCATATAAATGTGATATAAAACTAAATTTAATTAGCTATTAATCTCATAGTTAGATAATCAAGTAAATTTAGTGCCATATCAACTTTATTTTCCAGCTTATTTCATCAACATCTTGCCACCACGCTACTTTCTTGGAATGTAATATGCCTTTGAATCAATTAAAATATATATTTACATTGACTCCTTAATGTTTTACATCTATAAATACAATCAAATGGTACCGAGGCCTCGTATTACATTGCAAGTAGAAGCATTACATTATAAGTAGCAATACGTTGCAAGTAAATGCATTACACTTCAAGAAGATGCACTGCTTCCAAAAAAACATTACATTCCAAGACGCATTACATTCCAAGTGGCATTATATTCCAAGACGCATTACATTCCAAGTGGCATTATATTCCAAGACTCGTTACATTCCAAGTACCACGTATTGCATTCCAATTAGGCGCCTTCTGTTTCCTTCGTAAGCAACAATAATTATAATAATTTTGTAATTCTCACTAGATGACGATATTTACTATATTTTTATTTACCTTATTTTAATGTTTATTTTATTTTGATAAATAACGCGTTTTTCTTTAGTAATTCCTTTATAGATTAAAATAATAGTAAAAGTAATATTGTTATTATCTCTAGGGAATTTATTTAAGATCTGAAAAAACATTTAAAGATTTAGAAAACTTATTGTGTAATACTGCATAAAATTTTATCGCGCAAAAACCAGAATTAATTGTGGATTAAATATAAGAAGACCTAATTAAAATTTTCGTATGTTATATGAGATTAATCAAAGTAAACATTCAGGAGAAACAGACAACTACGAAAGCCTACTTTGAGCATTTGGGTGTTCATATATATATATATATATATTGTTGTTTCACTATATAGCTGGCTAAACGTAGTGTCACTAGCAAATACTTAAGATTTCCTTTTTTAAATTTCCAATTATTATCACATAATTATAAGTTTAGCAATAAATGTTACTTGCGTAAGTTTGGCATAATAGAATTATGTGTATTTTAACCAATAAAATATCATAAGACGCATTATTCGTAACTATAATTAAATTAAAAACAATTCATTTTAGTTGTTAAAATTATGCAAATCATATAAAAAACTGCTTTCGTAATTGTTACATTTTCCCAAATTTGAAAATTTCTTCATTCTACATTTCATAGATTCTAGTAATTTGTATTTGACTAACAGACGGGCTGAGACTGACAATATTGCTAACATAATGCGTTTTCTATTTTTAACGTCATTTAGCAAAAATGCACTACGTTAAACAATAAAGTGAAAAAAGTAACAATATATAAAACGTAACTGAAACAAACTTTTTTCACAGACTTTTTTAACATAACGAATGTAACATCGGATTCTGAAATTCGCAGAATACATAAAGAATTATTGGCGAAAAATTGATAAAGAATTCTAAATACTGGAATGGGAACAAATAAAGTATATCCGTATCGCGCGATTCGACACTGTGCTATCGTTGGCTCGCCTCAGCGAGAAGATAGCGTGACAATTTACATAATTCAATAGAACTTAAAGCTAAGCGGTTTAAATTTCTTATACGAACGAACTCGGTGAAACTCGAATCTAACAAGATAAACGAAACAAAAGTTGGAGTGAGACCACGGACAGTGGCAAGTTAAAGATAAATAGATCCGTTAGTTAATCTTAATCAGAGAGCGAGCGGTCCTCGGTTTAACGTTTGCTTCGTCGCTTACGAAAATAGATTGTGAGCGCTCGGTATTGGTACCGCTTGTGGCGACGTTTCGTTTCTCGATTTTAATATAAAACGTGAATTTCAATTTAGCCAACAATTAGCAACGACTGTATAACAATTTATAACTGTGACATTTCTCATTAGACTGGGGTAAATATCAGTACTGTCACAACTTTTCTTTTTAATATGTTATATGATCTCAATAATTTTCAATTAAAAACCGTTTAATGTTGTTACGTTCTAAGCTGTAAACAATTAAAGCAATAAAAAATTTCTAATTTCCAGGTCAATCCTCTCTTCCGCAACATATTATCATTTTTTTATCTATCACCCACAATTTATCCACACATTTTGAAAAAACTTTGTTTTCATTTTATCCCATTTGTAGTTATTATATTTTTAGAAAAAAAAGAATTCAATTTGGTGTACGCTTTTGATATAAGCACGTTTATATATATATACATATATATATATATATATATATATATATATATATATATATATATATCGGTTCTTGATTTCTTTAACATTCGTTCACCGATCATTATTTTCTTAAGAGCGCCATCATTCAACAGGTTGCAACCCTACTCAACAAACTCTCAGATAAAATTTAGATACAAATAAATGTAATATTATTTCTACTTTCTTTAAGTTCTTTACCACGACCTAGGTTTCTTTTTAATACAACATCTTCAGGTGGGCTAATAGCAAAGATTTGAAATAACTCTTTGCTAATAGCCCACCTGAAAATGTAATACAACGAAACTTAGGTCGTGGTAAAGAACTTAAAGAAAGTAGAAATAATACTACATCACGTAGTTTCGTTTAATTTTAAATAATGAATTTATACAAAATTGACGAACAATATATTCAATATTTAGATATAAACTTATTTACTTGTTTAAGAGCGATATTTTGAATTGTATTGAAATGTTATGAAAATTGCACGTTAATAACGTTAACCTTTTTCTTATTACTTTCCACAAAAATTTATCCATTTATATAAAATGTAAGGAAAGAGAATTCTATAGCGGCGAAATGCAGTTCGAAATGGTTGACTTTTTTGTCGAGAATTCCGTTCGATGACAAATACATCGAACAATTTTAAAGTTATCGGCTACATCGCGCCAAAAGATTATTCTCGTATAAGCCCGCGAATTTCAAGGAATAGCAGTGAACAAAGTTCTTTAAACCGTCACATTTTGTGTAACAAGAACGAGATCATTTTGTACATGTTAATTTTTTTCCATAGAAAACTACTGAATTTTATTCAATAAAAAAGCTCTAACTTAGTGGAAAAACCAAATTATAATAAACCTAAATTTACAAATTTTAATATGTTCTTTCGTCTAAATACCGAATCAGAAATATGGCCTCTATTATTTATGAAAGTTTTAATTTATCCACTCACTACCTCTCAGAATCACCTTAAAATTATATTTAATTCAAATCCATCTTAATTGAGCTGCAGTATACTAAAGCCAATTGTACTTCTGTTGTTTACTTTAACTATAATAACGTAATGAGAATTTAATTTCTACGACCCATTTAACGGGAAATTAAATACTTATCATTTAATTTAGTTGGGTATATATAAAGTATCTTTGTACTTCAAATGTTCCTTTTAACAACCATCATTCATTTGAATTTCGTTATCAAATCACTCAGAATTTTTTATTAATGTCGGCTTAATTAATAATGATAAAATCGTAACCAAGCAGTTATTTTAGTTCAAATTTAATTATAACTATAATGACTAGATTTAAATCTAATTTTAATAATAGTCGACTCAGTTGCAAATTACGTATTTCAGTAATTAGTTATTAAATTAAAACTACCCTTTTTTACCTGTCATTTGGTACATTAACAGTGGGCATTACTTCATGGAATTGCAAGTGAGGGCAAATAGAATTTCTTCCAAAGCAGTATTAATTATAATATACCAGTAAGTTTCGAAAATATATGAACAGTTCTTGAGATGTTCGACGAATTATTCGTTTATGTATATACTTAGGGTACACGCGAGTTACTTTGCAGTGCAGTGTAATTTTTAATTTATTTAACATTGAGAAAGTTAGTCTCACATACCAAAAACAGAACAATACTACCAAACAGTCAGTCTAGAAATACTTAACTATTAAATTAAGACTAGTAACAGATGTGGTCGGTGGTGGTGAATAATAAAATCAAAAACGCTTCCTAAAATGATAATATAATTAAGAATACCAGATGACCATTTTATTTAAAATTTAGTCTTAACATTGTCACTGAATAGGATCAATATGCAGTTTATAGCGAGATGAAAAGTTGTTTCAAAAGAAGCAAATATTATCAAACAGAAAAACTAGTTTCACTCAACGAAATAAACTTGAAAATATTGTTACGAATAACTATTTTTCTGTGGAAAAATATGAAAGAGAAATAATATTTTTCTTGTTAATAATAATCGAAAACCTATACAATTGAAGCCAAATTGAAAGTGAAATAAAATTTTAAGGTCATTGGAAAACGCAATATGGAGATATAAACTATGAAAAGTTCAATTGTTTAATTAATCATTTTTCTTTATTTTCTGGGTAAAAACTATATATAATTAACATCTTGGTGTTATTTTATTGAGCAAGTTAGGAAAAAGAACGTAAAATACATATATTTACAATTAAAACAAATTTTAGATAGATTATTAAACTAAGCTAAATTCTTTAGATGACAAAGTCCAAATTTAAAATAACTAATTTTTAATAACATTTATTTTTCATACATAAGACATTCTTACATAAGATATTTATATTAAATGTAGCTTTTAGATTTTATAGTGATCCATTTATAAAAAATGTAATTTCCCAAAGCAGTTTTAAACGCGAAGCTATGACTCTACTGTCCGTCGCATTGTAGATATTCTCACAATTAAGGTATGATTTCCTTCCCATTTTGTAAATAATTATACACATTTCATGATAACCAAACAATAACCAACGTTTAAGTATTCAGTGATTGAAAGAAAAACAGTGACAAATAATGCAAAGAAAAACAAACAATTTTCCAAATACCACAGTGGAATACGATCCATCCAATGCAAGTAACAGTAATGAGTAACAGTAACGAGTAACTACTCGTATATGTATCCGATAAAACATTAATTATTTGTAGTAAAATTGAAATGTTTTCTTTAAATAAAGCCTTTTAATTTTTTTTTACCTCATCAATGTGTAACAAACATCGCCTTTCTAACTCTATTTCTCTCAATATTATTTTTATAACATAAACAATATCCTCATCAAAGTACTTTATAAAAATGACATGTCGATCGGTTTGGACGTATTGACCAATAAATCAGTTAAAGATTTTAAGGATGCATAAATTTCGTTACAAATCACGACTTCCATGTCTAATTTCTCATAATGGAACAAAATTAAAAAGAAATTCAAAAAGTTTAAAAATGTCTTGTAGTATTAATAGCTTTGATACATATAATTTAAAAACAGTTAAAACAATTAAGGTTTAAAATATAAATTTTTATCTAAAAATTTATACATAAGAATTCTATCACAGTGAACCCAGACTTTTTTTTATCTGCTCCATAACTGTATTTTACCTAAATATCTGTAAATATTGATCCCTTTTATGCGCATATATATGATCTAAACATTATCTTTTTAGTTATTTTATAATGAAACGTGGGACTCAGTAATCATTGAGAACTGAGCTTAAGGTACAAAAAAATTTTGAATACTGGAGTTAAGACTTAACCTGCACAATTATACTACACAGCTAAAAGAATATCAGACTCAAAATACATTAATTTATTTGCAAATCCTTAGAAAATTATTCCCAATAAATGGGAGAGATTAAATTATCAATTATATAACAATAGTGTACGACTAAACCTTTTAAGGTTTTTAGCAAGTGATAAGTTTTTAGTCTACAAATAATACATTAATATTTTTTATTTCCTCATATCACTAATAAAAGACAAAACTAATAAGAAGATGTTTTAAGAAAAAAAATTATATTGCTGTGTTAAAAGAGGATTTACTTATTGTGATAATATATGAAAATAGGAAAAGACCTTTTCTTAACACGGTAATATTGAGAGCGTTCATGAATATTTTAAATAACACAAAAGCGTTCTTAATGAAAACTGTTTGTAATAGATATTAAAATTGTAAATTTCTATATGTAAATGAAAAAAATATTCTATTTGTTGACCATTTTCAGTAATTTAAACATTTTAAATATTGAAGCAATCTTCTTATTTCACCTCTATTGAATTTCAAATTAATTATTAACTATACATTTTATTTAAAATTAGTTATTAATCACAATTAAATGAAGCTACGTGACGTAGTATTATTTCTACTTTCTTTAATTTCTTTACCACGACCTAGGTTTCGTTGTATTACAACATCTTCAGGTGGGATATTAGCAAAGATATGAATCTATATATATGATATGAATCTTTATTAATACCATCCCTGAAGATGTTGTAATACAACGAAACCTAGGTCGTGGTAAAGAAATTAAAGAAAGTAGAAATAATACTACATCACGTAGTTTCATTTAATTGTGAATAATGAATTTCTACAAAATTAAAGCCAAATATATTCAATAATTAATTATTAACTTATGGTTCATTTCCACGGAAATATTAATTGTATGGTTAAGTAACGGTTATTTTAAATTATATGGATAACTTAACGGTTATTTTAAACGGAAACTACAGTGATACTATTCAAGACTTAGAAATTGAATAACTGAAAACCTCAAAGTTGAACAACTGAAAAATATAATGCAGTAGCGCGGGCAAACCTTAAATTATAGACGACGTTTAATTGCGTGGACGTAAATTTTATAACTTTACTTCATTTATTTATGAGGTCATTACAGCTCGTTGTAAAAAGCAATTTACTATTTGATCGAGACTTTATTGCTTTACATACTGACCCCGATTCGGTCAAACGATGTTTACTTGCTCTCTGTCCCACTCTACAGAGTTTGCGTTAAATTCGCAAATTCGGGAAGAGCGGTTTTACGATTTTGGTTGAGTTTCACCATGACATTTTGAGTGGTAAGTGTACTTGCATTTAATGTCATAATTGGGGAATTTAGATAAAAATAAAAAATTATTAAATTTTTCTTTAAGTTAACCTTTACAATTATTAACTGAATTGCATATTCTAGAACAATATATTCTTCCTAAAGTTCGTTTGCTAAATATATAACTTAACCTCGTCGGCAGAGTCACATGAGAAATATATTCATATACTCAGTCAAGTATACACCATCAGCTAATGAGGCTGTCAGTTTAGATCTTTACCATGTTGTAGCTTATACCGTAAGAAACATTTTAGTTGAAAAACTTTTTCCCTATAACGAATGTTCAACAGTTATTAGGAAATAAACAATTAAGAATTTTTCAATCCTGATAACTTAGTTTCTATCCATATCTAATTCTCAATATTCTTGATTTTTTCATATTTTTGGAGCGATCCATTCCATGATAAAGGACAGCAATTTTTAAGCATTTTTTTTTTCGAAAAATGTTTAAACAAATTCATAAAAAAATATATAATATATATGGTTAAATAAGTGCTTTAATAAGTTTTATATGCGTATATAAAAGTACATATTTTTTGAAAAAATAAAATTTCAATCTAAAATTATCAAACAATAGGGAAACTAAGAATAAAGACAAAAAAATTCTCATTGAATGGTTGCTACATGACTACTTCCATATAAAATTTCATACGATTTAATGAAATAGGTTTGAAACAAAATTGATTTGTGTGACTGGAGTAAAGATTTTTCAAAAAGTTAAGAAAATATCATAATTTCTAAATTACTGATTTTCGCGGAGCTAATTTTCTTTTTAAATGACTCATCGCCATGTTCTCTACCTAAAAAAACCTTTCTGGATCTACCTTTTTGGGTCACTGTAAATGGGCCACCCGTATGAGATAAACAATGTTGATGTATGAGGTAAACAATGTAATACACCCATTTCAGTTAAAAAAAACTGTGTTAAATAGATACACGACAAGGAGAAAATGTTAAAAATGTACCTTTTTTGCATTTCATAGAAATTACTGTATAATTTATCCGTGACTAAATATTTTTGGATTTGGCAGAATTGGGAGATTTGGGAAATGTTTATTTATTTCAATAATTTCCAATGAATTTTATTCGTTTCTTAGTGGGACTAAAACGCAAAATAATCTACTAACTTAATTATTTATTACTCGAAAAAGTCTTATGGTTTTGAAACTCTAACATTATACATTCTTTTCATTTCCGCAATTCAGCAATTCCATGAAATATATTTTAATTCAAATTATACCCAAAAAAATTTGCTCATTCCGGAGTGGTATAAAAAAGGCATATTTAATTCGTTTCCTAATATTTCAAATTATAAAATACCCTCTTAAATTACATTTCAAAAATATGACAAATTCTATTAATTCCTTGGCAGTTAAAAAACAGAAATAAAATGTAAATCGTTAATTGCACTAGTGACCGAACAGAACTTGAAGCTTGTTCTCATGAAATGAATTATTGTCATTATTCTTAAGTATTAAATATATTTTAATAAAATTAATTTTGAAAACTACCTAAATGATGATGCATTACTAAATCGTATCGTTAGATTATATATCGAACTTATTTTTATGCTTGTTTTTTACGGTACTTTTAATCTTTTTTATTTTAGCAATACTTTTAAGGGAGGTTGCTTTTGGGGTTCTGTAGCTAAGTGGCAAAGATCCATTGTAATATAATTCAGATTTTTTTATATCGTTATTTTATTGTCATTTTGTCTGCTTGCCCGTCTGTATATCAAAGCATCGTAGCTCTACCAGTTTAAGACCGAATATGTATATATATATATATATATATATATATATATATATATATACAATAAAACATACAGGACCTAAAAATAAATTAAAAAGGCCCTTTAAAAACTAGCAAAAAGTTTCTAAATAAATATAAGTAATATAATTAAAATAATACATACCTTTAACTATTAATTTTTTTGAAAAACTAAAAGTTTACAAAGCCACCCTAGTACGAGCACCATTTGTACTTAACTGATATATTTTATCTACTTATATACACGTCAATATTTAGAAGATTTTCGGTTATCGCAAGTATTTCTAATAACCTTATATTTAAAAGTGATATATCTCTAAGATTAATGGAAATAAATCGACTTATATTTACATAAACCTGATGTCAAGGTTATGAAATATTAAAAAACAATAAATCCATAAAGTAAAAAGTTTAAAAGGCGGGTAATACGATAATTAAGTTAAAATACTAATAGCTAAAAAAGGAAGAAAAACAATAAATAATAAATAATGTGGCTGAGAGAAAAATTGCCTTTCATACGATTATTTAATATAAATATAAAATATCACTGGTAATATTGAAATAATATTTTAAATAACTAGTTTTGGAAAATACATTGCAGGGTAAAATAATCAAATAAGATAAAGTCCAAGATTTATTTGATTGGTTTAGAACGAGAATTTCATAAAAAATATTGTATTAAAATCATTGCACGTTGCTACTCACAACAAATGTCTACTGTATAATAAAGCATTCTTTCCGAGAACAATTGCAAAGTTTACGAACATAACTTTGAAAGCAACTGTGTTAAACGTTGCAAATAAGCTTCATTCGCGAAGGAAGTTTACGACCAATCATTCCAACGTTGCTTTTCGACAAAAGCTCTCCTCATATTGTATTGCACATTTTATAATATGTGTTACATTTCGCACACGCAAAATCGCATCGATTGTGCACCGCGCATCGTGCCTTGTTGCTGTACGAAATTCTGTTGGATGGGACATCGTTATGTTTTAGCTAGAAATTATTAATAATATCTTCACATATTATGAAAATATTAAGGTATAATATCAAATTAATTAATTCTTTTAATCAAAACTTACATAAGTTTAGGTTTAGATACAGAACTAAATTACATGGAAATTGACATAATTTATATTTAATATAATATTATCGATTTGGGCCATTGAATTTTTGCGTACACGCCTCTGCACGCACACACGTGTATGAATTTCACACACATATGCACACACACACGGTAACGCATACACACACGCTCACGCACTCGCATAGGCATGTGCAACGCACATACACACACATAAATATCCATATAAATCAAACTATAAGGATAAACCTATAGTGAAATAACCGAATAATAATTATACAGCTCATGAACATCTAACGTAAATGTGGTTTTAGCTGAATTTGGTAATAACCTAAACACTTCAGCCAGTGTTGTCCTATATTTTTATGGATATGTACTCTTTCGCTTGAAAGCATATTTATATACTGTTACTAAGTAGTAATTACATGTGTCATTTCAAGTATTTGTACTTAAATTGCATTTTGATTTTTCTCCTAATTAAAATGATAAGTTTAAATAATTTTGACACTTTTTTACCAACTGCGGTCATTGCATACTTAAACTATATTATTTTCATTGAAATCGATTACTATTAGAAATGGCATTCCAATTGTTTTTTTGTTTCAATAAATTTCTTAATTTTTACGTAAGTAACATGTGTTTAGGTTTCTAAATTGAGGGTACGCCACGCATCTTCTAAAAAAATGGATTATATTCGTATATTAATTTTTAATTGACGTTATTATTTACGACTAAAATATTTATATCTCGTAATATCGAAATTTTTTCTTTTTCCTGTAATTAGGAAGAATCAATTTTATGGAAAAAATTGTGCCTCCACCATTAGTTTATTTCTAGTCCTCGCAATATGCAATCCGGCTGCAGTAATACGAAGCCGAAGGATGCGGCGGCATACAGACCGCTACGTTGCTGCGACATAAACTTGCCGCTTTATACGCAATAAATGTTTATTAAACGTTTAGCGTTTACCCGTGCATTCAATATTTTAGCGATATGTCGACGAAGCGATGCCAGCTTCTTCACCCTTTAAACATCTCTTTACACGTATGAGTATTTAAAGTTTAATTCATGTTTAACGTAAAACGTAATGTAAAAAATTCCTTCCAACAATAAAAAATGTTATTCTCTGCAAGAATTTTGTAAAATAATTTTTTTTTTATTTTAAAATAATATGTGTATGTCTATTACTTTATTGTAAATGGTATAAAGTATTTTCAAGACAATATGCAATATAAATAATAGGATTTGTCGTCATTTATGTATTTTGATAGATAACAAAACATAATTGATCATTACGAAATTGAGATAAATTAAAGTAAAAATGCACAGAAGACGAGTTAGTCAAAATTTTGAATCTATCTACTACACATCTTACTACAAAACTTAAGTAGGATTGATGGGGAACCATGCTTCCCTAACCTGATATAATTTCTTTACTTCAATTGTATAATACATATGTATTTCCATACACGTTATTATATTTTAGTGGTTTATATTAATATATTTCAGACATACCTCAATTTAATTCAAATCCTTTCCAAATTATCCAAATTGTCCCTTTCTGGATGGACCTATTTCATTATGAACTATTTTGTCAGTTTTCCAATACACATGTTATATTTTCTTCACAATCACATTTTCGTTGAATATCTCCACTTGTAAAATATATCACTTCCTTTCCTTTTGGCGGATGTTCAACAATTTTGTCATTTTAACGACTTGCAATTTAGTATGATCGTTATTTTACATTACAAATTATTCTTCGTAAATATATATTGGAATTAATATATAATTGCATTCCGGTACTCACACTGTTCTTGAATATATTTTTTGTTCGTCATTATTTTCATAGGAGTACCATCAATTCGGTCAGCTAGGTTTACTCATTGTTTTCAATTCATCTTCTGTTATACTGTTTATTGGTAACAAAGCTCTTAAATTAAATAATTAGCAATATCTACTTGCCTTAAAATTACTGTTTTTTTAAAATTACTGCTTACCCGAATAATTTCACATATAAGTACCCACTTATTTCACATATAAGTACCCACTTATTTCACATATAAGTACCCCACTTATTTCACATATAATTTTAAAGTAATTAATGTCATTGAAATAAAGGTATTGCATCCAGATACTTTGTTCCTTATTTAATTGTTTGATATTTAATACAAATATTACCATCGATACGACAATGCAAAACTAAGTTAATTTTTTTGCCCTAAATTAAAATAAACCTGTTAACTATAAGTAGAGTTCAGGTCATAAGGCTTTCGTACTTCTGTTCGTTCACTATGCTCTTGATAGAGCGGTCGTGGTCGTTATGTTACGTAGGTAGATGTCGCACACCTTAAGATTTTCTGCCATTTTTCCTGCTTGCCGTCCTCTAATACACTCGTGCAAAGTGCGACCCACAGTAGATATGATCTAGTCAATTCATCATATGGGTGGTCTTCCGCATGGTCGTGTACTACAGTCGCTGTCTGATGCCAACAGCAGCTGTCCACATTAGTGAAAACTTAGTTCTTGAAATATGGAAATATTTGTCTGAAATTTGGTCGATGATACTCTAAACATTCTCCTCCAGTACTAAATCTCTAGAGCGTCTGCCTCCTTATTATCGATTTCCCGCAAAGTCCAGGTCTTCGAAATATACAAGAATATGGGGAAAACAAGGGTTTTACGAGCATGGTCTTAGTAGTTTTGATGATTATTCGTATACCTTTACGTATATGTAAAAGTTCCATCTTACAAAGTTATATTTTATTTCTGTTAAAATATTGATGAAACTTTCGCTATGTAAATGTAATACATTGCCCAGTATATCTTTCAAATGTGTAAGACAAATAACTAGATTTTTTGTGTCTCCAAATTTTAAAGCGAGTTCACTAAACTAATTTTAAAATGAAGTAATTTTTTAAATATCGCTTTGCTAATTTTTTTTAAATGTTTAACGTTTAAGTTAAAAACGACAGAGATTGCAAAATGCTTTGCAGACTCGTATCTCAAGAAAATGATCGTCATTTAAAAAAGTCAAACACTTTTATTTCTTTTTTAAAGACCTGTTTAATGACTAGCCACTCGTTATACAAATGTCCAACCCCAAATTGATATAAAAGACAGTTTCCTCTTTATTTCAATGTGTTCACATAAAGCTATTACGTATTTTGTATTTCTTTTTACAGTCGGTCTTAAATTAAAGCATCTCTGACACCGTGACATGTAATTAAACAGAAGTGAAGAAATTTTAAAGGTTCATTCTGGTTTTACCATTTCGCTACGGTATTCTAAAACTTCTACTGTTTTTCTGTTTGAAGCATATTGATTTCTTTGCAAATAAGGTTTAAATCGAAATTTAATAGCTTAGTATTGACGTATATATACATCATATGCACAAATAAGGGAAACATTATGTTTCACAAAGTTATACATATATTAATTTCTTATTTAGTAATAGTAACGATCAGATTATATAAAAATATATTGGTAGTATAATGAGAATGAATTCATAAAATTTTCTTTTCTAAAATGCCAAGTGTCTTACTTTTCAGCATTATGAGCGGAAAATATTAATTTATTATTTAATTTAGATAATATATTAAATTATAAGAAAATGAATATTTGAAAACACAAAACTTTACTTACAAGAAAAGTCTTTTCACGAAAAGTAAACAATCACGAAGTCAAATGTATTGAAAGATACCTATACGAACTGAGCAGAAACGAGAATATAGAGATTTCAATAAGTATTACGATTTTTTTTAGGGTGTAAACATTTTTAACAGCATGACACATAAATTGGTTAAATAAATACACAGGATGTTTTTTTTGTCTGATATTCTGTATAGACGACAACTTAACGGGGTCCTCTTATTAAATTCAAAACTTAAATAACGTAAATTATATTTTCGTGTAGACCAAGGGAGTAGCTTTGTCTGGAGCTCTATTTTGGTCTTTTATTTTTTGTGTAGCAAGCTTTTGTGCTGTAAATGTAATAAAAAAAAAAAATCTCTACTGTAGACTAATATAAAACGATTAACGTGAAATAGTTTACGTGTTGTTACGAAGAGAATACGTAACATTATTTGAAATAATCTTAAGGTTCTGTCAAGATCTTTAATCACTTAAGTTCAGCGATCTATCCGAAAACTAATGATGTTTCAGGATATATAGGCCTGATTTTCTTAGTTAAATTATAGAGCATAACAATTTACGAGTCGCAAAATCATTCTGAGTCACAAAAAAATTCCTATAGCTTACGACAAAATATAGCAATCGGCAGTCAGTCCATGGTTTAAAAAATGCATATTTATTTCAATTTTATTTCCTTTACGAATATCGTCAAAAATGTTTTTAATTAATTTAGAAATGAAATTGTGGACAATTCAGGAAATAAATGTATTCTGATTTAATTTCACTCTCAAGAAATTAATATAATTGAAACTATCTGACCATAGAGATGTAATTAAATTTTTCACCGTTACAAAAGCATAATGAGAAGAGGCAAATCCACAAATCGCAATATTTGGATAAAATAAGTTATTTTCTTTCAGCGAAAATATTTAAAGTGTCTCAAATAATAAACTGCCTAATTACCCTTATCAATAATTTTTAGCATACCGTATGACAAAATAGAAGCTGGCTTTGCAGAAACTTGTTTTACGAAAAGTTTAATTTTGTAAAAAGTTATTGGTACTGGTTGTTGAATTTAATGAAAAAATAAATAATTGTTACTATTTAGACAAGTATATATACACACACCAGAAACTACAATTTGTGATATTTATATACAGTAAATAAAACACAGAACACGCAGAATATTTTAATATTATTATTATTTAGTATTATTATTATAGTATTATTTGAATATTTTAGTATTTATTAAAAGTTCTAAACTATTGTTGTCAGTCAGCGATAAGAAATGAATGATAGTGGCTCCTATGAAAATTTCTCTATTATTTTTCAACTATGCTATTATTATAAAGTGTATGTGTGTGTGTGTATATATATATATATGTGTGTGTGTATATATATATATATATATATATATATATGTGTGTGTGTAAATTAAGAAAACTAAGTTACTTCAAACACTTGTTGCATTAATCATGTGTAATCCGAGAGTACGTAATTTTAACACCTATATATAAATACGTGATTCGTCTGTTGCAATCTTTGCAGACTATCAAGTGTTAAAATGAAATGTCACTTATCCGTTTCAAAAAACCGAGTTTTTGAAACACGCGTAAATAACAATTAAAATACAAAATATTTTGTTTTAGATTGTATTTACACTTATCTAAATTTTATGTTCCGTTTTCGTGTTAAGTGCCTTCGCCGTACTTACCGCATTTTCGCAACCGATGACAATAATTTTGACTTAAATTATCTACACTGTGCGTCTAGTATTCGAATTTTCAACCCTTCTAAAATGAGTTAGCACATTTTTGTTCTATATTTATCGATATTGTTGGAGAAGTATCAGCTAATATCACTGAAATTACTTATTCGCTCGTATTGCATTGATAATAAATAGACTTGGTTGTCAGATAACCTTCGACATACATTCTTAGGGGTTCGGTATAAACAAATACCATGTTCCATCAGCACTAAAAAACGAAATTTCACTCACTCGATATCACAAATAAATAATTTCACAGAAACCAGCGACGCGTATTAAACCAATCAACTGTTATGGTTATGTCAAAACTAAACTTACAAAACTAACCAGAAGAAATGTGTAGGGGTTGCCATATTAAACAAAACAATAATCAATAAAGATTGAATTGGATATAAGTAATTAAAATTAATATTATTTTATTAATAAGAAGGGACTAATAATTTATCTATTATCTATAAAAAAATTTCGTATTATTAATTATTCCGGCAAATTTATTTTAGAAATCGATAATTTAAAAACAATATTTTTTTAATGTTTAATATGTTAAACATTTTTAAACGGATGTTAAAAAATGTTGAATGGCAACAATTTAGATTTACGAAATGTAAACAAAGTTAGCTTTGAAATTAATTTGAACATCCTTTTCTTTTTCTTATCCTTTTTATGTAAAACTATGCAAATGAAAGGGATAGTTATACAAATCAAATTCACTGTTGATCGCTAAGAAGAGTACATGCAATAATGCTACATTTATTAATATATTACATTTGCAATATATTACATTTATACAATACAATATATTACATTTATCGAAATATAAGATATAGGCTGATGCAATTTCATGTTAATGACTTGTGACAATTTTTAAATATCACAATTTTTTAATATCACAATTTTTATATAACAAGTGCTATGATTAAAAAAAAATAGTTGTATTGCAATCTACCAATAGTAACTTTGGAACTTTAATATGTAATAGCGCATGCTATTACATATTAAAGTTCCAAAGTTTCCTTACTTGACATACTATATTTGTGTATGTGTGTGTGTGTGTATCTATATGTATATACTTTAAAAACTAACTAGAAACTAATTGAATGTGTTCACATTCTGATTGATGGACAAACATTAATAACTTTTACACTTTCATCATACAAAGCTTAAAAATAAAATGGTATTGTTCTCCTTAGTATTTTGTTCTTATTATCTTTATAAAAAGCTTAACTTAATAACTTTTACACTTTAAGCTTAATAACTTTTACACTTTCATCATACAAAGCTTAAAAATAAAATGGTATTGTTCTCCTTAGTATTTTGTTCTTATTATCTTTATAAAAAGCTTAACTTAATAACTTTTACACTTTAAGCTTAATAACTTTTACACTTTCATCATACAAAGCTTAAAAATAAAATGGTATTGTTCTCCTTAGTATTTTGTTCTTATTATCTTTATAAAAAGCTTAACTTAATAACTTTTACACTGTAAGCTTAATAACTTTTACACTTTTATCATATAAAGCTTAAAAATAAAATGGTATTGTTCTCCTTAGTATTTTGTTCTTATTATCTTTAGACATATAGATAGGTTAGCTTGGAAACATAAAATATGAAGCAAAAATGTTTTTTCAGTCACAAATACACAAATCTAGGAATAAAGATACAAAATATTGTAATTCTTAATAAATGAAACAAAAACAAATATGTCAACATAATATCAACTTTCAATAAAATTTTTGAATAGTAGGTAACCAAACTATAGGCAGCCACGTCTTCGCCTGCGCGAATTTTTCATAAAGGTCGCTGAATCAGCCTCTTATCCAAAGAACCTTTCGCAACATCTATATGATATTAAACATTTTGTAGTATTTAGTAAATACATGCCAGTTTTAAGCTTTCAAGTCAGAGCATTAATGTTTAATACGCACGAATGTAATCTATTATCATGTTGTGATAGAACGATATTATTAGGACTACAATCTGTAACACTAATACAATTGTTTAATGCTAATTAAAAATCTATAAACATTACGCCAAGTTTCATCCCACAAGAATTTTGCAATTATTCGAAACAAAAATTAGCTTATGTATTAAATTGACTACTATTAAAATCTGTGTAACAATTTAAATGTGATTTAGTAACAAACATTAAAACACATTTTTCGTAATGAAGAGGAGTTGAAAAAGTTCCCGTAATGGAAAAAAACCTGTCAAGCGTGAGCGGAACTCGTATTTTTCCGTACGCATTTCGGCATTTATAAACATTTAATGATTCATAATATTCCTATTAGACTAATTACAACATTTTAATTTTTGAATAAACATATAATGCCTATTATGTCTTTCACAAATAATATAAAATAAAATTTTATGTGACCTACTACAAATTAACGATTTTCGGATTTTTTCCTTCGCTTGTATTGTGAGATCTTGCTTTTTGCCAAATTCATGTTTCTAGGCCATTATTCTAGGTTTTTATTTATTTACGAATGTCAAAATATGCAGCATAAATGGCCGCATATTTTTATTGCGTTGACTTAAAAACTTGAAACTTAGCTGAAACTGACCTTTAGGGTCAGTTTAAGCTGAAAGTTTCAAATTTCAAGAGATATTTATTTTATTTTTATTTGATATTAATTTCAACTTGATGTCTCCACGCGTTCCTAAGAAAAAGGGTCTTCACAGATAGAAGGACGAACGGACAACGAAGTGATCCTAGAAGAGTTCCTTTTTTCCTTCGGAAATACGGAACTCTAAAAAAGGACAATAAAAAGAGACATGATGTTATTTTTCCATTTCGATCTATTTCCCCTTAATCCTAAATACATTTTTCTTTAAAGGTAAGAAAAAACAATATATTATTATTTTGAAAATAAATCTGAATGGCTCGACCTCTTCATCGTCAACATATATCTTGCCACAAATCTCGGTTTTCATTTGTGGGAACAAATAATAATTGCAGGACATCAAGTCCAAATTGTAGCTTGAATGGTTCTACATCTGGAAGCCACAATTTCGAAAACGTCCTGTGTACGGGTGCTTTGTCACGTAGAAGGAACAAAGATTTTGCCGCTTTTCCTCACATTTCTCATTCACAGTTCCTCTTAACTACTTCAGGAGGCCAACTTATTACTTTTCTATTTATTATTATTCCTCTGTAGCAAAAAAAAACCATTACTATTACTCTGCCAGCCATTAAACTATTGAGCTTCTTAGGGGTCGATGTGTCTTTTTTATGTCCCTGCATAAATCACTATTCACACTCGTAATGATGATCCAAGTTTATATTCGTTTCAGTTCGGTTAAAAATATCCTTGTCTGCAGAAGTTCAAATCTCGCGTGAACTCTCTTCATACTGCTTATTCTACTGCGGCGTAAACATTCTCTGCACCCAGTCTCCGTTGATATTTTTGATATGCCAAAATGTTATATGGATTATTCATAATAGTTCTAAGAGATACTTCAACCATTTCCGTAAGCTGCTACTTTAAATGGATACCTTCCAATATAAGTACCTTAACTAGTTGACATTATCGACAAAGTTAAGAAAATTTAAGAAAATTTGAGGAACTAACCTAATCGACAATCCTGAGCGTGGATCGTTTTCAATCGACTCTACCTTGTTTGAAGAGACAAAACTATATGTAAATTCTGGTTTTACTAGAATACGTGTCACTAAACTAAATATATTTTATCCAAAATAACTTGAGGCATTTTGTGAAAAAATTGATGATCGTGCCTGAAGAATGAGTCCTTAATTAGAACCTAGGTGAGCGAATATTATTACCCCCTCCCCTATACGCTATCCCCCCACCCGCCCACCTATGTAACTATGTTCAATAATGCGCATAGTACATTTGGAAGCGATTTATATTTTGATTACAACATTGCATATAAACGAACATTTTACTTTGATACTTATGATATTTCAAATAGTAAATTTTATAAGAATATTTTGATAATTTCTAAAAATACTTAACATTTTACAAACTAGTTTGTATATTACAGACGAACGGACGTATATACCTCAAAAATGATTTATACATAAATCAGAACTAAATATACGACACATCCATTATAGCAGTTTTTGAAACTTCTTGGAAATTAAATAAAAAATATTGTTCAATCACAAATCTGGTATGAAAATCATTACTTGAATTTTTACTAAATGAAAAAGAAAACATTTTTCATTAAATATTTTTCTTCAAATGTTTTAATTGTTACGCACTTAAAGACCGAGGTAAGTATCGGTTATATCTGAATTCCACGTTCATAAAATAAACATAAAAAATTCTGTACTTATTTATTACAACTCACACCAAATTGCCAACATCACTTTTTCCTGTAAGAATTTATTAAAATAAAAAAGTATTGTTTGCAATTTTCTATTTTAAGAGTTTCTGTTTTATGACAATTATGTTGTATGATCTTGGGATTACTTTCCCTTAAAATTTAATATCGGCTATTTCAAAATTATATCTCCTAATAATTAATGTCAAAATGATACGTTTATTTATTATAACTAACGCCACATTATGTAGATTAAACCCCATAAGCCAATTTGAAGATAGTATAAAGTTGTCAATTAGAAAAAAAATCCCACTCTAATGAAGCAACGCCACACAAGCATTAAGGAACTATATGGTTTGACAGTTCAAGTTATGAAAATTAGTTTTGTAATTCTTTGTAGATTTAAAATTTTGTTTTAATTTCCATAAATTATTTTGTATAATTAAAAGTGTCGTTTTTATTATAATAAACTGATACGATTTACTCAACAGTATAATCTAAAGAACAGACACAAACAAGAATGTCATGAGAAATAAACCCCTAAAAATATAATGTAAATATCGAATACGCTGTGTCTAATAATGTGAACCACAGCTGATCCAACAAACATTCGACACAGTTATTACTATTATTATTATTATCATAATTATTATTCTGTTTTTTTTTATCTATTTTTACAATATCGATGAGCAACATTTTTTTAAAGACCTTAATAGATGGCGTACCATATTCACCAATTCAGGTTTTTTTATCCTCTAAATGTCGTAATAAAAAGTTCAAAAAAACCCATTTAGTATAATATTTTTGCAATATCTATGAGCATAAATTGTGCTAAAATAATTATAGATGGTGTTGGCAGTACTAATATCGTAATATTCACCAAGGTTAATTTCAATTTCTTTTAAATCTGTAATATCCAGATAAAAAGTATTTTTTATGTTGTTCGAAGATACAGACCGTTACTAAACTAAATTTCAACAAAATACTTTGAATATATTTAGCATCGTTGAAAAACAAATCGGTACATAGACAGACAGACAAAAATTATAAAAACCGGATTACTGGCTCCTATAATTATCAACGATTAAGCAACGTACTAACGTCGTATGAAATGTGGAATATTTAACAAACCTTATAGTTATTATTTGGGGTGGTTGGAGTATTCCTTAATATTGATAGATATTTTAGTGATGACACTACGTGATATCTCAAACAATATCGAAGAAATAGTGATACAACTTTATTGAAATTGAGCAATGTTCAGTTTCAATCGTCAATATTATGTCATCACCAAAATTTACACTCCGAATGTTTTTTTTGTTACATTATATTAATTAAACACAATAAAATAAAGTTTAATTAAGATAAAACTAATTTTGTGTTCCATAGTAAAGTAGGCTTTTCCTTTTTCCACAGCAAATCAATGAAATGGAATTAAATAAAAAACCCTTAACATCCAAATAGTCCTTGGAGAGAATTTTGCTGTGTTCAAGGATTTTACTGTTTTTAAAGGATGTATTACTGATATTTTTGTAGACATATTTATGTTTCGCCAAAAAAAAGTATACTGTCTATAATAGCAACCGGCATATTTGCGATCAACACAATATGAAAATTTGAGATATAATTAATTTTTAAATCCAAAAGTCAAAGGTTTTAAAAAATTCACGATTTTTACAACGACAAAAAGTATATTAGGCATATTATTTTCATGGGTAAAATAATGTAAATAAAATATAATGTAATATAAATATGTTCGTGGACTTCTTGTAATGTAGTATCTACTCGTTTTAAATAACCATCATATATATATATATATATATATTAATATATATATATATATATATATATATATATATATATATCGACGCTATCGAAATCCACCTACTCGTATCGATACTATTAAGCGTTTATGTACAAGTACTGTAATATGCTCCAAAAGATTCTATATTAATAGAAATACTTTAAAACCATTTTTCTGGTGGAACTGTTCATGTTTTGAGTTATCGGAAAAGTTATCAATTTATAACTAAAGAAAATGTTTCTACTGATATTGAGGAATAATTCCAGATAATGAAAACATACACGATAATTAATATATTTATGTATTATTTGTATTAGCGATTTAAAAGTGTTCACTGTTCTTTTTTTATTTGACTCAGTGAAAAATATATGCAACACTTCACCGTTCCACCAAAGTCTTTTTTTCTCAAAAACAAATTTTGTTTTTAGGTTTGAAATTATATAATGTAAAAGATCTCAGACGAAATTGGTCCCAAAACATTCCTTTGCTAATAATTTCTGGAGTCCGTATCACGGACTATGGATTAATCCGTATTTAGGTTTAATTTTTCAATTTAAGTTTTTATAACGTCAACCCGGCTCGGGTGAAAGTTATTAAAAATATAAAATTTAAGTACTCACATAGCACATTCTTAAAATGTTATAAGTTAACATATTCATCCACAATGATGCACACGGTTGTACGTTAGGTAATACCCATATCTCTCCTTGGCAATAAATGTGTTTAAAGTGCACAAAATCCACTCAAATAAATTTGTTTGTGATTAACCGTAAAATTAAAAAGTTCTATCATTATTATAAAGTCCTTACACTTTTCACAATTGTCATGGTTTATAATCAAATTGTAAATAATTTAAATAATTAAAGAAATTATCTTAAATTTCTATAATTCACACCGTCAATTTCAGCCAAAACGAAATATCCATTATTTTTCTCAAATACCAGATAAAAACAGTTGCGTATTTTGTTTTTTATTGAGCTATCTTAGTTAAACAATATTAAATTAAGTGTTTTTATGATGTAGTAATGACACCAATATTTTATAGCAATATCGGTTTTCAGCCATAAAAAAAACTGAAATATTACATAAGCCTAAAATAATTATTTGTTGAATCCTCTGCGGTTTAATAGAAAATTCTTTCCATTTTCAGTATTTTCTTTATAGAGCGAAGATTACCCACGTTGCTTCACTTTCACCTTGGGCATCACCATTCCAAATCTGATGGATGCTCTACAACTCCGCCAGTACAGTCTACTACCGAGACGGCTCCATTCTTCCTCTTCCTTTAATTGTTTCTATCGAAAACCGATTTACGAAAATGAACGAATACACTTGAAGTTTTATAGCAAATCAAATGCAATTTGCAGCATATTATATAATGCTTTCGTGCATCGTTCTTGCAAATATTCGTTGGATATCATCTCAGGTTGACACATCACAACGAGCAATTTTGATCTTAGAACTATCTACGTCGATTTTTATGCAAGCCGTTGTACCCTAAGAAGTTTAACTTCAAATCATATTTTATACTGGTTACCCGCTCCAGCTTCACACGGGTACATTACAGGATATGTTAAATGATTTTTCCCCAGATACCAACACGACTGGCGGACTTCGAATGGATACAATTAAGTATTTTATTAAATTTTTTATACATATTTTTTTCATTAACTTAGACCCGCATTTCATTTTAATTAACAAAAGTGTAATGATGTACCCTGATACGATGCTCTTGTACCCCTCACCATTTCCCTCACTTTTCCTCTCCATGTACAAATACATCACACCGAACGTTATTAAGTTTCGCATTTCCACTTTTATTTACGTTCAAAAACCTTTTCGTTTCTCTTAAATTACCACAATTTCTCTTGATTTTTAATTGCAATCTTAAAATAATCTTTATAACACTTTTCAAACAAAGGATATACTGAGTTTTTTTTCACTTTTAGGAGTAAATTGATCACAAACAACAAAGTAAGCTAGGACAATTAACACAAACGCGCGTCAATTTGTATATTTATGAATAGTCTAAATGTTTTGCTGACTTTTGTACACAGCAATGGTATATTTTTATAACTACTCTCGAATAATTGTTACGTAAAGTAAACAAAGTAAGATTTCGTAAATTTGTTTTTTGGTGTTTACTAGATATACCTAACTCGAATTGCTATTCAGGATGTGGGTGATTTTTTTAATGTTGCATTAACATATCTGTAATTTTTTTGTCAGCGTTCGTCGCCAAAGCACCCAAACTATTGATTTTTTCTCAAAGTATGTCAGATCATATTTTGAGAAAAATAGCGTATGAAACGTTAACATAAATCTAAAACCTATAAGTTATTTCATTGCGAAAGATGCATGGCAATATGTTCAATAGTTTTTACGTGAATCCCCAAAAAACAAAGAAATAAAACTTTTCCTCTTTATAATGTTAGTAGGATTTAAGTTATTCACGTTTACTTTCACAATTATTTCCACACGGCCAACTGAAAAATATTGAAAACTACCTCGATTTTCCACGCAAGTCTGTTTCTCCGATGCTTCCTAGATATCGTTCAAAATGAATTGCAAGAAGAATAGTATAATTTAAGAAAGTTACGGTCTCCTAGATTAATTAGATATATCTAAGAAAGTACGTGACTAAAATATTCGTAAAAATATGAATATTTACAACTTTAATATTTTATAGTACTTACCAAGTTTAGTATTTACTAACTTTAGTATTTACCATGAAAAGTTATACAAAATATTACATAAAAGATCAACATCAATTAAAACTTAAAACAATTTATACACAACCGTCACTCTGTATTTACGAATGAAATTAATTAAATTACAATTACAGGACAGGAATTAGTCCTTATATAAATTTGTCGTCAACGAAACTTAAGTTTGTTCGATCATCGTTTTCATGCCTGACCAAAACTATATATATATATATATATATATATGTATATATATATGTATATATATATATATATATATATATATATATATATATATATATATATAGACTAAAACTACAAATTTAAAATTATATTATTATTAATATATATTTCATTCCTAGAGATAACATCATCTAACAGGGAAGTTTTTGAGACTTTAATAACTAAAATATCCAAAATAAGCGTACATTTAATAATTTTTTTTAAAAAGTATGAAATCCCAACTGTGTCCCGTTTAAATAAATATTAGAGCCAATATCGCCTAAATAATATTAGAGATAGAAATCATTTTTGGATTTCTATATAAACATGAATCCTAATAAACGCTACTTCACCGTTAAAATTGGATTTTGTTTCAGCCCTTTTAATCTTTCGTGATAACAACATATATTTAATTTTAACAAAAATTTTGTTGGTAAGATAAACGTGGAATATTTGGAGTCGTGACTTTCCTAATTAATTTCCTATCGATCGTCTGCACGAACGGAGAGTTTTCGAAAAAGTGGAATGAATTCGTAAATTCTGCGAAGAAAAATTTGAGTAATAGAATAAGAATTGATATAGGATAAAAATAACCAACAGATAAAAGGTGTAATAAATTAGTTTGGCAATTTCAAGCTCTTAGAAAATGGTATTATGAGTTACGCAGATAAACCGGCGAATACATTGTCGAAATATTCCAGAATCTAAAAAATGGTAATGTCTGGAAACAAAATGTAAGTAAATAATTACATAAAGATTATTAATAAATTTTACGAATTTTTAAAATCTTTTACTCATATATTCGAAAACCTTAAGAGGGAATGTCAAAGGACTATAGTTTTATAGGGAAATTCTTAGAATTCCTTTTATTTTGTGCTGCATCAAATCACCCCAGTAACCCTTTACAAAAATTTACTTAACCATAGATTTTACTTAATAAGAATTGGTTTCTCAATGTAAAAAGATAAACCCGCCTCGGTAAATATATAAATTAGGGGTATAAAAGTGGCAGCTTTATTAGGTTTAACACTTTTTTTATCTTACCGCTCACAATTTGATTGGGAGGCTTATGTTTATTGCGTATATTTGCGTCTCTACATAGTTAGAAAATAAAGGTTTTTTTGTTTATTGAATGTGCTTCTTTTTACAATTTAATAAAATATCAACTCAATGTAGAAAAGAAATACCAAAAGCACCTTAGTGTGGAGGGCGTAAGGTATCATTGAAATTCATGATGATATTTGCCGAATTATTGTAAACGTGTAATATTTTGTATTATTTTAAAAGTAAAAATCCAAAATTGATAAAAAAAAAATAATGTAATACTAAAAGAAATTCATAAGTTGGGCGAAAATAAACTTCCTTCCTTATAATACCACGCGACGCGCTAACACTCCATGTTGCGAGCACTCTTTTGAACACTAGCATATCATAACATATCATATATATATATATATATATATATATATATATAGAACAAATTGTCTGCTTTATAATAGATTTTCGATCCAAAAATACTAGAAAAAATGGAGTGTATTACTACAGTTGGAAATATACGTATGTTTTGAAATAAATTATTCATGTTACATTATTTGTTATTATTAGTAATACAGCAGTCACATGATACAAAAAAGTCGATGCTAAGTTTTAGAAGTAAGCTTCGGAGATTATCAAAGGTTGAAGATTATATTGTTCGACGATTGATAAAATGAAATTTATTAAAAATGAAATTGTAACAGACAAAAAATTGAAACATTTTTATAGTAAATTTAGTCAGAGACTAAATTAAGGTATAATTATTAAAACAGTTGGGTTATAAAAGATACGCTTAAGAATTATAGAATAATATATTTCTTTACATTCACATAAAGGCCAAAGAAGGATATTTTTAAAAATTATTTAATGTATTCTTTCCCACTTCTACTCGTTTCTTTTGGTCAAGTAATTTTAAAATTTCCTCACAGGAGAAAGAAAAAGAACGTATTGGATGAAGATACTTTTCAATCCATTCTCTTGAATGTACTTGTATAAGCTTAGAATATTATTTTTTACTTGTTTAAAGATACTTTTCAATACATTCTCTTGAACGTACCTGTATAAGCTTAAAATATTATTTGTCATTTATTTGAAGATACTTTTCAATCCATTCTCTTGAATGTACTTGTTTAAGTTTAAAATATTATTTTTCATTTGTTTCCTTTTCCGTAAACCTACCTTAAAAATATGTAATACTGCAAAGATCGCAAAGATCATTTAAAAATATTCTGGACCATGCACAAAAATTAAATAAAAAGCTGCACTTCCATTCAAAATTTGGGAACGGTGTTTGTTTAAGATGTGATCCTTAATTGTAATCAACCGTGAAATCAGTAAAACAGTATAATTATATGTTTATTCCATAGATACATATGTTCTTTTTAATAAGAAATAATAAATATTTCGTATGGTTATTTACGGAATTCTAAATAAATAGTCGTACTAAAAGGTTTATATATGGTTGTGTTATTTACTACTTTTCTGTTGTGCCATTTTAAAACTTTTCTACCATTATAAATTATTATATTTCAAGCAAATTATTAGCTAAATATACAATGGATAAATAAATGAAGAAGAACCTGCTTTTTATCGGTTATTAATCTATAATTTATCTCAACATTTGTTCACTCATTTCCAAAAGTACTATAAAATTAATTTTAAATTCAAACTAAATATTAGTGTATAAAAATTTAGGTATCATAAAACATTCTTATTCATCAAGCTTTATTTTCAATTTTGAAAAAGATACGATGATAATTTCTACGAAAATTAACTTTGAATACAAAAAGGCGCCATGCAGAATCGCAAGCCCGTAACAAATTTCATATTTCTTACTTTGTTAGTTTATTACGCTCGAATATTGATAGGACTCCATGGGAGTTTAGGCTCGTGAATTGGTGGAGGTCTTGAGAGTCCTACACTTTTTCCTAAAGCACTATTTGTGTGCCACTTCAGAACGTTTGTGCACTTTGTTTCGCAAAGGATCCTCCGTTTGTGCGCCGATTTCTCGAATACCAATGGCTGTAGTGCGCTGATACTGGCGACAATGGAATTCATATTTGAACATTTATTAACTTTAACTATTATTTTGTAGATATGAGAATGAATGCAAAAGTAGGGAATCTTTGCATCTTTGCAGTGCAGATTCAACTTGTGTAAAATTACTGTTAAAGTATATAAAATTATATATATATATATATATATATATATATATATATATATATATATATATATATATATATTTATATATATATATATATATATATATATATATATATGCATATAATATATATGTGTGTGTGTGTGTATGTACATGTGTATGTATGTACGTATATATGTAATCCTATGTATGTATAAAGAGGTAGAATCACTATATATAAATACAGAAAAATTCACAATTAAGTGAAACTACGTGATACAGTATTATTTCTACTTTATTTAAATTCTTTAACACAACCTGGGTTTCGTTGTAATACAACATCATCAGGTGGGCAATTAGCAAAAATCACTGCACTGATTTGCAATGCAAAACTGTAAAAATTCATAATCTTTGCTAATTGTCCACCTGAATATGTTGTAATACAACGAAACTAGGTCGTGGTTAAGAATTTGAATAAAGTAAAAGTAATACTACATCACGTACTTTCATTTAATTGTGACACAATACAGGGAAATTTTAGAAAACTTCCAACATCAGACTGGCTTCAATGGCATTTAATTAGTACCTTTTGAGAATGTTGTTTAGAGGAAATTCGTTAAAATGTACAACATAAATATATACAAGGCGTATTTTTAATTCCAAATGGCAAGGAATGTTTTCCTAAAATTTTCGTAAGACCACGTATGACGTCACTAAAATCTCCGTTAAGGTTCGTTATACTTTTCGCGTTCAATTCGAGTCAAGTCTAATAGGAAAATTGCAAATGAGCATGTTGCTACTTCAAATAAATATTTTATAGTTTTTCCTTTTGTTCTAAATATGGAGTTACATTGAAAGTACTTACAACTGGTTGTTGTAAAATATCATTTTACTCATCAAAATCTTCAAAAAAATTACTGAAACCATATATTAGTAAACGATATTTTTACCTAATTTCCATATCGTTGTAAATTTTTTTATTTTTAAAAGAAGTGATAGTTTTTTAGCGATGATTATATAACAATTATGACAATTTTTTAAGCATCTTATGTAACGTAATTTACAATTTAGCACTATAAAGGCAAATATGAAAATAATACCGATTCATACGTAAAATTATGACAATTTTTTAAGCATCTTATTTAACGTAATTTACAATTTAACACTATAAAGGCAAATATGAAAATAATACCGATTCATACGTAAAATTATGACAATTTTTTAAGCATCTTATGTAACGTAATTTACAATTTAACACTATAAAGGCAAATATGAAAATAATACCGATTCATACGTAAAATTATGACAATTTTTTAAGCATCTTATTTAACGTAATTTACAATTTAACACTATAAAGGCAAATATGAAAATAATACCGATTCATACGTAAAATTATGACAATTTTTTAAGCATCTTATGTAACGTAATTTACAATTTAACACTATAAAGGCAAATATGAAAATAATGCCGATTCAAACGTAAATTATATGAGATTCATCAATCATTAATAATATGCTTATATAAAATGAAAATGAGAAAGTTGATTAACCTTTAAGCCGAGCATCGCGAATGAGAACATTAATCAACATGGTGCTCATATAATAATTCTTGAGAAAAAATCTGGAAATTGTTAGTGAAATTAAATGGTCATTATAGGAAAAGTACCAAACTAAAATATTTTATTAAAAATATAAGTTATTTTTCACACAGTCCGCATTCTACTAATAACTGAAATAATTTTATTAAAAGAAAATGTTGAATTTACTTTACTGCATTGTAATCAATTCTTTCAAATTCTTATACATCTGGCACACTTTTCATTAAAGGACTTAATAATATATGGTCAGATGTTGCTATGTACACTCGAAAATATATTTCATACAATTTAATGACTAGTGACAGCAATGAAGCACGATCTTTCTTAAACCTCTACTTGCATTTGCAAAATAGAATTTAATAATAAATATCAGATAATAAATAACCATACTAAACTTTAAAAAAATTATTTAGGTAGGTTTATCACCTACGAGTTTTTTCGAAGAACATTAAAGAATGTAAGTCATAAATAAGTGTTTAACCTTAACAGCTAATAGAACCTTGACAGCTAATAGTTAGTCCTTAAGAAATTTACACATAACGTTTAGAAAATTCTATTAGTCCTAAAAATAACTAGTTGCAACTATTGCAATTATGTAATGCTACTTCTAGAGAATAGTTCTTGCTGACTCAATTTATAATTCAGGATTATATAGAGGTAACTTGATACTAGCAGCAAATACTAGAAACAAGATTTTGTCACTGAGAGAACTGTGTAGGTGTATCGGAATGTTGATGAGAAATTATTAGATAGCGCGATATGTAAGCGACCAGATTGAATTAGATAGTAATGTAGGTAACACTCAGTGTCACTACACAGTTACTCGAGAATACGCTAGACTTGTTTTAGAAATCAGACATTTCTAGGTTTTTACTGTCTTATATTCTACTGGTATATTTATTTCAGTACAAATACGTGATCGTCAACTTGGAGGTGTTTTGCGCCCACGTGCTTATGTGTATGTGTTGGTGTGTGCATGTAGACTCATACGTATACACACCTACGTCTTTGAATTTAGTACATACTTTAAAAAAACTTTTTAAACACTAGTAAAACTTGCCCTCGAACTCGAACGAGATACACATTTAGGCACTTATAAAAATTTAAGGGTACATAGTATTTCCATTAAACTATTTACAAATAAAACCTATTATATTTTCAAAGCTGTCAAATCATGGTGGAAATTCTAAAAAAATGTTATCAATGGTGTTTTCCTACTACATTCTAAGCTCCTATTTCTTATTTCTTTCGTGATCTTACTTGCATAATATACATGAGATATTACACTTTAATATTGATAAGATTCCATAAGAGTTTAGGCTCGTGAATTGATGGACGTCTTGCGTCCTACACTGTTTTCTAAAACACTATTTTCGCAACGTTTGTGCACGTTGTTTTGTAATGAGTCCTCCATTTGAAAAACTATATTTTCATAATTGTCAGATTTATTGTTCCGGAAATAAGGATAGGAACATAGTTTTTTTGTACATATGAAAGTATTTATATATGTATTTATATATATATATATATATATACTACCTAAAATTAAGTATATATTACCTAAAATAATGAAAGAATATTTTGAGACCCTTGATATTAGTCCTTTTAAACGATACCCCACATTATATAAAGAAATGAAAAAAAATCGATTACTTAATTTGGCACATTTTCTCTAAAGTTTCCACTTTATAAATAATGTTGATATTATCTATATGCAGGTTTTATGTTCTCTCACCATGCCAAATTTCAAGTTTATAGGTCAAGCGATTTCTTAAAAAAACGGTCGTGATAGAAAGAGAGACATACACATACATGATCTTTTAAGAGTTCCGTTTTCCCTTAGGAGGAAAGGAACCATAAAAAATAGATAAAATTATTTAAAATTAAATCAGCCAAATGCGCTTCAGAACACCCTTAAAGTGATATACAATAAGGTGTCTATGCTTCTCGAAATAGTTGGAGAAGCTTAACCTAAATAATTATATTTCGAAACATTAAACAAATTTCTGCTTTTAAACTTCCAAACAAGCTTATAGTGGGAAATAGTAAATGGGACCTAAATTTTATTTGAAAAAGCTTATCGATGTGATATGTGTAACTAATTCACCCATTAAAAAAGCTTATAGATGAGATGAGCGAAACTAATTCATTATCATATCGAGAGGTAAATTACAATTATTTTTCCAATACATTGACAATTGATTGAGTTCGTAATACGAAGAATATGGGTATTTGCAAAATTTCATAGAAGATATGCAATATAAGAAGAAAGTCGGTGTATATAAGAAATATTTTACATATAGCAAAGCGAAAACATTAGGAATTATACAGCAGAATTATTTCTTAATTATGTTAAGTTTCATAAATACTCTGACAGAAAGCTATTATAAACTTAAGATAAATTTCAAGGTAAAGAACGCACAACTCGCGAATGTTAATTCAAAGTAAAGAACGCACATCCCACGATAACTGTTACTTTTGAGGTTGAAATTATTTTATGTCATTGCTTTGGTGTGTTGGGTTGAACACAAAATGACCCAAAATGACCTTTGACGTCGTGGCCTACACGTGGCGTAGACCTGACTTTGATTCCCGACCGCTCGTCGAGCGGGGCTGGATTGATCTGGATTGATGGGGCTGGATTGTTGAGATTGCTCTAGTAGTAATAAGTCCGCCATAAGTATCAATCAGATACATAAAGGAACATAAATAACTAAATACATAAAATGTATTTCGTCCCGGCAGGTTTCCTGTGTTGAATATGACAATGAAACGAAAAAGTGAAACGCTATGGTTGTTTCTTAACATATAAGCGAGTAGTGAATAGAGAAAATGTGAGATGAAGGGGGAGTGAGGGTGAGAATAAGGGAACCGCGAGAGAGATCTGAGAAAACAAAACAAAGATCTAAAAGGTAAAGGGAGGAAGTAATAACGCAGAGTGATACAATATAATATGGAAGAAGGTGATACAGGTGAGTTGCGAGTGGGGCTGTAGAAAAAGTGGGAGAGTGAGACAAAGAAAAATGGTGGAAAGCGAGGTATTACATTTAAGGAGAGTGGGGTAGGAGTAAACGGAGGAGAGCGAGGCAGGAGGAAATGGTGGAGAATGAGGCAGAGAAAAATAGGGAGAATGGGGTTAGATTAGTCGGCTATACGATGGCTTAGCAATGAAGGAGAGAGAGAGAGGAGAAAGGGAGGTAAAAGGAAAGTAGGTTTTCCGACTTCTAACGCGCGAGGACTACTAAGTTATTTCGAACGTACATATAACATGAATATTAATACAATAATTGTTACAGTTGCAAAACATTTAAAACCGTTACCATTTTGGAACAAGTTGTTTTTAATATTAGTATAATAAAGGTAAAATTGAAAAAATATACACGATGAAAAACTAAATTCAGGGAAAATTATTGCAATGATTTTTTTTTATTTGCGAGTAATATCGATTTCACTTACTATAAATGTTTATTTTTTTTGCTTTATAATTTTTTTTAATGTGACATAAAATTTCATTAATTTTGGGGTAGATATTTCATATTTTAAACTTTTTTCCTGACAGTATGATTAAAAGGGCAATATTTTATTTTATTTAAGAAACGAACACGGTTTTCTAATATGGCATTCAATTCTTTGAAATTAGCATTAACTTAAAAAAAATGGAGTGGTAAATAAATATTTTGATGATTTAAAAATAATTTAGAAAATAAATGAAAATGAAAGTATAAAGTAGAGTTAGTTGAGATAAAAGTTAATTACGTTATATATGAGCTAATTTAATTTATTTATATATATATATATATATATATATATATATATATATATATATATATATATATATATATATATACATATATATATAATTAAATTAAATTAGCTCATATATAACGTAATTAACTTTTATGTATATGACATAGAGATATTACCACAAAAATTAAATGAAAATATTGATTATAAATTTCTCAATGAACATAAGAATATATTCCCTTCCTAAATCTTCTTAATATCAAATTGTTAAAAATAAGCATCTAAAAATTATTTCCGAAAATTGATAAGCATAATTGAGATTATTGACTTCGATAAAATTGAATATTTTTTTTTAATTAGGAAAACTCAATACTTTTTAATGCTGACAATTAAAAACCAGATAAAATATATTAGAATATGTATCTAGCATATATCTAGATTAAAGTAGAATAATATCTGGATTCGTCTAACTAATGACAAATCAAATGTTACTAACATTTAAATGAACTTATCAAATTAAATGAAAAAGGTAGTTTCGTGCATAATTTTTGAAATAATATAAATTTAATATCTTTGGATATTAAGTTTTAGGTCGAACTTCCGAAATTAGAATGTAGAAGTTTTCCGCATATTTTAGAAGTTTTCCGCATATTTTAAAAACAATTATGCATGTCAGCTCCGACGAGCGACTTGAGTTTACTCCGTAAGTATTATTGTCACGAAATGTATAAATTAGGTAACCCAGTATATAAATATAAATATCAATATCATTAAATGTAAATGGACAATTCTTGAACACAAAAATACTGAAAATATTTTTAAGTGAAACACAAATTAACAAGATCAAATTTACACAACAAAATTAAAAACACTTAGTAACGTCAGACTAAGAAGTTAAAGTTAAGAAAGACTTTAATTTTGTAAGATAGAAAACACCAAATATTTACACATAATGACATTTAATAATAACGCCTTGTTATAAGCGAACAATAGTAAACTATGGGTGTCATACTCCGTCATTGCGATTAGAAAATACCAAATAGACATATTGATATTTAACTAAAAATAAGCAGAAATGTTCCGCGTAGAGGCCACCTAGCGATTACACTTTTAACACTCTGAACTTCGTACGATCAGAACCTAAATATTACACTTTTTTAATGCTCTGAACTTCGTACATTTCGTTCTATAAGAAAATACCAAATAAACATATTGATATTTAACTAAAAATACGCAGAAATGTTGCGCATATTGCCACCTAACGGTTACACTGTTTAACGCTCTGAACTTCGTACGATCAGAACCTAACGGTTACACTTTTTTCACGTTCTGAACTTCGTATGTTTCGTTCGTTCGTAGAAGTTCAGAGAACTTCTGGTTTTACTCGTTATAAAACTTCATACCGGGCCCTGTATATGAAAACCGATTCTTAAGGGGTGATCTCCAAAAAATATTCGGTGTAGGAAAAAAAAACTATTATATTTAAGGATATATTTCGAGAATTATTAAAAATTATTTATGTAAAGTCATAAACAATTGGAAATTGATGACAGGTTTTTTACAAAAGCAAGTGAAAAAAATTAATTAGGAAAAGAACTCAAGTACCTGGGCCAAGTACCGGAAATCAAGTATCTGGGCCAAACAAACGGGCTATTAATAGTTAAATATTTTAATCTTAAAGCTCAGTTTATTTAACACGAACTTCTTCATTTATTACCACCAAAAGAAAAACATAATGACACAAATAAACACAATTATTTAAGACAGCAGTCAACCTAAATCTCTACATTTGACTAGGAAGGAAGTTCCTGATCTAACGCCACCCTCCCCCCTGCAAAAGTGCATTGCAACAAACCACCCCCACCCACCGACCGCACTGCACAAAACATAGTCGTACTCTTTACTCGCACGCGTCAGACGAATCCGTCCTTTTCTAATGCATACACGAACCTATTCGGCCATATTCGTGTACACTCGGGCGCGGATGCAATAACCGGCATGCTCCATGGTTTTGTCATGGCTAAAGTTAATTCAGAACGTCCCGTCAGTCGCTCTCCGGCTTTCGTCGGAGATGGGTCCGAATTTGTAGATACAATTTGAGTTTTGTTATTATTTTCTCGTCGATACAGCGTATCGTAATGTAACGGAATAACATAAACGATTCGGAAAAAATGTAATGGGTCGTTATATAAACTTTATTTCGATGAAATGCATATAATCGAAAGGACATTTACGAATTAATGTTTGATAGTTTTGTGTATTAATTTTGAATTTATTGTGTTATTCTCATTTGTTTGGTTGCGTACCCCTAGGGTGATCACATTATTAGATATTTGTATCTAATCTTACTTCCTTTACTTGGAAGTTTTCACAATTTTGGATACAGTGTGCCTATGTGGTTTTAAGTGGGTGAAGTGACAGATAATTATAAAATTGAATCTATATTTTTGTGTGTTTTATCTTAAATATTTATTTTGGTTTTGTGTGAGCATATTTTGTATTTACATTTCGGTTAAAGAGACGGAAGATCTTTTGAGATCAACAATAAAGAAGCCGGTTTTGTACAAAGCTTCCGTGGCACATAAAACAAACGTAAGTTTCCTTTTTAATATTATATTTCGAGGACGTTTATTTATCTGTTTTGTTTATAAATTTATGCTATTATTATTAAAAGTCTTTTGTTTTCCTATAGTTTATTATCATACTTTTTATATTGAAAATGAGTCATATTATTTATTTCATTTATTAGCTGGTGCGTAAATAAACATGAAGTGTTATAATATTTCAGAATGTCCTCCCGTGGACGTGGTAGTTACAGTACGATTAGTAGGACAATTGTTTTTTTATAACTTACATTTTACTTTATTTATGATATAATGGGAAACATTTTCTTCATAATTGTAGTATGTTGAACTTTGATAACACATAATAAATGTAATTTAATAAAAAATTGCTAAAATATCTTCGAATATTTATTGGATTATTATATACATTTTGAACACTTTGTTGATATAATTATTTTGTCATCAAGTATATACTCGTAATAGGGGTAAAAACTATTTATATGCAAACAGAAGCAATCAAGGCAAATATATTAACATGTAGAGACTTAATTTGTACGTATGCAATTTTACACTTGTAATAATATGTATAGGTACCTAGCAATTTGTACAAAAAACGAATTAATTGTATTAATAATGTTGCTAGTTTCTAACTTTTATAAAATTGTTACCCCTTTGTTTTAATTATGACAAAATATATTATAATGTTTTGGACATATGCAAAGAACCTATCGATATTCAAATAATAAGCAATTATTGGCGAAAATAAAACGGGAATTACCTTAAAAGAAACTACAACAGATAATAAAAGAATTTAAAGAAAATATGTAAAGGTTTTCTTTTAATTATGTATTTGAAAATAGTGAAATTTTTACTTTTAGTGAAGTGAACTCCTTAATTTTAACATTTACTTGATTCGTGAGTTTAAGTATGTCATCCTTCATAACTTGCTTTAGCATCCTAAATCTTTTAGGGCCTAGTAGCTTAGTATTTCTTATTCGATACCTTCAGTGCCGTTACGATTTTATCACTCTCAATTTTCGCTAATAAATACCAAAAACTGTGATACATATACAAAAGTTATTTATATAACTTTTTTTGTAGTTCCATTATATTATATTCTATCCATTGGTAATAAAATATTTTTACTTATTTCAATATTTTTGCTTCGAAATACCTCAAATTACATATTTACGTAGAGTTCATTGGCGGGTTCTTTTGGCGCCATCGGTTTTTGTAACTTAGATTCTATTACTGTATTGTAACATAAAAGTGAAATAATCCATTTAGGCATACCTCCTTATATTTAAATATAATTTTCGCCTTTAGTCTTTCATTTTCGATGAATACAATTTTTTTTTAAATAATTTTCACTTAACATTTGCGATATTAGATCGCCTATGTACCAAATACCAAGATGTTTAAAACGTAGGTAACGTTTTAAACATCTTGGTACATAATAAAATATTTGAATGATCAAATTCGACAGCCGAGAATAGTTGTACCTTTTAATTTGAATCAAAACTGGAAATGAATCTATTTACCGTTTGAACCACTTTTTACGACATATTCAAAATATTCTACATACATAATAAAAATATTCAGTATTTCTGTGGAATATTGATATACCACAAATTAAACAGATCGATGTTCTTGATTTTGTAAGCAATTGTCTCTCAGAATCTAAAGTAGGTTGGGTACTAAAAGGTGTCTCAGAGGCAAACAAATTGAAGTAGCACATTGCAATTTTTCCCACATGAAGGGCGGGTAAAATTACTAGTACGCGATATAAATATTTGCCCTTCTGAAGGATTCTTCAGAGTACTAGGTTTACAAAAATTACTTACTGTATCAGTATATTATGCATCGTATACATATTACGGATATTAACAGTATCATATTGGCCCATCTTTGTTAAACGTTTCACGCCTTCCACATTACCAACACTCAGCTTCCAGATCAAGTGTCGGTTAACTTTACCCACATCAATAAAAATATTACGGATATTGACAGTATCATATTGGCCCATCTTTGTTAAACGTTTCACGCCTTCCACATTACCAATACTCAGATTCCAGATCAAGTGTCGGTTACCTTTACCCATATCAATAAAAAGTTAAATATTTAATTTAAGCATCCAAATTGGATATTTATCTATCAAAGCTATGCATTATATATCCATTTGGATATAAAAAAAGAATTGTAATCGCTTTTTCGATTCATTTCAATATTGATCGAATCGACTTGCTATATTTAACAAAAAAAATGTTACAAAGGTACTTCCCATCAGCGGAGGTGTTGTCCACACCGCATATTATATCGTCGTCTCATTAGTTGGTTATACGAGAGTGACTTGCGGAACCTTTCTGGGCGCGAGCCATTAGTATAGGTATTCTTTCAATTAATATACTATTGTCTCTGTACATCATTTAGATGCATTGAATCGTTAATAATTAATATCATTGTTAATTCGTTTTGTTATCACAAATAGGTGTTAAGGTTTATTGAGCGTTTTGTGCTTTGAATAATAAAGTATGTGTAAATCGTTCGTCCGGAGAGTATTCGTAAAGAGTTTATGATGTGTTCTTAGTTATGTAATAAAACTTCACAATATCAGGCAATTAGTTTGAATTATCTTTTAAGACAACAAATCGAGTTAGTTTAAAAAAATATATAGTAAATAATTTCGGATGAATTTATATAAAATTGAGCTTAATTTTTTCTTACAAAAGAGATTAGGAGTAAAATGAAAAAAGAAAATAGCGTATTTGAATATCCACGCGAACAGAGGTTAGCATATTTCGATAACGCAAGTTAATATACAACTAACGACATCTATTAGAGCCTGGGAGAAACTCTATTAAAAAATCAACACACAAATATTTTATTATAATTAATTTTTTTATAATTAAATTTTAACATTCTTTAAGTTAATTTGTGGAAAAAATATATATGTAAAAAATTATAAAATAAAGTTATGTGATTTGAACTTGAAAACTTTTAACGTTTAAGGGCACATAGTATTTTTGTTAAGTTATTTATAAACACTGACAATATTTTCCACTATGCATATATATTGCCTAAAATCCTTCCCATATAAACTTGGTTATCTATGTCTCTTTAATTTATTAATATAAGTAATTTTATTTAATAAAGTAAATACATTTTCTTTAAAGTAATTACTAAACCTCATGTTATCCTCATTTTTGATCGATTTTTGTCATACCTGATTAATAGGTTGAGAGTATGTTTGGGTAGGGATATTCTTAATGACCCCTTTGACCTACACAGTGAGGATGATAAAAAATTTCATCCTCTAAATCGATGTATGGTTTATTGGTTATTAAAAATATTTCTTCTTCTTTATTTCTATATGTTCGTCTAATTTAATTACATCTTTTTTTTTCAAGACTATCTTGTACTGAAACGTGATGCTATATGGGAAAGTACAAACTTATATACAGTCATGATTAAATTCTAAGTTCGATTTTTACCTTATAACTATGAAAAAAACAGGGGAAAAGGATCTATACATAATTAGTCCTTTGGTTTTAGACTTGTATACTTTTATTATTAAGTTATAAAATATTGAATTCCATTGAAATACGTTTGATAATTTTTGTATAATGTGCATCGAAATAACTAAGTAGATAGAAAAATAAACAAACAGGGACTTATATAATTGTGCAGTATTTATTTTTTTTTATTTCAAAGGCGGACAACAATTTAAACTCGCCCTGTGGCAGTTCTGTAGGCTTATATGCATTAATAAATATTTAATGGTACATAATATAAACAAAATTTTAATTTTTAGAACGAAAATATTTAGCCTATTATGGCTTTCACAGACGCATATTTAAAAAAAACGTCTATGTAACATAACTGCAAATTAACGATTTTTTTAATTTTGTCCACTATTTGTCCTATGAAACCTTGCTTCTTGCCAAATTTCATGATTTTAGGTCAACGGAATGGTTTTGATTATGACCGTTGACCAAAGTATTTGATATAATTTCAGCTTGATACTCAGGAAAAGGGCCTTAACAGACAGACAAACAGCGAAGTGATCCTATAAGGGTTCCTTTTTCCCGATGAGGTACGGAAACCTAAAAATGGTCAAAGCCTTCTCAGTAGTTGTTTACCTTCATTTTATAAAAGCACAAACCCATTTTCCAAAACTAACTTTACAGTAAAACTTTTGTTTTAATCTTTATTATATTTACAGATAAAACTCAATATCAACTTGTAACAAAAAAAAGTGTAATATTCATTAAATAAATTTTCAGGAACTATTTTTTCACCAATAAAATTCTAACTCACTACGTTAGCCTACTATACCAATTAATCTAGCATAACATATATCCCAACCGCACAAAAGCTCTATATCTCGTGACATAACGAGCTAAAACCATTTAAGCTTACCCGCCACAGGAATCCGTCGCACGAAATACTCTCCGAGACAAAATAAAAGCCGCGTATTAACCAACAACATATGGCATTCATCATATATATTCGATACGACTCGCAGCATCCAATTTCTTACGTCCTATCAGTGAAAATATTGGTGTTTTGTTTTCGAGGCGAAATATTATGGCCGGCGATTGCGTATTACGAGAAGAAGGGCAATATTGTCGCGGTACGAGGCGGGAGCACGATATGAACTTACCCGAGCGAAGGGAAGAAAAACACTATTCTTTTAGGGATAATGCGACTGTACGTGGCTACTTGTAGATAAGTTGTATCGTTATTTATATAAAGTACCTAGGTCACTATGTCGTCGAGTCTTGAATTGGCAGTGATGCGAGGCCAGGGTAGTGCTTTTATCCCCATTTGCCGATTTCTAGTGAGCTTAGTAATTTGTTTTCTGACTGGAAATTGTCTTTGGTCTCAATCTGTGAGAAAGCCCTGTAATCTTCCGATAAAGCTCGGTTTTTAGGCTTATTAATTATTATTAGTTTAGTTCGTTTTTAAGGTTCCGTTAAAATAGAAAGCCTCTTAGCGTAATACTTTTTTCTGTCTTTATCTATTTATTGCAACCCAAAAAATATACGTAAATAAGATATGATCTTTAAACACATTTATAGATGATAAATTTTAGAACATAAGTCATCCGACAAAAAATTGTTTTACCTATATTATTACAGTAGTTTTTAGTTATGATATTAAATGGTAAGATGATTATACTACGAAAAGGAATACTTATCAGTTACCTATAATATATATGTGGTAGATATCGGCAAACTTAAATTATATAACAGAAAGATATGCAAAACTTCTGTTGAAAAAAAAAATAAATTTACTTTTCTGAAATTTTTTTTTGTGCGAATGATTGAAGAACGATTACATTTTCTAAATGTACATAATAGATTTATATGTATATTAAAAGTATATAATGACTCTTGTATAAAAATGTGGTAAGTATTCTTGGACCTATATGGAAAACACATCAATATAAATACCGACAGAGAAAATAGTAGGTAGGAAGGTAGAATATACAAGAATTGTATAAACATAGTAGGTAGTTTAGGAAGCTATGTCGTAAAGTATATAATATAATATATGGAGTTACTAATAACAGAGATATCATCACCCCCCCCCCACCTTCAATTTCAATATTTCAGAGGTAATTGGAGACAATCACGCGATGACCACTGTTTTCCTAATCAACATATTTACTTAAAATGGGAAAATAAAATTAATTTCTTACATTTACGGTATGTACATTTTAGCAAGTATTACAAGTTATCTAGTATTATACTTATACAGTTTATAAAACGGTACGTACATTTTAGCAAGTATCACAAGTTATCTAGTATTATAGTTATACAGTTTATAAAACGGTACGTACATTTTAGCAAATATTACAAGTTATCTAGTATTATACTTATACAGTTTATAAAACGGTACGTACATTTTAGCAAGTATCACAAGTTATCTAGTTTTGTAGTTATGCAGTTTATAAAACTATACGTACATTTTAGCAAGTATTACAAGTTATCTAGTATTATACTTATACAGTTTATAAAACAGTACATACATTTTAGCAAGTGTCACAAGTTAATTAGTATTATAGTTATACAGTTTATAAAACGGTACGTACGTTTTAGCAAGTATTACAAGTTATCTAGTATTATACTTATACAGTTTATAAAACGGTACGTACATTTTAGCAAGTATCACAAGTTATCTTGTATTATAGTTATACAGTTTATAAAACGATACGTACATTTTAGCAAGTATTACAAGTTATCTAGTATTATACTTACATAGTTTATAAAATATATTTTTGAATAGGATAAGCTTAACTAAAATTTTTTATGAAAATCTAATGAATTCCCTTGTGATGAATTTCTGCTAGATATATTCCAATTATCATTCTGAAAGAAATACTATACTCTTGTCTGTCTTTTCTGATAACGTAACGAGTTTCGAAGTGATGAAGCAAATTAAAGAAAATTAAATGTTAGTACGGCGCAAACTCGCTGATCGTTATATTAGTATATGTATATATATATATATATATATGTGCATATATATATATATATATATATATATATATATATATATATAATATATATATATATATATATATATATATATATATATATATATATACATATATATATTCGTACATTTAAACTTCTTTTACTCGTACAAATTAATTGTCAACGGATTGCACAAAAATATAAAAGCATTTATTCAATATTTAGGTATAAAAATATTAAGTATAAAAGTATAGATATAATGATATGGAACTATATAATTTTTAGATTTCCTTTTTAAATAAAGGGAGATTTTTAATATTCCTTAACTCAATCCTCCCTGTATAGTATCACACTTGGCATTAATTATTAGCTTACTGCAAAACACACTATTTATGCACTCATTCTGTTCTTAGTTTACAGTGAACATTTACAATCGGACGAAATGTTTCGTGATAAAAAGTCAATATCTTGTTTTGACGCTGTTTTGATTAATCAAGACAGCGATGACGGTTAGTGACAACAGAAACAAACAAGCTAGTTTAAATCTGCTAAAATGATGGTCGTGGGAAACATTAAGTGATTAAATATATATATATATATATATATATATATATATATATATATATATATATATATATGTATATATGTATATCTTATTAGTACAAATATATGATTACGATTCAACAACCTTTTTCATTATTTAAATTATCCAGTTATTTGATTATTCCCATACGCTCTGCTTCTTTGCTCCAAAAAATGTGTTATTTTTAGTCTCAATATTATATTGCTATATCAATTTATGATATATATGTATTAAATTTATATTATTTGGAAAAGTTGTTTTTTTCGCAGAATAGAATTACATCGCGGACTTTATTTATCTAAGGGAAATATAAGGTAAACTCAGTGCGTCCTGGTATTGCGGTTTCTTACTAGCCTGTCTCCACACACATTTCGATCATCGACTTCCAAATGTCCCTACTAGGCAGCCATTAATATTGAATTTATAAATAAATATACCTTTACAGGGAGCCGCTCGCTCCTCGGGTACGATCAAAGTCGATCCGACTGGCCTTCTGTTTATACTGTCAATCTCATCATAGCGTTTTATGTCCCCCTCCTACGTGGACGTGTCCCGCGCCAATGCTATTTTTGAGTTGCTGTTTGTTATTGTATTTTTATGGTGATTTTGTGTGGGTCGTTTTCGGGGTAAGGGTACAGAAATTGAATGTCGGATGAGGGTAGTGCCAGTGTTTTGGTGACAATTGTATATGCTTATTGGAATGTGATATATTCAGAATATTTACCTAATAACGGGTCGAGATTTAAAGATTTAAATATTTTCTCGTACAGGATAGAAGTTTAAATAACAAGAATAACACAAAAGAATAACATAAGTAGATAGTATGAAAACTAATTAATTTTGAGAAAATATGAATTATCTTGCTGACACATAACTGTGACCTAATTATTCTATATAATGAAAGAGAAAAGTTATAATTAATTCTTTAATTTTTGTTTTGTTACAAAGACACATCAAATATTTCAAATAGACAATATTATTCAATTAACTAAAATAAAATAAACAAACCTGATAAATAATATTGCATAAGGTATATTAAGAGGTTTTATTTCAATATCTGATATTCACTTTGTAATTTACTACGTTTACGCGCATATTATAAAAGAAATAGACAAAAAATAAATATTAAATAAAAATGTTTTTTATCTTTTATATTATTAGTTTAAAAATATTAAATTATTTAAATTAACTGTGTTCATATCGTAACGTACTTCCAATATCGAAGTAAATCATTAGTAAACAGTACTGTACCCGAAATGTAACCAAATGCAAGGTAACCAAAGAAAATATGAACTAAAGAAGATATCATTTTATAAATAAAGTAACAGTTAAATATTGAATATATTTGGCGTTAATTTTGTAGAAATTCATTATTCACAATTAAATTAAACTACGTGATGTAGTATTATTTCTACTTTCTTTAAGTTCTTTCACCTGAAGATGTTGTAATACAACGAAACCTAGGTCGTGGTTAAAGAAATTAAAGAAAGTAGAAATAATACTACATCACGTAGTTTCATTTAATTGTGAATAATGAATTTCTACAAAATTAACGCCAATTATATTCAGTAATTCTTATATTAAAGTACTTATTGCCTGTAACTGTTAGATATTATTTAACAATGACCTACCGCAATTATATTGCTAAGTATTATTATTAACTATTATTAAGTACGTGCTGAAAGTAATAAATGCTGCTATAATATAACCATAGAAAATATAAACCAAAGAAGATATCATTTTAGAAATAAATTAATATTTCAAACAAACAGATGGGCGTATTTTTCAAAGGATACTGTTGAAAGATAAAAGTAATTCTTATATTAAAGTACTTATTGTCTGTAACTGTTAGATATTATTTAACAATGACCTATCGCAATTATATTGCTAAGTATTATTATTAACTATTATTAAGTACGTACTGAAAGTAATAGATGCTGCGGTAATATAAGCAGAGAAAATATAAACCAAAGAAGATATAATTTTAGAAATAAATTAATATTTCAAACAAACAGATGGGTGTATTTTTCAAAAGCATACTGTTGAAACATAAAAGTAATTCTTATATTAATGTACTTATTGCCTGTAACTGTTAGATTGTATTTAATAATGACTTATCGCAATTATTTTTTTAAGTATTATTATTAACTATTATTAAGTACCTGCTGAAAGTAATACATGCTGCTATAATTTTACCATAGAAAATATGAACAAAAAAGATATCATTTTAGAAATAAATTAATATTTGAAACAAACAAATGGGTGTACTTTTCAAAAGCATGCTGTTGAAACATAAAATTAATTCTTATATCAAAGTATTTATTGCCTGTAACTGTTAAATTAAATTTAAATTTACGTATTGTAATTCTATTATTAAGTATTATTAGCTATTATTAAGTACGTTTTAAGATATTATTTCATCGTAGGCTGTATTCACGCGAGTGTATAATTAAAATTTAAGCAAATTTGAATACTTTAAGTTTAGAATCGGTCGAGGCAGTTTTATGACAGCATTTGCGTTTTCCGTCATCAGCAAAAATTTCAGCTGGACTCATCATAATTTGAGTTTGTGGGAAGCCTTTATGGAAGGCATAAAATATCATCGCACCGAGTACCGCCGATAACGTTTTAAAAAGTTTCAAGCCCCGGCAAGAGTGTAAAAAGTAACCGGTTTCCTTATCTTACGGAAACGTTCTACAGCGATTTTTACGATTTGTTTCAAATTTATTGGAGTATGTATTAAAATAATTAAATAATAAAAAATTTAAGTCATTTTATTTCGCAAACAAAATGGATTCCTCGTTAAACGAAACGACTGAAATGTTTTTATTGATAAAAATAAATTATGATTCACAGAATTCTTTCATTATATTGTGGAATTATTTCGGTCTCTTGGAGATAGTATATTCAAGTATATATATTTTTATTATCATGAATTTTTCATATCCTTGTGATATTAATTGACTTTTTCCAGGTAAAGACCTGGTATAAAATTTTGAGAGCATATTGTAATTATGTAAGTTGGGTTATAGAATTTTTATACGTTTTGCTTTTATAAATTTATGTGGCATTGATTACGGAAAATTTTAATTGAATTTCCTAATACCAACTTATGAACGAAGGAACATTTTGTCTTTATCACTACTACCAAAATTTCATTTGGTAATAGACATGTACTTGTAATTTTTATGGCGCGAAATGAACAGTTTCACTTTGATGAAATTAATCTTTTAAATCCTAAACTTTTTCAGAGATTTTACAACAACAAAATTGCGTTAACGGTTACGAACTTTGTTGCCAACTTTTAAATTTGGAGTCATAGATTTGACGAATTTTAATTTATATGATGTAGTTATATGCTTTACTATATACCCGTGATTATGTACTAATTAAAAAAAAACAAATTCAGATGTAGAAACCAAACAAACGAAATAAATAAAATGTTTTCAAATTTCGTAAGTAACTTTCTGTGCCCTATTTCAATGTTATGTATAATGTTACGCACGGTATATTAACAATTGTCTAAACTATCAAAATATTCCAAAACTCTAAAGATTCTTTAATGTTTTTGAAATAAATGATCGTGTCAGCAGCCTATCCATTGTAAAAGCTAAATCAAAATAAATTTAATTTAATATATTCGTCGAGAAGTCATAATTTATTTTTTTAGGAATTTACTTTATCCTATACGATTTTTGCATAATTCATTAAACCTGTGTTTGCTAAACTAAACAATGAACAGATTTAAACATTTATGTGATACTAGCACTCAGCCTCGTCTTCATTCGAGTGACAATAGCATCATAAAAATATTAAAGTTCTCGATGTTTGGGATGCGTACCTACTTAACTCGCCCGACGGAGTCACACTGATCAGCAACATGGCCTGATCTGCCTGGTCTAGTCTACATACTATTTATTAGATATTAACTTATAACTTCCATGTCTGAATATTTAAATTCAAATTCATTTATTTTTACAAGTTGACCACCACATTTATTCTGCATACTATTAGATATTAACTCATGACTTTCATCTCTAAATATTTAGATTCAAATTCATTTATTTTTACAAATTGACCAACACCTTTATTCTGCATACTATTAGATATTAACTCATGATTTTCATCTCTAAATATTTAGATTCAAATTCATTTATTTTTACAAGTTGACCACCACGTTTATTCTGCATACTATTAGATATTAACTCATGACTTTCATCTCTAAATATTTAGATTCAAATTCATTTATTTTTACAAGTTGACCACCACGTGTATTCTGCATACCATTTATTAGATATTAACTCATGACTTTCATTTCTAAATATTTAGATTCAAATTCATTTTTTTTACAAGTTGACCACCACATTTATTCTGCATACTATTAGATATTAACTCATGACTTTCATCTCTAAATATTTAGATTCAAATTCATTTATTTTTACAAGTTGAACACCAGATGTATTCTGCATACTATTTATTAGATATTAACTTATGACTTCCATCTCTGAATATTTAGATTCAAATTCATTTATGTTTACAAGTTGAGCACCACATGTATTCTGCATACCATTTATTAGATATTAACTTATGACTTTATAGTAGATAATTCATAAATATTCAAGCCTGATTACAAGCATAAGACTCATCAATACACATGAGTGTACAAATAAATTCACTTTTTACTAATCTATTAATTACTTCAATTATTTTTTCTGTTAGAAATTTGTAGCTTTTCTCTTGCTTGATTTATAAATGTGCGAATACCTTGCGTAAATTATATTTATTTATTTCTATTTCCTTCCTTTGTGTTTGCATTTTAATTCAATCTGAAAATATTATTTATCTATATTTTCCTCCATATCATTTGAAAAGGGTTACATGTAATAAAAAAAAACAAAAACAACCTCATCAATCCTATAATACGGGAGTTCCGATTATTTCTATTTACTTCCATTGTATTTGCAGTTTAATTCAATCCACTTTCCTTTGCGTTTGCGTTTTAATTCAATCTGAAGTATTATTTATCCATATTTTCCTTCATATCATGTGAAAAGGGTTACACATAGAAAAAAAATATCCTCATCAATCCTATAATACATGAGTTCCAATTATTTCTATTTACTTCATTTGTGTTTGCATTTTAATTCAATCCACTTTTCTTTGTGTTTGCATTTTAATTCAATCTGAAAATATTATTTATCTATATTATTCCTCCATAGCATTTAAAAAGGGTTACACATAGTAAAAAAACATCTCCATCAATGCTATAATACATGAGTTCCGATTTCACCGCCTTTATTTAAAATTTTCATACATATAGTGTTGGAACTAATGGTCGCTGCGAATTAAACAATCAATCTTCTTTAATTTCTTTTATTTTTACTGCAAGCTATTTAATTTATAAAAATACATATCAAGTATGTGTAAGACTCGCACTACTAACGAATATATATATATATATATATATATATATATATATATATATATACATACATATGTATACAGTGTATACGTTTAGACACTTCAAAACATTCAAAGACACATATAGTAACGACGATTAAACTATATGCAAATAATAATTTTTCACAACGTAAATATATTGCTTATTATATCTTTCACAGATGTAAGAAATAGCACATATTTTAAAAAATTTATCTAGGATAAGTTTTTCTATAATATTTTAGTCAGATTTTATTAAATTTGTTTTTAATGACCCAAAGTGAACCAATCACTATTTTCCCAAATAAGGGGAATTCATTTTTAGGATATCATTTTGAATATGTAATTTAAAATTATGGAAATAATAATTTTGCATTCAAACCATCCCAAATAATACTCGACATCACAAATGAAATGGAAGAAAAAAACATTTTTAATACTATTTTTACCCCCTATTTAACTCTTATGTGAATAATTTAGAAAACAGTTAGCGCCAGAATATATGCGTTCATAATATGTATTACTAGGCCAAATTTCAAGTTCCTACTCTGTATAGCTTCTAAGAAAATTGACTGGCAGACGCACTGACATTGAGTGATCTTGAAACCAAGGACCCTGAAGCCAAGGACTTTTTTAGGATCCTTTGTTTTTTCCTCTCATTTTTACGTATTTGCTCTACGTTTACTTTTCATTATTATCAACAAAATACTTATATTTAAGATTATCTAAATATGAACATTTCTTCAATTGTCAAATAAAGAAAACCTTCAAATAATTACCTATCTAATAAGTTCTTTTTCTACCTTAGTACATAACGTGTAAAGATTTCCTATGAATAAAAACCATTTTGTTATGATGATTTAAATTATATTTATTTAAAATAAAGTAGCTACCTTTTTCAATATCGATTTTTCTCCAGGACACTGGACATTCTTTATGTTGTGAATTGAGGTTTTTCCTCGAGCTGATTGTTATGACGTAATTAATATTTTTTTCCATACCAGGAATATTATTTTCTTCCACTACTTTTATATAGCTTTTTTATAATATTAAAAATATACCTCATCTGTAATTTTCCGCAATGTGCGTTTCAATCGGTTCGAAACTAATATTGATAAAATTTGTCATTATAAAAATATCTATGTGTTTATTGAGCTCATGACCTGAAAATTCATAAGTTGTATTTTATGGGAATTTACCAGAACGTAATTTATAAATTAGCAATAATATCTCTCTTGCATTATTTAGTAACAGGGATATTAAACATACAAGCGAATGTTAGATATGCCTACTAATTATGCTTAGCGCTCTGCTTAAAGTACGCATGTTTTCTAAAATTCTTAAATATAGTAAGAAATAAAGACAAGTATAGTAAGAAATAAAAAACAATTATACAATAGTGTTGACGAAGTAAAAGCTTACAGAAACCATGTAAAAATATAAGTATACGATATGATTGTTATCTCAATGATCTAAAAATAATTTCGATTTTTTTTAAATAAGATATTATATACAAATAGTATAACTTTTTACTGCTATATTCTCATTATAAAATGCACGAGTGTGGGTGACGTTAAAAGTGTTTTAAAGGCAAGAAACAAACAACTTTTCCAAACAGAAAGCTTCCGAACAAACTTTTAAACACTGCTACAAACTTTAAAACGCTCTAGTAACTCAAAACTTTCATTCAATAAATGCTCGGCTTTTTTATGTAAGTATGAATAACAGAATTCATAATTTCTAAGACATGAAAGAATAAATATATTCGTGTTATTGATATCGCCAGTTAATTGTGCATTTAAATTGTTACAGGGCATATAAATGAGACGATTGAAGAATAGATGTATTTTTAGATATAACAATAGATATATTAGAATAATTTTCATAGATAAATTTTAATAAAGGCTACAATATTGATTTTACATTTAATTAAACAAGGACGAGCTAGAATAATTCAGCAAATGGATTTAATACATACCTGTATGTTAACATATACATGACTTCCAATGTCTTTATATTATATAGATATATCTTTAATGTTCTTTGTCTCCAAAAAACTACTTGCGGTATTTGTCCCGTCTTATGTACGTCTACTTGTTTACATAAATTATTTCGCTGGTGTCCGTCTCTTTCATTACAGATTGCTACTTCAAAATATATTTTAGTTCATTTTAAATGAGCATAACACATTTATTGAGTGAAACGTTGTTTTGCTCATACCAAGTTATTTATCACGAAAAAAACAAATCAACTCATGAATAAAACCCATTTCGTTATGATGATTCTCAAAATAAACTTTAATATTTTAAACATATCAATCTTTGATACTGATATGCAAATTTTTTTTTAATAACTTCAACGATGGAATTGCAGCATGTTGAAATTAAAATTGGTTCTTGAAAAGGCTGTATTAATGAAAAATGTTTACACCTATTTCTGATTTACACCGTAGGTTTCTGTATATTATAAAAAATTGGGAGATTTTATTATTTTATTGTTCTGTTAGCATACTTACATTTTCACGTAATTTTTTAAATTTTACTTCACTGACACGATGCGCAAACTCTCGCTAAAGGAATTCGTTTTCCGTTTTCAGTACGGAATCTTGTAAATGAAAAATGTTTACACCTACTTCTGCTTTAAGCAACGCAGGTTTCTGTATATTATGGAAAATTGGGAAAATGTATTATATCATATTTCCGTAACTATACTTAATTGTCTCGCATTTTCTTTAGGCTTCTACTTCTTCAACACAACACGCAAACTCTCACTAAATAATTTCATTTTCCATTTTCGATAAAGTCATAAGTCTTATAAATGAAAAATGTTTATACCTTCTTCTTCTTTATACTACATAGATTTCGCATACCATAGAAAATTCGGAGATTTTTTTGTCTGGTTTTTCTTTAAACATACTTATATTTTTACGTAGCTCCTTTAAGCTTTTACTTCGTTAACACTATTGTATAATTGTTTTTATATCTAACTACACTTGCTGTTAATATTTATTAAGAATTTTAGAAAAGCATGCACACTGTAAGCAGAGTTAGCGCACAATAAGTAGGCATTTCTAACATTTGTTTGTATATTAAATAACTCAGTTAATATACAATGCAAGAAACATATTATTCCTAATTTATAAATTACGTTCTGCTGAATTCCCATAACATATAACTTCTAAATATTAAGGACGTGAGCTAATAGATCACTAAAAACACAAATATTTAATAAAAAAACTTGTTTAAAATAAGCATTACTTCATTGTTTTGGAACATGTTCAATACGCTCATGTTGAAGACCAAACGGGAAGTTGGTAAACGTTTCACCGTTCCACCTATCAGCACAGCATCGCGATCCCGCGCGCCAGTACGTTTATCAAACATAAAAGCGAGGGTTTATACTACTGTGCCTCTCTACATGACTAATGTTTATGCTGGAGGACTAAAATGTTTATAATCGTATTATGTTTTGTTGATATTATGGTTGGAGTGAAAATAAAGGCTCAAAGCGAGTGTTTGGCGGCGCCGAGTGACGGATATCGGGTTTACAATAAACATTGGGCTCGTTGTATTGAAGAATGGTCGCGATGTGTGGCATCTGAGCGAATTTTAGATATCATTATAGTAATAAGTAATACGTAATCATTTTGGCGTTACGAAGTCTCTTTAATTCTGTAAATTCAAGCTCATCGCCCAAGAGAATAAATAAGTCGTTTGTCTAAATGATCCTGCACAGATCGTGTTTTGTCTTTGGATTGGCCCCATGATAATTTTTAGCATTGCAGAAATATAACACAATTTAAAAAAGTTAGTATTTTTTATGACGGATATCGAGTTTACAATAAACATTAGGCTGGTTGTATTGAAGAATGGTCTCGATGTGTGGCATCTGAGCGAATTTTAAATATCATTATAATAGTAAGGTAATAAGTAATATGTAACAATTTTGACGTTACAAAGTCTCTTTACTGATTAACTCTGTAAATTCAAGTTCATCGCCCAAGAGAATATGTCGTTTGGCTAAATGATCCTGCACAGATCGTGTTTTGTCTTTGGATTGGCCCCATGATAATTTTTAGCATTGCAGAAATATAACACAATTTAAAAAAGTTAGTATTTTTTATGACGGATATCGAGTTTACAATAAACATTAGACTGGTTGTATTGAAGAATGGTCTTGATGTGTGGCATCTGAGCGAATTTTAGATATCATTATAGAAATATGTAATAATTTTGACGTTACGAAGTCTCTTTACTGATTAATTCTGTAAATTCAAGCTCATCGCGCAAGAGAATATGTTGTTTGGCCAAATGAACTTGCACAGATCGTGTTTTGTCTTTGGATTGGCCCCATGATAATTTTTAGCATTGCAGAAATAGAACACAATTTAAAAAAGTTAGTATTTTTTATGACGGATATCGAGTTTACAATAAACATTGGGCTCGTTGTATTGAAGAATGGTCGCGATGTGTGGCATCTGAGCGAATTTTAGATATCATTATAGTAATAAGTAATATGTAATAATTTTGGCGTTACGAAGTCTCTTTAATTCTGTAAATTCAAGCTCATCGCCCAAGAGAATATGTCGTTTGGCTAAATGATCCTACACAGGTCGTGTTTTGTCTTTGGATTGGCCCCATGAGAATTTTTAACACAGAAGTTTTAGCTACAAGAATATAATACAATTTAAAAAAAGTTTTTTGTAATATAAAAAAGCCAATTATTCAGAGATTTCAAAATGAGCAAAAATAAAATACAAGTCAAGTAACCATAATAATATCTAAAGAAATCTTATCTTAAGAATTTTTCTTTTCTTTCCTTTTCTTAAGAATGCAGATATATTATATTTTTAATATGTTAAAAAGTGTTAAAAGGTAATGAAAATAACTTTAAAAAGTTATTATATATTAAATAAAACATGTAATATTTGTTTAGGAACCATTAAAAAAAATAGTCAAAATCGATATTTATAAATATATATACATATACACACACACACATATATATATATATATATATATATATATATATATGTATATATATATATAAATATATATATATATATATATATATATATATATACATATGTATATATATATATATGTATATATATATATATATATATGTATATATGTATGTATTTTTATCTGTTTTCATAACCTAGTTTAATTAAAAATAAACTATTAATTGACATTTACCATAGTGAAATGTTGAAAAAATTTATGTATTAAAAGACGAACGACCAAAGTCTTTTCTGAGTTACACGTGACTTTTTTGTCGGTCATAAAAGTTCCACGGATTTGTACATCAGATCTGTGTATAGAGAATAAATACAACGGAACATAATTGGCACTTAGTTTCAGCTCTCTGGTTCTAAGATTTAATTAGAAATAACATAATAAACTATGTATTATGAAAAATATTCTCATAAAAAATGCAAGATTTCTCATTTGGCTGATCAACAATTTAAATAATACTTTTAAGGTCATTATTTTTTTCATTTCTTTATGTAAAAGTGTAATATTTTATTTCTTTATAATTAAAATTTTATTTCTTTATTTTAAATTGTAAAATATTTTTGTAACACCTGTGTCTAACACTATATGGACTTTCGCCGACTTCCTTCGATAAATAATTTTTCTGCGCTCAGTTCGAAAATATACTGGTTAAAATGAAATGGAAATACTTTTTGATATATTTCATTTCCAACAACGTTTTCCATTAGTTTCGGGAAATTTAAATCATTTATATGTCGCCTTATGTGAATTAACTAGAAAATACTAATCATCTTTAATCTACAATAATTGTATAATTCAATAAACAAAAAGTAATATTTAATTATTTTTTTGCTATCAGTCAATCTTTAAAAGCATTTGTTTTTTTCAAAAAAAAAGTAAAAAGTTTTTATAAAATAAAAAAAAATTAATGTTTGATAAACAAAAATGAAATATAAATTTTTATTATTAATATTCCACAGCATCAAATTAAGAGATGCATGCCCATTATTGCCCATGTTCTATCCGGTTTTTAGAGATTATTTTAATTTCTGAATCAGAGTATTGTTTTAGATATCGAAGAATTACTTTATAATCTCTCTAGCGAAAAAAAACCTACAATATACAATATAAACAAAAAAAAATCAGTTAAAAACGCTTCAATAAATAGTGAAAAGAGAAAAAAACTAAGGATTATACGAACCGAACATTCGACGATGTGAATGGTCGATATGCGACTACTGGCACAGAAATATGCACCACGTGTAGGGCTACCAACCACACTTTAAAATAAAACACCATACTTTTTTGTTGTCCACATACTCTACACTTTTGTATAGTAATAAAGTATATAGGTATACTTTATTTTGAGTAAGCTGTTATATAATACATGGAATGGAATAGTAACACTCCGTATATTATTTTAGAGTGGCTTCTTGATACTAAAGTAATCGTCTCAAAGATAGAATCGAATGTACACGATTAACTATCTTGTCTTGATAATTTCAATACAGGATATAAGACGTTAGTACCAGAGGTGTAGTCATCTATAACTCAAACGTACTCGTACACGTAGTTGTCTGTAGGTTAGATAATACCAAGTAAAAAAACGGATAGTTTCTAAATTTTATTTAGATTAATAACAATTGTTCACAATGAAAAACAATCAAGATTTTGATTGTAATACTGCTAAACTTCAAAGAAAGACATTTATCACAACCTGAAAAATATAAAAATAGAAATTGTGAGTAGGAGGAAACAAATTATATGCGAAATGCCTTTTTTTTTGAGAATTTCACCACTGCATCAGCTGGAACTAGATAAGTAAGTATTTATTTAGTTAGTATTTATTTTTGAAAATTACGAACGTAAGTAATTCGTAGATAAAAATAGGAATTTCTTAAAAATTAGTTAATACTTAAATTGAAAAATGGAAAATAATACCAATTATAAAATGTTCAAAACAAACCAAATAGCCAAAAGCATAGAAAAGCATATTTTCACGTAAATTCTTTAATATACTTTACATTTGCCTCTTTCCAATATAAGCAAATGTTATTTTTACAAGAAAAAAAGTTGGCAACCCTAATCTCGGACAGCCATCAGAAACGCTTGCTGTCGAATATAGAAAATACCCGAAATGTAGGCGATATCAAAGCGTGCGATGAAAATAAACAGTAAAACATATCTATACAACCGCAAAAATGGGTAAAGACGATTATTTTTCCAGTATTAAAAATGCAAAGAGGGCGTCTATAAAATTTTCACGAATATTATAGTCATGACGTCGTCTGAAAAATGATTAAAGCAAATTAATCGCTATAAAATGATATCACTGTGGAATATATCAGAAAAACTTAAATTGAGAGACAATAAAAAAGCGATTTTCGGGCAATGCAGAAAATTTATTTAAGAAGTCAGATCGAGATTTACTAAAAGATGGAAATGAGAAGAGCTTTTATAATATAAAGGGATGTAATAAGGGACGAAAGTTTAGTGAATGAAATTGGAGAAGTAGGTCGAAACCTGGTTATATACTACTCCTTTACATATTTTGTCTAAATGGGATATATTTAGACCTACTTTATTGAAATTAATAAGAGAAACGGATGTGACATTTTAAAATGTATAAAACTTAGAGGTTTGCAAGGCTTAATGGAGACACCATCCATAATCATTTATATGGGTACGTGTTGAAAGGTGAAATTAGCAAGAAACGGAAAAGATAATCGTCTATTTCGCTCTAGATCATTCTATTTGTACACGAGTGAATAAGAGAAAAACTGACATTGGAATTATTTTTAATAAGTATCACTTTCGCTGCCCACTGTAAAAGTCGCTTTGGTTTCGTAGCTCCAAGATAAAACACAGGAATCAAAGTCGACATATTTTATAAATCGGTGTAATCTGTGACTAATTCATATATTTAAATTAATTAAATAATTTATATTTATTTTTTACGTTGTATACTAATAAAGGTTTTTGAATTTATGAATTAGCCTATGAACACTTTTCTTTTTTGCTTTAGTCTCTGAAACCAAATTGAGATGGCAAAATAGGTTATTATTTTTTCGCTTCTTTGTTTAAAGATCCATATCATACTTTTGCGTATTCTTTGCCAGCGTAGCAGCTAGATAAATACATTATTTTCCTTTAAAATAACGTATAACATCGATCGCAATGGTAGTATTTGTTGCGAAAGATTTTTATTAACTTAATTTTAAATTATTTATAATATTCGCTGAAGGAAGTGGGGAGCACACATAAATTGCGTTAAGAATATTAAAGCTTCGATGATTTAACTTGACGAGAGGGTAGCACTTTATAAAGAAGGCGAACATAGCGAAATTTATGTATTAATTTGTACGAGGGAGGGTCGCAATACGCGACGAAGTATGCCTTTGAACGAGTTAGATCTAGAGGATTTCATTTATTGAGTATACATATATACTACTTAATTTATAATTTAAAGCCCATGTAAGCATGAGAAATGATAACGTTTCCTGACACCTCTCGTAACTATTTTGATGAGGCGTGTCCTAAATCTTTTCTTTTAATCTAACGATGACGAATGCGGATAAAGTTAGAGCAAATACGTTTTTTACAGTTAGAACACAAATTATATACTATAAAGATAACGTATTTGTAATGTAATTATGAAATTGTAATTTTTAGTGCTTCATTTTTTTATATATAAATATAAAACAAAACTTCTGCCTGGCTGTTTGCCTGTCTCTTCGCTTGTGGCTTCAGTGAGTTCTGGTAAATGGATTTTCAGTATCATAGAATGTATTTATTGGAGAAGTTTGATACAGAAAATATTAGTGTAGATGCTCAGGTTTCAGAGCTATATTCTTACATAAGGAAACAGTGGTCAGACAACAATACCGATGACCGCATATTTTTATTGTACTACCCTCATTATTTACAAAAAATTACCTTTTTGATTATGTGAGTCTAGATACTCACATAATCAAAAAGGTAATTTTTCATTGTAGTATATTTGTTTTTATACATCTGCCATCAGAAACATTAAAATATTGGGTGCTATCGAAATATTGTTTTGCTTATAGGCTTCAACAGATCATATGGACGTATATTTAGTTGAAATATGGCCAATGAGCAACGGAGATTTTATAGAATTTACCATCTGAGCCATCCACTTCGTCATCATCGATACCTGATAAAGAAAAAATTTGTACGCTGACACTGGTAGAATTATTAAACTCTAAATGCGAAGCTGTATCGTATGCACCTGCTCCGAGTGAACCCCACCTAATAAACCAAAGTGAATTCAATGATTTGGCTAAATACTAAGGTCTATAAAAAAAAATAAGCTACTGGGTTCTAAATTACAGCAATGAAACCTTTGGTAAGTGGAGTGACTATAACGTCATTCAGAAAGCGTAACGAGTCCTTTAATGCTTATTTTAAAGTGAAAAAATCCTTATATATTTGTTATGTGGTTTCCGGTCTTATGAATAAGCTAGATATAAATCAAGATCCATGTAAGTGATTATTCTCTATCGATCAATCAAAGTACAGTTTTAAGGTGGTCCTTTTGGACAATGTTAACTAAGCTTAACTTTTTCCTAGTAAACTTGATCCAGTAAGCGATGAATAAGGATTGACCAAGATTTGAGGACAATAGAAATTAGGTACCAGGCACAATGGGGCCGGTAAATATGGGTGATCATAGCTGGTTGTAAAAATAGGAAGATTTATTAAGGCGTAAGAGGTGAAGAAAAAGTAATTAAGCATATTGGATATTCATCAAGTAGGTCAAAATATTCTATAAGATTGTAATATTTAAGAATAATACTTTTTTGGTAAAATCGAGAATGCTTTAAATACATATTAATTTTTAAATTTAAAATTTTAACTCATGTTCCCGTTTTTTGATAATAGTTATGCTCTCCATAATTCTGAAAATCAGGACTTTTTTGTTATGTGATGTAGATGCAATCCGAAATATGCAATAGTTTCCATGTTGTCGACTTAAGTTGCAATTTTGTTCCCTTGTGTTATTTGTGCGGCGTAGCATGAAACCCGATGGAGCTTGAAACCCTGTGGATGACGCAACGACTGTAGCGATAGTGGGATCCGAGAAAGCTCATTTTGTCAGAGAGGTGTTCAAGTTAAATCGTCATTAGTAGAAATTGAAAGTTCTACGTGAATGAAACCGTGGAAAAAAGCAAATTTATAATTGAGAAAATATTTTCTTCTTATATAAAGGTCTATTTTTGCATTTGTCATATTCTGGTACGACATTTGCACGGACTTTAGTGATAGCTATACACAAGTTACATATAATCACTTTGTAAACAGATGTCGTCCATTATCATTTTATTCCTTATCATTTCATATAATTGTTTGATACCAAATTGGATAAAATATTCATCGATCGTTTGATTAAAATTTAAGATGATAAAGGGAAACATTACGCTAAAATATGTTTCAGAAAGGTAAAGTTTCAAGAAAATTAATTTTAGACACATAAACCGGCTGAGAAAAGCACTTCAAAAAAACCTAAATAGGTACTCAAATATTATTAATCTTCAACATCACCAGGTTGAAAAAACAAATTGAAAAAGCAAATGGTTCAAGTTAATGTGATCCCATTCTACTAATAATTAACGCACAAAAAAGTATCTTAACGAAACGTAGCTTAAGTTTCATTATATTATAAAAAATATTGGGATAATAGAAATAACGCTATCTTTTACTATCAACAAACTTAATACGACGAAAGTTACGAGGGACATTTTCGTATTCAGAACCTCAATAACCGTCATCTTATACCTCCTGCCTTCGAGTAACCGCTGTATCAGAAACATCGACGGAGGTCAATAAGCAATGTTTCATTAAATTCAAATTTCACAAATAAGCCCCGAGATAAGAAACTTAAACGTAACTATCTCTTCTGTTGATATGCTACGGTCGACAGCTTAATATAACGAAAGATAAGATGGGTACTCGAATATTTGATTTCCGATAAGCATCGTTTGTAAGTCTCCGGCGCGTAACTTCACGCATAACTTACACATATGCAAAGATAGGTAGTACAGTGTATGGGCATTAGATACTTGGCTTCGTGAATAACATCATGAATGCGGCGATCGGGCTTGCGCAGTCTTGATCAATTGTTTGAGAGGAATCATTATTATGAACAATGACGATTAACATTGTTTAATATAGCTATATTCGTGATTCATAATAAGTATACTAATTATAGTTACTTTTTTAAATTCCTGTAGCCTAGCTTTGTAATCTCGCAAATAATGAGTTTAATTTTATATAGAAATATTTTCTATCTTGTTCTTGGAACTTTGGTATAACTGAAAAGGTTTCAGCTATCATTAGCTGAGGAAGTAGATTTCAATATTATTTTTCCCTTAAAAATCATGAAAAAAATCATCTGGACATTGGATGTAAAAGACATGCAGTAAATAGAAAAAGTAAAATAAAATGATTTTTAACAAACGGCTTTGCTTCTGAAAAATATAAAAAAAATTCTATATTTAGAGAAATAAAAGTATGTGTCGTGAAATAACGTGAATCGAATTTTATATGTATGAGGTGAGTACAATTGCATTGAAATGGAAATGATTGTAGAATTATTTTTAATAAAATGTTTATACTCTAAGAGTAATATTTTTGGTGTGAAAACTAGTGGTGCGTTTAAATGGGAGTTAAAACGTTCTGATGGTACATCGCGACATGCCATTCAACCAGATTCGTGTCTTGTTGGCTCTTTCTGGCTTAACGCTTCCCTCTTCTTCTTTATTATACTACACGCACGTTATTTTACGTGTAACAGCATCGTTTCTTACTTACCAACGTTTATCACTTTACTCGTTTATATCTGTGCACACTGTCTTAAAACATAAACTTATATTTTAAATTAATATAGGCATATTAATTTAAAATATAAGTTACAGTGATAGTGAAAATCAAAAATTGTTCTGTGATATTTCACAGAACAATTTTTGATTTACCATTACCATCGGCCAATTGTCATTTTCATTCCATCTAAACCAGCATCAACAGTTATTATTGCAGAAATAACAGGAAAAAATATATATGACAAAGCAACTTAACAGTTTTATAAAATTAAAAATATATTTTCCATTGATTGTTAAGGAATATTTCTATGATAGATTATTTCATAAAAATAAAAAAATAAAATTATTGTCTAATTAACAACTATCTAAATATATGTGTTTTCGTTTTCAATTCGTACAAATAAAAACGTTTCTATGTAAAAATATAAAAAAATTAGATTTTTCACCTGCTACTCGTCCCGTCTCGTATTTCTTTTCATATTTTATTTATATGCAATTTGTTAAAATTATATATCTCTATTTTAATATTTAATACAACTTGATTGTCTGATTAATTAAATTTGCGTTTATTGCACTCCCTATGTTGCATTATTAACAAATTTCAAAGTTCCATTTCACTTTGTGGGAATTTCCATCTCTAGTATATTTTTTTTATATTCATTGCTTTTACTCGTAAAAAAAATTATAGCACGATATATTATTATATCTCTCCAAAAATAACAAATAAATCTACGCCGTCAGCAGAAAAAGAGCTTTCAATAATAAAATTTGCAGTAGACAATTTTAATGAGAGGCCTCTAGGAGTTTATGGCGACAATACAAATTAATTTATACTGCTAATTGCATTAAGACTCTGCGGAGAATCGAGGAGAGAAATTGAGTATTTTAAATTATCATCTTTAAAACTTCGCAGCGCGAGCGAATTTTTTTTATACTTTCTTTGCAAAATTAAGCAACGCCAATCATATCGATGAGATTTAGAAATATCGGTTTATTAAATTGTGTACGGTGAAAAACTTGGGAAAGCTTGGAGAAAGCAAAAAAGTCTTTTATTTTATTACCTTCGAGAGGTGATATTAAGATGATTAAAATATCTTTTTTTAGTGATTTATTAGTCTGTATAATTGCTCTGTCAACTTTTTATGTTTTAATTAACAAAATCGTTTTAAATTATTGTTTTGATTGTATCTGCAAAGCGACAAATTAATAATATTGATTTAGATGCTTTCCATGAAGATGTAACCTGTCAGGCATGAATATATTAAATTAGAATTTAATGCTTATTTTAAAATAATGCACTGAATCATGAGCCATAGGTAACAAAATAAATAAAAATAAACAGTAGCCTTAATATTCTCAAATAACGCTTTACATAAATAATAATATGTAAAAATAAAAAAATATATCGATTCTCGTTAGCTAAAAATATCTTAAGCTATACACGTTCTGTCTATAAAAATATAGCACTAGTAACAAGTTTATATAATGCTATATTAGCTATTGTAATATGACATGAAACTCATTGTTTATACAAGATATATTACCTATTGTAATATGACATGAAACTCATTGTTTATACAAGCTAAATTACCTATTATAATGTGACATAAAACTCATTGTTTATATAAGCTATATTACCTATTGTAATATGACATGAAACTCATTGTTTATACAAGTTATATTACCTATTATAATATAACATAAAACTCATTGTTTATATAAGCTATATTACCTATTGTAATATGACATGAAACTGTTTATACAAGCTATATTACCTATAGTAATACGACGTGAAACAAATTTGTTGCAAATACATGTGCACCTTCCGTCCACCTAGCAAGCTGTGTCGCATGAAAGATGGTTAGATCCTTATATAATAATGTTGGTGATAATTTTCGCACTCTAGTAAAAAAGGGACACAATTCTAGAAAACAAATAATAATAACTTCGAAGCCTAAAAAATATATCATCTTTGTATTACTTTTTGCAGTTCCAGGATTAAAACTATGAATATCAATAAAAGAAGAATCCGTTTATGTTAAGTACGTGTGAGCCGGTATATATTTCTAGGCCCTATTTACATATTCTTATTATAGAAGTAGCACAAGAAGTATATCATCTTTATATTATTTTTTTGCAGTTTTGTGGTTTTAACCATGGACGTCAATAAAAGAAGAATCCGTCTACGTTAAGTACTTGACGGCTGATATATACTTCTAAGCCCTATTCACGTATCCTTCGAGATTTCATAAAAGAGGTAGATGATTCGTAAATTTTGCCAAACTTCAAAGTTATCAAATCCTTTCAGGCTCAGCTTCATCATGCAAGCAAAACCAATGTAGATCATACAGTGTGCAGCCTATAAAGCAACTTTAGGCTATTAAAATTTGAATGGGAATAAAGTAATGCGTGCGTCTTAGCACATCGAGTATCTTCTCCTCGCATACGAGATAAGTTTGAACACAAGTTTTGCTTCCAATAGATATGCACGAGTAAAGTAAGTACTATGCAAATTACTTAGTGTAATTACTTACACGTTCATTAAGAAGTTATTCAGGCGTAAGGGTTCAAGTTTTGGTATATTTTAGTGCGACACACGAACTGGCGCAGGGAGTATTAGGACATTTGCGTAAATGTATTATGTATTCATTCCTCGGACTAAGATTTTGTGCTATTAAGGGGGGTGGCAGAGGGTTGTTTTTCAAATATAGAAGAGGGCGAGATAAGCTTTCACAGGATGATAATTATAATTATACTTTTTGATAAAATTGATGTTTGAAACATTTATGAGCAATCATAAGCATTTGAATCTGTAACACTAAATGAAAGTCTGGAAGCATCTTCTGTATTACACAATTTCGTTGTAAAATTACTAGAACTTTCACTATGAGACTTAAAAAAAATTCTGCGTACTGTTGTTTATACATATCATGGGATATGCAATAACAAGCTCTTGCGCGTTTCATTTGTTTTTAGGGTCCCGTACCTAAAAGTTGAAAAATAAACCCTCGTGATGAGAATTCATTGTCTTTCCGCCTATATGTCACTGCTGTTTTTCTCAGTAAATTATTATTGCTATCACTTGAAATGTTTCACATAGTTGTCGAATATGTATTTCGACACAGATGTAAAATTTACTTTTTGGCATCTGTTTGAACGGAAATAATTTTAGAAATGTTTTTATATTTATTCAAAATGAAACCTGAAATAGATTGAAATTTATAATAGGGGCAACAAAGTCAAGTGGGTTATCAAATAAAAGAGCTTAATTTACTCTATTAAATAAGTATTATAACTTATCCCCTTATTGTCGTAGTTTGCCATCCGAAAAGTTTGAAATAATACAGACTGTAAATATAACTGAAATAATAAAAACTACTGATTCAACTCAGAGAATGTTTTAGAAAATAAAGATATTTATTCTTATAAGTATATTTAGTTTTCATTTCATATCAATCAGTTCACTCAGACCGAAGATATGACAGCTTAATATTTTCAAAAATGTATTTATACTGCATTAGTACTTTGCTAAAGTAGCGCCTGGCAACTCGACGCGTAGTAATTACGCAAATGTAAAGTTTACTTATATACATCAGTAGATGGGACTACGAGTATGTTAAATCGCGCAATGAAGTATTCCATCTGGACAAATATAGGCAAAATGGTCGTGGCCAAAAGTGAAACGGAGAAATATACTTATAAAGAATGGACTGGATATTTGTTCACTAGTTTGCGCGTATGAGGTCGCGGGCGAATGTATTTAACACAAAACCAGAGTTCATCACAAAATGGTAAGTCTCCCTCACTACTCATAAAGTGAAAATCACTCGACGCGTAGTAATTACTCGAATCAAAGTGTACCTACATACGTTAAGAGATGGGCTAGATCAATGTCACATCGCGCAATGAAATATTCCACTTGAACAAATATTAGCGAAATGGGCGTGCCCAAAAGTGAAACGTAGAAATATACTTACAAAGAATGGAATCGATATTTTTGCAGTAGTTTGCGCGTATGAAGTCGTGGGCATATATATTTAAAATAAAACGACAGTTAATTACAAAATGGTAAGTCTCCCTCACTACTTGTAAGGTGATTTATGATTTTGTGATGAACTTTTGATGACGTCTACTTGTTTGGTAACTGGTATGGTCCATAAGTAGTTAATGCTTTTGTTCGCGTCTTGGCTTGCGTAGATTTCCATTTTTCGTGGTGAAATTTAAATATAGTTTTTTGGTTCTCGAGGCGTAACAAAATTTAATACATGCTACGCCATTAATTGACATGTTGTAGTACTTAACATATTTTAAACAGCGGAAATATACACTTCTCAATTTCAAATATTTTAAATCATTCCTTTTTTGTTCTAACTGCATCGGTTTGATTGTCATATCCCTTGTGCAACATATAATATTTACAATCACTTTATTTTTTATACAGTCGCTAAATGAAATTCCATAAAAAAATTCATATAAAACTGTGATATTCAACCCTGGTCACAGATGATCAAAAAATTTAAAAAAAATTTCAAACAAACCCTATGACATTTTTTACGAATTAGAATGCAAATGTCATCTAATTAAAAAAATGTTTGCCTAGTAAATATCCGTTTGACGTAAATAAAATATTACGAAATTAAAAATCAGATCTATGACACCGCAACGAAACTTAATTAAGTAAGCCTACTAATGATAAATATAACTGCGGGCCCGAGGAAAAAAATTGTCCATAAAGGAAAAAGACGACTAATTAGTTAAAATCTAAAAGAAAACAATTCCGCTTCTTAACTTGTCTAAATATCGACTCGTAAAATGCTAATGAACAAATAATCTAAATAAACAAATCCTACACGTGTTCACAGACAGCAATTAAACCTGCAATAAAACTAAACCAATTAAAATCTCAATAAGAGACTCCTAAAGATGCCCGTAGAATGATAAATCTTGTAAAATAACACAACAATAATGCTTGAAACGGATTATTTATAGCATCCACAGTATTAAAGCCCCACGCCACAGTTATAAATTACAACCAGTCACAGAATTCAACTAAACTCGAAATACCGACAAAACGAAATAGCTACAACGTCTGATCACAATTTTATGGTCAGCCGATAAGGATCTCGATAATATCACAAAGATATCTCTAGGCTCACTTAGTTTTTATACAAATACTTGTATCTTTCTTGCATAAGCAATGGTTTGAACCTTTAAAACAAATGCTATCGTGTTTCCTACCGGTTTTGATATTTGAAAGCTAAACGTAATTATGTATGGATGAAATTATTGGGGATTAACGTCATTTGTAAGATCATCAACAAAGAAGAAGGAACTTGGAATCATTATAATCCGATCCATAAATGCCAAATTATTTTCTAAATTAGAATATTCGTGCATTAAGTTAACTGATGCCGATAAATATTTGTTTACCTAATGTCAATATTTATTATATATATATATATATATATATATATATATATATATATATATATATATATATATATATAACTAAATACACAAATTGTGTACTTGTTCTATAAATCTCTTCCAGTCATTTCCAATACAGGAAAACTTTAACGGAAGGAAATTTCGAAAGAAATTTAAAAACAAAATTTGAAATCAACTCATACTGTTATGGTCGGTTAAGAAGGAGGAGATAGGACGATTGTTATTGTGAGATATTTTAGAAACTCTAAAATGTCATTATTCCTCTTTTGATACCAGTTTATTTTTATACCCCAAAAACACCTTTCCCTGGAATGTAATATGACGTTCAGGAATAATGAGACTTAACTAATATCATCTATTAACGTCAGTCTGTTCAATCTTTTCAATCTAGTTAACAAATCAATTTGTGAACTGCTTCTGAGATAAATTGGATGCTGATACAAAATATTGAAAACCAGACGATCGACGAGTATTTGTCATCAATTTATTATAACGTTTTTTTTTTGTATGCAGTTTTTTTAGTTCAGAATCAATTACTACTTTTTAGGGAATTGTTATATTTATAGTAACATTTATAGAGTAGATTTTATAAAACTAAATCTTGCCGAATACTATACTTATAACAGATAAACTTTTTAGCAAAATCTTTAAGGTACATTTAAGTTCTGTCATTTATTTCCCATAATTTTTAGAACACTTAGTGCAATTGAAATTGTTCCCTAAATCACGTTCAGCTGTCTAAACTATGAAAAATATTGAAGTAACAATATTTATTTCCCATAATTTTTAGAACACTTAGTGCAATTGAAATTGTTCCCTAAATCACGTTCAGCTGTCTAAACTATGAAAAATATTAAAGTAACAATATTTTTTCCCATCATTTTTAGAACACTTAGTGCAATTGAAATTGTTCCCTAAATCACGTTCAGCTGTCTAAACTATAAAAAATATTAAAGTAACAATATTCTAAATTGATATTGGATGAAAGGGTTGTCGGTTATGATTCTTTTCTCCTGCAAAATGCGGCCATCAAAATGTTTCAAAGTTAAAATAAACCTTCAAAGCTACGTAAAAATAATGTACGAAATAATTATAAATGATAATAATACATATGTAAAATCTCCAAAATATACTATGTTTAGTTATTACAGTTGTTATAATCGTTTCACATAATAAGACTAAACCGTGAGTCCTGTACTAAACTAAAGCATGGAAAAAATAAATAAACCATTGAGAATATTAATAAAACAACCTTAAATACATATTTAATATATAGCAAAGTGATTAAAACAAAACGCAATCATGATTTCTTTTTTATCCGGTCAAACCTGGGATACGGACATCTAGTATTCATTAAATTACTACATACCTAGACTATATATACGTCTTCTCGTAGTCAATATAGATGCAATGGTTTAAATAAATATAATCCAAATGCAAAAACCTACCTTTCCAGCAGCCCCCTCTACCCTTATACTTAATTCAGGGGTGCCGTCATAGTTAAACATACAAAATTATAATAAGAAAGATTTGAGAGCAAACATCACGTGCGTTGGGACGAAAAAGTTTATTTTATCGAATACAAATGCGCTCGCTACAAAAGGCAAATCATGAATAAGAAACGAGGTGTTTTGCAAGAAAAATCTAAGAACCTTCACTTATATGAAGATATAAATATAAATATAGTTACAGACTACGTTCGTAGACACGTTTGAAACGTGGATGAAAATATCTCGATGTATATTGTTGAATGTAAATACTTTCGTTCGATTTACAGAGTGTTTACGAAGTTTAGCGAAAGTCTGCTTTCAGTTTTATTAAACTTAACAACATATAAACGTATGTAAATGATTATATACATATAAATATTATTCAATTGACAATTAATTGTTTGCTCCGTTAAAATACCTTTTTTTTCAAATAAATATTTTTTCAACCTAGTGTTGAAATCAGTAAAAAAACATTATTGATCTTTTTACTCACTAGTTAGAATTTTTGTGCAGATCTGTGCGTTTTTTATCGAATTTTCCAATGATTACACGAGCGCATATTTGTAATAACATCGAATCGAGATAAAGTTATATCAACATAAAGAGACCGAAATATTATTTCAATTTATAAAATATACTTTAAAGCAATCTCTACTATAAGAAATAAAAACATGAATCACTTTTACGACCTCATAATATTTAAATAGTTTTGTTTGAGGCATAGTTTTAAAAATGTCATGTCATTTAATACAAAAATTATATTACTTAATTTATCATAATGAAAATAAAATTAGCGCAAATTTAATGTAAGTACGTACGTAAACAATCGCTTTATCGATAGAATCGAACATATGTACGTCGGCAAACGCGTAAAATAGACTAATATTTAAAAATACTAATCATGTGCTATCGTAATTTTTTTTTAATTATGTGCCAGTATCGTATTTTTTTAAAAATTTTTCAAGCTAATGAAAAATTTTATAACAGCATTACATTTCCAGGGTTAATATTTAAAAAACAAGGCTTAAACATAAAAATAATGAATGGAATTTCAATTTCAAACCCAATTTTAAAAGACCTACTCAATACTACCCCATTCGAAAAATTTTACTTTGCTGTGCACATAACCCTAAAACTGTAGAAAATGTGATGCTCTGACAAAGAGATGGAGGAAGAACGGACATAACGAAATTCCTTGTTCAGACAATTATTGAAAATAAAATAATAATTTTGCATTGGTATGCCTATAAAAATGATAATTGATTACAACTAACAATTTATTTGTCAAATCATTAGCGCCGGAGAAGAGATCTGAGTTAAATAAAGTTACTAATTTAAATAGATGATTTAACGAAAAATGCGCAATCAGTCGCTATGTTGCGATATATCGATAAATGTACAAAATATATTTTTATCCGAACAACACCGGGAGATATTATCATTCAATTTACCTAATATTTTGCAAATTACTTTAAAATATCCCAGACAACTTGATCTAAAAACTTTAGTAAATTGGGTCATAAGCTCAAATGTACAAAAATAATTTTTAAAACTTTCATCTTAAGCTTTTATATTTTATAAAACTTTTTGATATAGTATTTCTTCAAAAGCTTATGAACCTGATAGGCATTTTTAATCTACACGAAACATGGCAGACAATTTTGTAAGTTCAAATGAAGGTGACTCGATTAAAAATATGTCTTTCAACGTCTTGAAGGTGTCCTTTGAATGATAAGTCATTCAATAAAGGTCGACTAGGTTATCGAGTCTCAATATGTGATTAAAAATATTTTGCCGGAACGGAATTTTTATATTAATTTCTTATTAATATCACAAGTTTCTTTTGTCAATTTAAAATATTTAATTAAAAATGTGGACAATTTGTCTCAACTAAAGTATTTTAATTTTAATGATATACTCCCTAAGAAATTAATATACAATAATTATGATTCTTTTTCTTAGATTCATGATCTTACAAACACCCTATACTACACATCGTAACAAATTCCAAGGCGTCCACTTTTTTCTCTTTGGATGAGATAATTTTTGAGTATTTCCTTAGAGGAAAAACACCTTACAAATTTCCACATTGTTGTAATCCATTAGGAGATTAGGTCGCCTTACTTATCGCCAGCGGTCTGCCCATCGCGGCCTCTATTAAATTCGGCGATCACAATATCGGGATAATAATGACTTATCGCAAAATTGTTTGACACCGACATATACGAAGAGTTATCCGAAAAATAAACGAATTTAAAAAAAATAGCGTTCCAACCTAGGATTATTGTTTTTTTTATGCAAAACAATTCATTTTGTGGAATTTTCTGGAAACAATTCATTTTCGGGGCTGTCAATACTTCATTAGTCCTCATAAAGGTTTTGCTAGTCACTTTTTTATATATATATATATATATATGCATGTTAAATCATTCATGTCATTATGTAGAACATATGTGCATGGCGACTTTGTATGTGCATACATATAAAGTCACATAGCCTACGTGTATCAAACGTAACTGGCAGATGTCATATTCCGACATGTAGTCGGGATGTATTGAGGGAATGCGTCGCTTAAATGTTTATGTGACTCGCGATGTCCAAGAGGGAATATTGTGTTACTTATTTATGTATTTATTTATTATAGACGTAGAGGTTCTCTTTCCACGAGTCATGTTCGTCGAATTTACGAGTGCCTTTTGTTCACCATGTGTGATGGACGCGTAGTCGCTGTGCATATTTGATGTACGACTCACACAGGCACAGGTGAGTCTGTGTGCACGAAGAGGGAGTAATCGAATTCATTTATAAGATATAAAGAAGTCTTGTGGTATTTTTTTTGTTAATGTGCTTTTTGTCGGTAGACCTTGTGGAAATGAGAAATTGGGAAATCGATCGAAGAGCTTAACCGAATTGGGCCCGTCTAAACTAACTTAAATATTAAAGAATTTGTATTTATTTCTTATGGTTTATCATTTATGAACTGAGCTTTACCTTAAAGGTTTTTTTAATATGATCTCATGAAGTATATTAAATGCTCGAGAAAATTCAGAACGAATTAATAAAATTTAAAATTTTCATTCGTAATACCTTAATAGTATGGAACTTAAAAATCCTTTTATTATAAATTTTTTTTATAATTTTAGGCAAATAGTCCCTTAAAATAACCGAAGATAAAATAGAGTATGAAAATAAAGTCACTAAATATTTATCTATTTAAAAAAACTGAAATAAATGCCTCTTAAATATTTACTTGTTTGTAGTACAAATTATCTCTAATTACTTTTATATATAAATAACCTTTTTATACAAGTATATTTGCTTTAAATGTAATTAGAATTGGTTGGATGGTTCTCGTGATGAAAATGAATATAAATACACAAACCTTAAGGTTCTTCCTTTATTTTAAATCAATGAATAAATATTACGTTAGTGCTGTTTATAGTTTGAATCTTGTTACGACGAAAACTTATTAATTATTTTTAATTAAGCTTATGATTATTAAAAAAAGCTTATTAACAAAAAATACTAAATAATTGAACGAATATATATGCACGTGGTAACTTTAAATTTCGTATGCTAAAGTTAATTATATTTACAAGTAAATAAATTTTAAACTAATTTTAATTAATATTTAAACTTGACTTTTCCATATTAAAATCTAAATTGTTATATTGTTTATGACGAATAGTTCGCATATAGAAGATATTTACTTTTTAAATTATTAGGGCTTATAAATAGAGATATATGATTACTTTTAAAACGCTTAGAGCTTAGAGTTTGAAATATTAGGAGATGAAAATAAATGTTAGATTACATTCTCAGTTCTTAAAATATTTTGGATTGAAATCTATAAATATATATATATATATATATATATATATATATATATATATATATATAAATATCAACAAAAAAGAATAACCAAATAAATAATAACATTAACATTAAAATATGACTTCACTCCTAATCAAAAAAATTATATTAAAACAAGGACTTTCCACTTCAAGGCTCAGTTCGATGAAAATGATACACTATATGAGTATCAGTCAGTCCTTGATTTCTCATCGAAGAGAGATAGCATGATAATACAGATGATTTCTATACACTATATATATATATACATATAAATGATATGAAATATGAAATTTTGCCTACATGTGCATAAAATCTTTATTTATCTTAAGGAGTATAATTTCTTTGGTGAAAGAAAGTCACCACCGTTAGGGAATATAAGAATACTTTCATATTGTCACATACTTTAGGACCTGAATATAAATGTGCAATAATATGATAATAACTCACGGCAACATATCAGAACACGGCTACCAACTGCGGTACATACACTTTCCTATTTCCATAATTTCTTCGATTCTGTGCATCTCAAACTCGTAGCCATTTCCAATGATAAGATCTAATATTTTCACTAGAACTTTATTTTTAAAGTCATTTTTCCACTTTTCCACGCAAGAACTGCGAATCAAAGCTAATCATAACAGAGTGAATTCTGTACACGGAAAATATTTTTAAAAAATTGATTGATTTAGCATACAGAATAATAGTCAAACCCAGAAAAACTGTTTTTAACATTTTTATCTGTCTGTGTGTTAATTTCTTCTTCGATCATGTGAAATTTACTTCACAGCTTTTAATGAAATTTGGTATGGTAATAGTATACCTTCGAACAACATATGACATACTATTTATCTGGATATTACAGATATAAAAACATCCTTGACTTGATGAATATTACAATATTGGTACTACCAACGCCATCTATTACCGTTTTTAATAAACATTAAGTTCACAGAATTTTGAGAGAAAAAAAATTTAAAAAAAAACAGAAAATGATTCTTAATTATAACCCTTCTAATACCGAATTCCATGTTGTTAGTATAAGCCGCGTCGACGGCACAACTAGTATTAAATAAAGGTAGACGCTATTTATAAATATATGATATTAAACCAACTTCTGTTTTCCAACTCATGTTATACTATACTCAATACTTACATTTGATATTTCAATGATATAGAAATGCTATGAAAATATAACTTGAATAACTTTTAATCATTATACACAAACACTTACTTACGTACTCAGCACCAGATACACATGCATAACGGTATAGGTAGCCGCTCCCATATTTAGAGGCTTATCGATGATGAGAACGAAGTATTTTACAACTCTCATCTGATAGCGCACATCGGCTAAGTACCACCACTTACCTTCCAATTTAAATTCAATAACGCAGTAACTTAACAAAAACCGGCAGCATCAACTTGTAAAAAAAAATATACAGCAGATAAATTTATATAATTGACACTGTGGATATGACATTTTCGATTCGACGTTCGCCTGTCGATAGCCATCACTGGCATTCAAGATGTCCGATGCGATTTCGGCGTGGAGATGTCGAGAGCCTCTCAGCGGTTTCATCTTAACAAAATAATACATTCCATTGTGGGAGCGTTTACTGTGCGCTCTGACGCATTGTATAATGTTCTTTCTTAGTGTATTCGTGTAATAAACTACCGGGCGTTCGTATTGATTTGGAGCCATTTCTTTGCGGTTTCACTTGCTAAGAAAATATTTATTAAAGTAAAATGAGAGTTACGAAATAATAAGGAAACTTGTAACAAGTGTGGTTTATTCTCCAAAAATGTGGTTTATCATCCGTATTTTTATGCTTCTAATCCGTGGAGCGTGCATGGATCTTGAAGGAGGTGTGTTTTTCTCATTCTATTTACGTGTGAATGATGTTAGATGTCGCGTTACATATAAGTGACGCGCACGCACGAGGAGTAGTAACTTGGCAGAAAAAGGAGATAGGTAACGGACTCTTTCGACAGTCTTTAGTTTTCTTTCAAAGCATATTTACGTAAAATTTTTCACACGAATTTTTCCCTTCCTTGCGCTATAATATAGACTAAAGATCGTTTAGATATCCTCTACAAGATTACCGGTTGGTTTTGGCAATACCGATAGGCTATCGAGACCTGTCAGTTATGGACCACTCAGTACCAACAGGAGGGTCTATTAAACCTCACTTTGCATTTATAAAAGAAAAAAATGGAATTAAATATTTATTCGAGGTATTTTAAAGGACATTAAAGCACGCAGTTCCTTAAAAAGATTTAGACCCAAAACAAAAATAACTTGACATTATATTATGAAAGTTTAAATCAATCAATATCATGGAGATAAAGTTAGAATTTCCACTTTCGAGAAGGACCGTGAGAGAAAAAATTATTCTAAATATTAAAAAATCGAAATTTACATTTTATAAACATTTTTTTCCTAAAACAATTAACATAAAACGGAAATAACTATATCTGCGTGTTTATATGTATGCATATATCGTACGATACAGCACCTAAACCGTTGGGTCTGACCTAAATATTTCAGTCTTTTTGCAAGGGAAAGATCAAATAAATTTTCTCAAAAAAAAATGGCTCGAACAATTTTTTAAGCTTCCCGAATGATTGGTATTTTAATAGTTCAACAATAGGGCTTACTTCGTTTCTTCACGAAAAATCTGATTAAAGTACCCACTTGTCATACAAAACCGAAGTAATATATTCTTACAAACTATTGTTTAATAACTAATACTTTATGAGTTCAGCAAAAGAAATATTTTATAAGCAAAACAAATATATATAAAAAGGTTAGATTGTATTGTCACATTATAAAAGAAGATAATGAGCTTGCACTTTGTGTGAAGTATCAGTCATTTTTTTCTAAAATACTGTATACACAATATCATTTTTCAAATAATATTTTCTATATTTCATGAAAATTAACCTTGATTTTAGAGCTACAATAAATTTCTAATACGCTTAATATGTTATATGAAAAGAGCAAATGGTTAATAACACAATTGTAAATAATCTTAACAATAAAGCACTTGAGAACTAAGCAAACTTATAATGACCGCTACACAATCTTTTTACCTACGTAGTATTATATTTTTCAGAGGACTTTCCTCCATGATGTCAATTAAATTTATAGATGATTCCTATGTTCTTTGCATTTCTATAATATTTTTGTATAGCACGAATAAAGGTACAAATATTTGAAGTCCTATTAACAACCCATACAATGTACGTACTTCTAAGGTACATAAAGATGCTGCGGGCCGAAAGACCAGTCAAACAAGTTGTCGAACAATCACTATTGATAGCTGAATAATCAGATTGCTATTGAAATAATAACTCTTAATGTCTTAATGTGCAATTGATTTGAAAATATGCGTTATCACGGAGTAGTCAGTGTAGATGGAGATAAAGGTGGTTTGACACAGTTGGGTTATATCGCGACATAACTTTTGAATCTGTGATTTTACTTTCATACGCGTAATTGAAAAAATATGTTTTTTTACTTAGTTTGCAGTAATATTTGCTTATTTATTGACCTATGGAAACATAAACAAAGTAAATTGGTAACAATATTTAACATATTTCTGTTATGAAATTATGGTAGTTATGTTTTGAATGACAAAAACAATATTGGTTTTATATTGCATAAAAAATAGAACAGAATCAAATTTAAGTAACGTGTTACTTTTAAGGAAAGAAATAAAAAAATTTGAAACAATTATGTAATAAAATCAATAATTTAAACATTAACATGTATATGAATGTGTGACCAATACATACACAAGTACACAGATCTGTAAATTAAAATAAATAAAATATTAAATTATTCAGTTATAAAAGACAAATAAAACACACTTAAAATATTGTCTATTTTTCTTACGAATATTACAAATATTTAAAACAATAATTATGAGTTTATCTCGCTCTGGATATGTAACCCTACAGGCAGAATCTCCGTCAAAAATGTACATAAAAGAAAATCGTACGAATAACTTACATTTCTATAATTTACTCCAGTAACATAGATACATACAAATCTGCTTTTATATTTCTTTCCACTAATTTCCACATCCATCGTCGCGTTGTAAAAGCTGGATCACCCACCGCAGTCGTCATGCACTTAACAATTGCCGATCGCCCCCACATGCCACCATCAAAGCACTCCGCCTCCCCATAACTTACCCGCGACAGCTTTAGGTATTTCGCTAATAAACTTCCGCCCACGAGCTTTTACCCGGAGCTTTTTACTCGCCCGTCTATCGCCCACCGCTGATCGTACAAGAGGAATTATAAATTATTCCTATCGAGCATTTTGTAATACTTTGTGCGTTGTATAATTTATCGATCAACTTTTTAGTGTTGTGTGGTATAACCTGCCATTATCTGCTGTCGTTGAATGGCGGAGCGCCTTTTGATGCTTTGTACCGAGATGTAGGTTCGGTTCTAATAGTCTGCCTGTTGGGTTACGTGCATCGTTGCATCAGAGCTTACGCAACACGGGGCTGGTAATTGTGTGGCCATGTGTATGACTGGGCGATCTTATTAATAAATAAGTTCGTAAGTGGGTGCGTGAATACGTAAGTGGCTAGCGAGGTACTGTTCCGTTTTGGGTCGTTTTGGACGTTCGCTTTTGTGATCGAAGGTCTTAATTGGAGTTTTCTACTTTATTATTAATAGTGGATATTTATTCAGAGTCCTCTATAAATATAAAGTCTAATTTATTACTGTTAAATTATAAGGTTAAAAGCAAATTAATGGAGTATAATGAACACTATTGGGTTACCCGGTAACTAGCAATGTATCGGAGTCAGAAACATCTTATGTTACAGATACACATAATGCAAAACACTTTTTAAAGATAACATAAATAAGTTTCAAAAGCTGTTAGTTTCTTTATTACACATAATTTTGATGTGACTATAATTTTTATAATTATTGCCATCAATACTGGTAATAATTTAAGGTTGGAATGGTAAGAGTATCTTCGGTACCGTCAGTTGTCACTGCATAGAATAATTTTAGTATCTATCATTGCCAAGAAAAACATTTTAAAAATGTCAACTCTTGTCATCATTCCCAACGAAGTATTTGTAAAATTTACAATAATGTCCCGACGTATTTGAAATATTTAAGTAAAATTATATCTTATACTTAAACTGTTTAATTTTTCACAACTAAATAAAACTACGTGATGTAGTATTATTTCGACTTTATTTAAATTCTTTACCACTACCTAGGTTTTATTGCATGACAACATCTTCAGAAATTTGTAAAGATCTTTACAAATTGTTCACCAGCAAATGTCGTCGTACAACGAAACCTAGGTCGTGATAAATAATTTAAATAAAGTAGAGATAATACTACATCACGTAGTTTCATTTAGTTGTTAAAAATTAAATTAAAATGAATTTCTACAAAATTAACGCTAAGTATATTTAATACTTAAACTGTTTATTATATATAAGAGAAAAACAATAGTGTATTTAATTAATAAAACAGTCAATAACCAATGAGTAATAATTTACTATTATTACGAAACGTTTTTGTTTTTAATGTCCAAAGCAAAGATACCAAGATATAAGTTTTTATGTGCTAAAAGACTCGTTGCTGTGTGTGTTTTTTTTAAATAATCCATTCTTATGTTACTTCTCTTCAAATCACTGTAGATTGAAAATTTATCCTCAAGTGAGACAAGCTATATACTTTTTCTTCTAAATAGTATTTTACTGGGTCTTTTTACTTAAAAGTGCTTTCTTTATTTCCCCTTTCCTATTTAATTATACATAGTCTTTATGACTTTTCATCTTCAGCTAATTATGCATTAGATAAAGTATTTTTTAAATACTGATATATAAGGCATTCACTAATTTTTATTTCATTAAGATTAATAATAAATACATAAGTATTACATATCCTATTGGCTTTTATCCATATATCTTTTTTATCTCACCTACTTTTAGCTCTATTCGCGAGGTTAACGTAGAGGTTGATGACAGAAAGCCTTACTCTTTTTACAATGTAATTCTACATAATTTTGTTTAAAAAAGAGAAAATGACACGAATCGTAATAATCTAATTCAATGAAATAATCCGTATTAGTATAGTAAAATACAAAGTATATTTGACTGAAAGTAAAAGATTACTAAGTATAGATGTTTCCCTCTTGCTAGGATACTAGTAGCAGGGAAATGTCTATAGTTAATGATCTCCAATGCAAAATAACAGGGCGAAAATAATATATTTAAAAGGAAAATTCAGAAAAACTACCATGCATTTGAGTATAAATATGCAATACCAATTTTAATAAGCAATCATCCAATTATCAGAATATACCAATGCTATTAATCTCCTGAAACGATTAAAATTGCATATAATTTTTTTGAACCTTTTTTGTTTTTTTTTACTTACTAAAGAGTTAAATAATTTATGACCTTACATAGAGTAGTAAATCTAAATTCTGCATTGCGTATAACACGTAGCCAGTATAAGTAGGATAATGACTGAAAAACAGGCTACATATTTAAAGCACCGTATATTTTTTTTTATGTAATGTGTATTTTTTTATGTTATGTTTTTCATATTTTTCAAATCCATGAATGGAACATTGCAAAGACAATTCCCTAGCTTAATATTTCGCAGAATTAAAAATTAAAAAGAATAAGTTAAAACCCAATTGGTTTTTAAAAGACGCTTTACGGAAGATATATTTGACACATTTTTTTCCAATATTTTATTAAATATTAGTTGAAATCTCGGTCCGAATCTCTTTTAAAATCTCAGGCGCAGTGGTCTACGTTTGTAGAAACCGTGAACGGGGAAAAATTATGCCATAGTTTTACGAGGTGGCGATTTTGCTACGTGTATTAAAATACCTTAGATTGTTAATAACAACGATAGAAGATTTTTTTTCAAAAATATTCCCGTCAGTGTTTTTGAATGTATTGTAATGAGTTCCTACGCTAATTTGCACTTAATTATTTACTAGACATCTTGCGCAATAATTTTCCATTTGATTTTAATGATCAAACTGTAAACAGGAAATAAAAATATCAAATTTTATAATCTATTATTTGTAATCACAAGCAATTATAGAGTCTCGATCTTTAAAATGACAATGAAATCGCCCAAACAAATAATTTGAAACAATAAGATACGTCCATTGATTGAAGCGATTGGACAATAAATAAATAAAGCTTTTATAATGAAATTTTATGTCTGAGATAAAATAGAATCTGTCTTCGTGCCTCCACAATCAAGAATCAATGGCGGAGATTAACCAGGCAATTTGATCGATAAACATCAGACATGGGTGAAATTATCATATGTAATGCGTGTTTAAGCATCCCGGTGGTATATTGTTTCTATATTCAGGGTTGTCTCGGTGCATTAGCATCTTATTGTAGTTACAATTTATAAAAACATTTGTTTGAATTTAGCTTTTTATTTGACATAAAATTAAAATATGAAATAGAAAATACATAAAAATAAATTTCCCAATGGAAAATGTACTTGGAGTTAAAGGACCCAAAAAGCGTGTAGATAATAAAATAACAGTAAGTATACATAAACCTTGGTCCCTTCCACTTTCGATCTGAAACTTGTGTTTTGATGAAACTTACTAAAATTTACCATATTACGATAAAGTAAAAACAAATATGGCTTAGGACAGAAGGTTTACTATATCTAATTTCGTTATATTTGTCTCAGTAAGTAGAAAGTAAAAATACTGTTTAAAGAGGTTTTCAATAAAAATAAAAGAATCATCAATTTCATGCACTGAATAATTCTATTACCAAAACAATTCAAACTGTTTTGAAATTAAAAGTCGGCATTTAATTGTATATAGGATACAAATTAGTAATACTCAGTTCTATATTAGGATTAAATCTAAATAGTGTTTTTACTATTTAGATTCAACGCAAAATTGAAAGATTTGAAAGAAGGTCCAAATATCAATAAAGTTATCAAAGTCAACTTCAAGAAACACATAATGTATTAAAAAAAACTGTTCACTTTGTTTGAAAACTAAAATAGAACTTTTGATTTATTGTCAGAAATTAAATAAATTATATTAAATTTTATATTTGGTATTAACGTTTATATTTAATGTAAAATTAAAAGTTTTACCAAAAAGCATCCGACCAAAATCATTATTAACATAGTCAACTTGAAGCAAATAATAATTCTTCTACAATATCAATTCTTAATATTTTGAAACTAAAATTGAACTTTCATTACTTATTCATCAGTATAGAAGTTAATTATAAACTACAATTACTATTTAGAATGAACGCGATATTGACGATATTTTCTAAAATTTTCCAAACAAAAATAATGACATCGAACTTCAATCTGTCAATAATTCCACTACAATAAAAATTCACATTATTTTCACAATTAAATTGACTTTTTGTTATTTTTATCGGTATGTTAATTAATTACCTTTAGTTCTATATTAACTACTATTACTGAGATCCAACGCAAAATTAAAGATATTACTAAAAACAACCTGAATAAAAATAATTAAATCAAAGTTAACGTCAAGCAATTAATAATTAATGTTACTACAACAAAATTCTCATTATTTTGAAATTAAATTCTAAGACTGAGTTAAGAAATGGAAAAAATCAGTTATCGGTAGTTTCAACTCGGAACAATAATGCCACCACTAATTTCAATTGACCATTATCACTAGTTTCACTAACTCCATTTATCTTTAGTTTCATTTCAGAAGTCTGGTAAAAAATTGTTCACTGGTCAATGTCCTTAGTATTTTATAAAATACGTAAATAAATAAAAATGTTATATTTATAAAATCTAAAAATTATTCTTGAATTACACAATTTGGAAAATATATTTAAATCATAACTGAATGATTATAATAATAATTCTTGCAGATTTTATCCTTACCCAATATTTTATTAGAAATGTCGAATATTTTGTCTGAAAATATACTTCCTTACTTAATAATACCCACAAATTGATAACCCTACTGTTTTTCGACACACGTGCAAAGATGTTATCTTAACAAATACTGGTTATCAAGAAAACAGTAGGCTAATAACATATGAAGTTTTTTTGGCGTGACCAAGAGCGAAGTCACGTAGCAACCCCGGTTAGTCGATCTAAGCTTGTGTCAATAATCGTCTTGCGTGGTCGCACTGGACGTATTATATTTACGTGTGCTTTCTCTTTATAATCCTAAGCCATAAGCAGTCTTATAGCTTAGACTTATAAACAAAAAGCACACGCTTATTAAATACATGGTAAAAAGCTCTGTACTGTATTTCGGAATTTTGCTTAATTAACTCATGGAAGTCTATCGCTGTTTTATTAAATACTAGCTATAATACCTGGCGTAGCCTAAAAATATATCACTTGCCTAATGTAACAAATACCCAATTCTCTATCTTAAACATACACAATTAAATCTATTTACCATTAAACGTACGATATAGTGTATACAAAATCTAGTAATTAATGATACAATTAAATGTTGAAATAAAACAATTATAATCAAGTATTTTTTTAATAATTTGTTTGTTTATCTATTATTTTTTTTTATACTAAAATTTCTTTTTTACATTTATTGTTACAACACTTGCTTATGTACTATATTAGTTGTGCCCCACGGTGTCACTCGCGTGAAATTTGGAATAAGAAATTTATTACAATTTTTTTCTCTCATATGTTGCTTTTGAATATAAACTATTGCCATATCAAATTTCATCAATATCCGTTCAGTAGTATTCGCGTGATTGACGAACAAATTAACATACAGAAACATAGGCAACGATTCTGAAAACAGGTTTTCTGGCTGCTATTATCATTCTTTACGCTAAATCAATCGCTCTTTTTAAAATAGTTTTTATCTACAGAATTCTGATACAATTTTATTAAAAATTTATTAATATCACCTTGTTTTAAAGTCTATATAAATGAATAAGCAACATTAAACATTGCTTCAATCACGACTATTACTTTCAATATTTTTTAAAGATTGAACTTAATTTTTCATTAGGAAGTCTTGAATTTTCATTTGAAAAATTTAAGTGTGGATTTGTTAAACTACCTCTGCACTTTCTCTTTTTTATAAAGTTAATTTCAATTTAAATATAAACGACAAAATTAAAAAATGCAATGGTCCATTACTCAATATTTGTTATTATCAAAATGTTAACTGCCTTTATCTTTTAACTTACCTAATTGCAAATCGTTGTTCACCTTATATCAAATAATCTTTTTATTATATCAAATATCACTAATACGTGACATCAACAGATAAACAAATGCTATCAGCCTGAAAGTAAATTGTCTTTGATATGGGCAAAATTACTTCTATAAGACAAAATACAAGAGAACTTCGTTAAATAATTCACGACTAACATACGAATCCCGACAAACCCGAAGCCGCCAAGTTCTGAACAAATTTTGCTCATCTCTCTGAATAATGCCGAATAGCGCTTATCATCGCAATCTACGACTCTCCATAACTCCAGCCTCACCTCGTCATCTCGCATGACGCAGGAACAAAAGACCGAACACGCCCAAACTCTGTCGCGTATACAATGAATTATACATCTTACGAGAAATCCGTGAAAGAAGAGCCCTCGTACAGTGTTTGTACATACATATTATACGCGGGCCATTGTATGCTAAGCTAAGAAAGGGCTGCCTACCGCCTCCCGCTCACTAATTAGTCAGAAGACAAACATAATAAGGGCCCGATACCTGAATTGTGTAACTGTATGGACGCCCACATTTAAGCAACCGGTTCGGCAGATGAATGAGGGATGCGGGAGATACTTTGCCAATGAGTTTTTCGTATTTGAATAATGCGAGTAATTGAAAAGAATAAAGGGGAGTATTTTAGTGGAACTTATCAACTCGTGTAGTAGCTTCGCTCTTTGATTTATGACTTAGGTATTGTAGGTGGGTCGATATTGTAATTAGATATTTAAGATTATCTAAGAACATACCATACAGCACTGTTAGATATTTTCTTCTTTCTTTCGCAGGTATACAAACATCAATCATATTCATAGTCGAGCGACAACTGTCTATTTTCTTATTTCTTATTCTCAACAATTTATACTTCGTCAGCTGTACTTTTTTTTTCGTATATTATGTATTTCTTTATTTATATATTTTTGACTATTAGCAAAGAATCTTTGCTAATAGCCCACCTAAAGATGTTGTAATACAACGAAACCTAGGTCGTGGTAACGAACTTAAAGAAAGTTGAAATAATTTTACATCACGTAGTTTCATTTAATTGTGAATAATCCTCTGTTACCTGTTATAAACCCGTATTTATGAATTTAAGAGTCTAACCTACTTTTATTTTTTTTAGGTACGAAGATATAATTAGAAGAAAGTCTGTGAAAAACTATAAGTGTATTGAAAGTTATACTATTAGTTACGTATCAGAAAAACATAAACTTTGATAAAAATAAAATAAACACAATTAAAATAAGATCTTTTATATTTTATATTTAAAAGAAATTGTAGTCCATTAGGAATTTATCATGTCGCTTATCACTCATTCACACCTGAACATTCTTTTGTAACGTGACACATTCTGTCCATGGTATTAATAACATATTTTAAGCACTTTTTACTTTAGGGAGACGGATTTGTGGGACATTTTTCTGCTTGCCGAACTGCGACAGAAATTGTATTCAAATATTAGGTGATTTATGATTTCGTCCAATATTACAGACTTGGCAATTTTATTTGTTAATATATGCCAGTAAGTTACCCTTTCTCCTTTTGAAAGCTAGTTTTCCACAACTGAGGCTTATGATCAGTGTTGATATTATAAAGAGAAAAGCTTTCTTTACATTTATATTTGTAAATTATCTCTTGGGACATTACAAATAATATAGCCACATAATATTTTATAAATATGACAACAAAATTTGATAAATATTACGTTAAACAAGGGGTTGATCATTGAGATCACAAGGCATATAATATAATTTATTCTGTAAATAACTGTCTACAACTAAAGTTGTCAAATAATTTATATGACATATAAACTGTTCCTTCTTGAATGGCAATATAAATTTTTGAAACTGTTCTTTTAGAGCTGCGTACCACAAAAATAAAAACGGAACCCTAATAAGATACATACGATCCCTGTTTCTAACAGTTGTTTTACCTAGAAACCGCTTGACGTGGAAACCTGTCTGTAACAGCTGTTTTACTTAGAAGCCGCTTGACGTAGAAACCTGTCTGTAACAGCTGTTTTACTTAGAAACCGCTTGACGTAGAAACCTGTCTGTAACAGCTGTTTTACTTAGAAGCCGCTTGACGTAGAAACCTGTCTGTAACAGCTGTTTTACTTAGAAGCCGCTTGACGTAGAAACCTGTCTGTAACAGCTGTTTTACCTAGAAACCGCTTGACGTAGAAACCTGTCTGTAACAGCTGTTTTACTTAGAAGCCGCTTGACGTAGAAACCTGTCTGTAACAGCTGTTTTACCTAGAAACCGCTTGACGTAGAAACCTGTCTGTAACAGCTGTTTTACCTAGAAACCGCTTGACGTAGAAACCTGTCTGTAACAGCTGTTTTACTTAGAAGCCGCTTGACGTAGAAACCTGTCTGTAACAGCTGTTTTACCTAGAAACCGCTTGACGTAGAAACCTGTCTGTAACAGCTGTTTTACTTAGAAGCCGCTTGACGTAGAAACCTGTCTGTAACAGCTGTTTTACTTAGAAACCGCTTGACGTAGAAACCTGTCTGTAACAGCTGTTTTACTTAGAAGCCGCTTGACGTAGAAACCTGTCTGTAACAGCTGTTTTACTTAGAAGCCGCTTGACGTAGAAACCTGTCTGTAACAGCTGTTTTACCTAGAAACCGCTTGACGTAGAAACCTGTCTGTAACAGCTGTTTTACTTAGAAACCGCTTGACGTAGAAACCTGTCTGTAACAGCTGTTTTACTTAGAAGCCGCTTGACGTAGAAAACTGTCTGTAACAGCTGTTTTACTTAGAAACCGCTTGACGTAGAAACCTGTCTGTAACAGCTGTTTTACTTAGAAGCCGCTTGACGTAGAAACCTGTCTGTAACAGCTGTTTTACTTAGAAGCCGCTTGACGTAGAAACCTGTCTGTAACAGCTGTTTTACCTAGAAACCGCTTGACGTAGAAACCTGTCTGTAACAGCTGTTTTACTTAGAAGCCCCTTGACGTAGAAACCTGTCTGTAACAGTTGTTTTACTTAGAAGCCGCTTGACGTAGAAACCTGTCTGTAACAGCTGTTTTACCTAGAAACCGTTTGACGTAGAAACCTGTCTGTAACAGCTGTTTTACTTAGAAACCGCTTGACGTAGAAACTTGAAATTTGGCGTAGTAATAAGACATATTAACCAGCCCATATAATAATAATTAACTCTTGAAAATATTTATATGACAATTTTATTGGGGAGCAAATTAAGTACTCAAAAAAAGTTTATTTATTTACATGCATAGTTCATCTGAAGGGAAGTTTGAAAATACTAACAACAAGGGCTTCAAAAATATTTTTACTAATTTTTTAAGTATACCTCTTCAGAAATATACTGAAAAATGTGCAAAAAAATATTTCCAACTTCTCCCCTTCTGACCTTATTTCCGAAACTACGCAAACTAATATTATGAAAAATATGGTTTTCAGAAGTCGACGCGAAGGTTGTAGGAAAGCTATGGCGATTGTTATATATCTTAATTTTTTTTATATATGGACCATGTTATTCCGCCTGTGGAAGGTATATTAGGCAATATTTGTTTTTATTAGGCGTTGTGAAAAATAAGTACTTGTAAACAGTTTTATGAAAGTACTACGTACCCATTAATGTATATTAGTACCTGAACGTGTAAGAACCCTCGCAGTGCGACTTCTATTCGTGCCTGACGATTTGTTTAATTTCTCAATTTAATAAGAACTCTGGTTTATATATAATACCAGTTTTGTTCCTTAATAACAACTGAAGAACAAATGGCGTTCCGCTTTTGTACTGTATACTATTGTCTGTTTTAAATTAACTTCCTTTATTTTTAACTTATACTTATGCAACGCATCCTTATATCTTGTTTTTCAAGCTTTTAAGAAGTAAGCTTGTTCGCAACCTTAATTACTTTAAAAACTCCTCGGTGTACTATAATGTAATATAAAGTACATATTATTCAAAAATGTAATATAAAGTACATATTATTCAAAAAATACCTTGTTTTTGTTAGTCATTTCATCGGAGACCATTCGTATCCAATTTTTTTCACATCTTTCATTTAATACAAAACAATTGACGATTCGAATTCGTCGAAGCGCATTTGTCTCATTCTGCAGTCGGGACGCGGTATCAAAGTAATTCTTTGAAACAACCGCCCAGATGAGACTTCGAACATGTTCATTAAACAAGAGTACATATTTTAACCGGTTACCACACACACTCACACACTGGCCGTTCCATCGCACGCAACACGAGCCTTCATATTTCCACGTAATTTACGATGTGAGGTGCAACTTTGTAGTTCAATACAAATAGTCCAAGTTTGAACTTCTCGTGTTTATAGTTTTTTTTTCTGAACGGTGCATCCATCGGAAGTAGACATAGAAGAGTCTCTACCTTTATTTTTAAATAATATTTTACCTTCATCTTGATAGACGATATAAATAAATTAAGAAGCGGTTCGAGAAACGAGTAGCGATGTCGAGGGATTATATAATCGGGTTAGTTTTTACAGTTACAGCGATTATTGCTTTACTTGCCATTTTTTATAAATTATATAAACTTCGAAATGCTAGTATGCATTTTACGTCATTTTCTACATAATATTTAGATAACATAGTTCCACATAAGCGTTAGTGTTCAGTTGATAGAAAAGTACTGAAAGAAAAGAAGATTTAAATCTTACACTTTATGTACATATTCTCATTCTGGTAAATACTATGGTTTGAACTGATATATCTATGACCATAATATTTATAGGATCAAACGTGGATTAAGAGCTGTTATAAAAAATTGGGTTATTGGGGGCTATTTGTTTTATTTTATATTAATAACAATCGTATGTATACTATAATCTTATAATTATAATACATAGATTGATATTTCAAACTTTTGATTTTCCGTTATGGTGAAAAATAATATGAAGTATAGAGTAAACCTAGAAACTATTTATGATTTAAACATATGCGCTCTAAACTAGATTTGAAACATTATATATGGTTAGCCAATAAGATACGCCAGTCAGATATCTATGGAATGCTTGTGTTTTAATCTTAGTTAATCTATTTGATGGAATTACAACTGTTTTGCAATAAATTATTCAGTGTTTTTATTTCATTTGTAATTTATTTAAATGCTTAATATTATTGTTATTTACATATACTAGCGTGACCCGTGCGAAGTCTTCGCATTATTTATTCCATTATGAAGCTCAGATGACAGATCAAACAAATATTTTACTAAAATTGACATATAGAGGTGCAAGTATCAAAAGCATTGAGCTAAAGCGCCACTTTATTTATACGTGAGTGGATTTGAAATTAAACAAAAATTTTACCGACCGTCAATCATATTGACGTTGAGCCGTTAGATGGCAGCATTGCTGTTTTGTGTATATAATTTTAATAATTAATTAATTTGCAAAAACAATAGCAATAATAAATTGTTTAGTTGTGGATGCCGGTAGAGCAAGAAATTATCTATAAAATGATATATAATTTATGTGGATTAGTTGTGAGGTTTTTTCTAAAAAGGGAGAGTAACATCTTAACCTTAGCGTATTAATATATATGATGATATATATATATATATATATATATATATATATATATATATACTATGTATATAAGGAAACTTTGTCACTTCAAACACTTGTCCAATTAATCATGTGTAATCCGACAATATGTTATTTCTTTCAACTATTCGCCTAGTTTATAAAATAATTAAAGTTTAACTTTTGTATGAAATCATAATTATGTTTAAATTAAGACCCTATAACTTTTACACTGAATATCAGTTTGGCAACGTGTTCGCCTATTGCAAACTTCGTAAACTGTCAAGTGTCAAAATAAAATGTCACTTATCCGTTTCAAAAAACCTAGTTTTTTAAACACGCGCACATAGTATTTATAATACAAATAAGTTTGTTTTAGGATGTATTTAGTATTTACACATACCTAAACTTTTTGTTCCGTTTCCGGGTTAAGTGCCTTTCCTTTCTCGTCGCACTTTCGCAACCGATGACAATAATTTTGACTTAAATAATCTACGTTGTGCGTCTGATATTCGAATTTTGCTTCCTTATAAAACAAATTAGCACATTTTATTCCATGTTTATCGATATTTTTGGAAAAGTATCACCTGATATCACTGAAATGACGGGTTATCCTCCTGTATTGAATTGATCGTAACAAGACTTGGTTATCGGATAACGTTCGATGTATTAGGATCATTATAATGACATTTGGCATACAGATACCATTTTCCACCAGCACTAAAAACGAGGTAATATTCGTAATTTCACTCACTCGATGTCACAAATAACAAATCATTTAATAGTATAAAATCGCATTAAACCAATCAACTGTTACGTCAAACTAAACTTTGAAAAATATCTAGCGAGAAGAAATGTCAGGGTTGCCATAATAAATAATCCATAAAGATTGAATTTGAAATACGCAATTAAAGTTAATATTATTTTATTAATAAGAAGCGAATAATAATTTATCTAAACAACAAATAAAAAATATCTTATTAATAGTTATTCCGACATTTTCAAATCGAAAATAATATTTTTTATAACCTTTCATATTTGAGGGAATAATTAATGCATGTTAAAGATTTTTAAATGGCAATAATTTTGATTTATGAAATGTAAACAAAGTTGGCCTTGAAATTCATTTTGATACTCTTTTCTTTTTTTATCCTTTTTATGTAAAACTATGCAAATGAAAGGGATAGTTAGATAAGTCAAGTTCACTATTGATCGCTAAGAAGAGTAATCATGCAATATTGCCACATTTCTTACGTTTATCGAAATATAAGACACGGGTTGATGTATTTTCATGTTAATGACTTATGACAATTTTTATTTATCCAAAAAAAGTGGTATGATTTTAAAAAAATAGGTGTATCGCAATCTACCCATCATGTACTAATACAGATTAAAGCCAAAATACATATATATATAATATAATTTATATTGTGTATTACTCTCAATGGCATCTTTCTCTATTCACTCTGTTTATTGTTAACGGTTATATTGGTAATGATTTTCACATAAGAATGGGGCTATCAGTTAAAGTTAGAATATATTTCCTTGTTATTTTTATTTCTTATCACGCATTAATTGTAAATGACTACTAACCGAAATATAACTATACATAAGAAAAAAACAGTTTTTAAAAACTTTATGTGTTTAACTATGTCACTCATAGGGAGTGACATAGTTATTTTGTTTATGTTTTGAATTAATCTATATGTTTATGTTTTGAATTAATCTTAGTCCATATAAATTTATTTTATCTTTATGTAATTTGTATAACACTTGACAGAACAGCATTATGTATTGCTCGTCTCGATATCATCGTAGTATGATTAATGTATTTAACTTTTTGTGATGTTTATAAATATTTTATGTTGTTAAAATAACTATTGTTTATGGAATATTTTTTATTTAGAAAACATTTATATATATATATATATATATATATATATATATATATATATATATATAGTTACATTCTGAAGCTTCCTCAAACAATTGTTACAATATCTCATCTTAACATATTTTACAATTTTATAAAATGCCAGTTGTACTATGGTAATTAAAAAGATAAAGGTCAAGGGATTCCGCAAGAGCAGAAGACTTTTGCGACGGCTCATGGCAGCTGCGACGCGTCGTCCTGGGATCAAAGCATCCAAATAAGCGAATTGGAAAATGAAAAATGGAATTTAATTAGCTGCCACTCCAAAGTGACTTGGCATTTTCACATTTTCTATTTTTTATTTTTAGTGAATTAAACACTTTTTAACTCGTTTTGCGTTGATAAAATTGAAATTAGATAAAAAAACACAGAGATAAAGGAGGAAGTAACTTTTAATGAATTCGCATTTGTTTGAGATCGCGTGTCTCCTATAAACCTTGTTATTTAAACGTTACTTTTGTATTATTAGAGAACAAACTTTGAGTAAAGGTATATTTAAGTTAATTTCTTAAATAAACTATAGCGTTGACAATTTTCAAAACGGGATTCCTAAACCAGAGCTTACTATACATAGTAGGCAAAATTAAAGAAATAAGGCTTCTGATATGGATGTAATATTAATCTTCACAATAATAAAATGAAAAGCCTATCTAAATGAAAGCAACATATCTCCTGTATAAATAACGAATTTTCCGTGAACTTCTTTACATTTACCACTTAGTCTCTGGAAAATTTAAAGGAACTATATAAACTTTTAAACTTGACATATTTCTCCATCATAACGGTCTTGATACAGCAGAGGTGGTTATCATGTAGTATGATTAAAAGCTAATGTGGCCCGCCTCGCGATATTTCATCATCCCTCTTTGCTTGCCTCAGTCTGGTACATTCATTCATGGGATGCCTACGGTACATTTGATCTGCTTAAAAAAATTCCCCATTAAAGCAACCAATTCGGAGATTTCGTGATCCGGATATCTTGGGCTCCCAACCGATTTGGAGAACGTTTCGGGAACGGGATTATATTTTTGTATTGGCGAGACTCATATTCAGTTTGAATTTCTCTGATGAATTTATTTTTGTTCCTTGGTGTTAAAATTTGGCTGTGGGACGGAGAGTTATCCGCATCCCGATTCGTAACCACTTGTTCTATTTTTACTAGTTCTATAATTACTAGTGCGAAACATTAGAATGTAGACGTATTAAAACATAAGTGCCACTATGGGTGTTTTGGTCTCTTACTTGTTTTAAACAATTAAAATACTAAAGATGAGGTATGGTAACAAATGTTTGAAGAAGCTTCAGAATTTTACTAAATTTGAGAAAAAAAACTGTCGGGTGTCAGTTGTTAAAATAACTATTAGTTATTGAATATTTTTTATCTAGAAAATATTTATAAAATCAGAAAAAGTTGCGTGTTTTGCTTATTTTATTGGTTCTATGTTATTTATTTCCATTAATTTTGCTTATTTATTTATAGTTCTAATGTAAAAAATTAACATATATGGCGCTAACATGAACATCAGTCCGTCCCTGTTCTACATGCTGGCAATCGAACCCATCTTGTGTTCTATTCGCAGCTTGTAGATTGGGGGCTGTTCCCGCAGTGCGCTCTGCTGTTACAAACCCTAAACCTTTGATCAACCCAATGCACCACAGTGACGATAAAGATTTAGAGACCTAGGCGTAATTTTGTATATTATATTGTTTGTTGATATCTCATTTCAATTGCTCGGCAAATATTACAGGAATAATATGTGAGTAGATTAGTAGAGTAAAATTAGTAGAGCTGATAATTTTTTGCAATTTCTGAAATATTGGAATTTAAATTTTCAAGACTCTCCACGATGATGGCATTCTTTACTGGGTTGTTTGCAGCATCTCCTCTGATTATACTAAAACATAATATTTTATATTGTAATTTTGGAATTCACCTATCAGTTTGTTGGATTTGTCAATTAATATCCATAGATATACTTTTAATGGAAAAATATTATTTTTGAAAATAATTGCTGTAACTTTAGAAAAATTATTGCTACAAAAGCAATTTCTCATAACCTACCACAAAGCAAAATGTGAATGAAACTGTTTATTAAAAGAGAATATATATGTATATATATATATATACACACGCATATACATATATTGGAGTATATATGCGTGTGTATGTATATTGATATACAGAATACACCACAAATGGAATTAAATGATAAAAAGTTTAAAGGAAACACGTATGAAAAGTAATGTTATTAATACATAAACCCTCTAGACTCCATATCATGATATAATCATCCTACTGATGGGTACTTATATTAACTTCTTTACTCTGTACTAGGGAGGTCCAAACGTATGCGGTATAGAAGGTTTGCAAGATAAATAAAATAACGAAAATTCTTTTCCAACATAATCTCCTTTAAGCTCAATACATTTATTAAATTTTTAAATAATTGTTTTTAAACCATCAAAAAATATTTTTTATATATTTTGATAAAATCAAAATCAAATAACCCAAGTCTATATACAAATATTTATTATCAATTATCGAAACGGTCATCTCGCAAAACAAAGCGCTTCATGATGAAAATCACCCGTACAGTGCTAACCGCAATTCTGAACGAGTAGAAACAAATCAAATGGATTCAAACTGGGCGCTTTGCGGTCAGTAACAATCCAGCACGGGCAAACTAAACGCGTGCTTAAAACTTAAGTGTTTTTGAGAATCGACTATGGTATACGAGTGTTAGCTGATTCGGATGAATAGTTCGAACGTTAAAACAAACGGTGCAGTTCAAATGAAACGATATCGTATGTCTGTTTACCACGAAACTATTTGGTTAAGCTAGATTAGCGTCATGTGAAATACTATACCACTGTACGCAATGTTTTAATACGGTAGTTGACTCATTCTATATTTTGATATTTTTCGTACAATATTGTGAAATATAAATTAATTCAAAACCAGTCTTGAAAAAAAATTAAAAATTGATTGAAAAATAAGCCAGTTTTAGGCTTCTAAATTTGAAGATACGGATAGAGTTGGGTATATCCCTGTCTCTTTTCCTCTCGTAGAATATAATGTCACAACACAGTATTCCCGTCCTTCTCTAAAGGTTAAATTTAAACTTTTATAACTCGGTCAATTTTTAAGATTATTAAAAAAATTTTTCACTCATCATCAGCTTGTACCTTGAAATTATGATTAATGAAATAAAAAAAATTTAGTCAAATACTCAATTTTCATTATGGTAAAACAAATGTATACATAACTTAAATTGGATCATTGGTCTACTGCTCACGTAAGTATAGAATGCATTAGCGGTGACATATTAAAATTTCATTCAAATATATTTTTTACTTTTTTCTTGTGAAAAATTTAAAGTAATTTTTGTATAGTTTTACTCTCGGAGTCACTACTCGGAATCCTCGTAAGTTCATTTACATAAAAGTGTTTGTTGCGTAAAATGCATTGTCGATGAAATTCCTAATTTTTTATATATTTTTCTCAAAATATAAATATCTATTTTATTTTAAAACTTAAAAATTATTTACTCATTAGTTTTGGTAAAAATTACTCTAAAAATTATAAAATAATGTTACAGGAAAATTAGTTGTTTCAGTAGTTGTTTAATTTTATTTAAAAAAACCGCCGGACCAATTGTCTAAAAAAATTAGTCAATGTAAAATTAGGTTCTATTAAAGGTTTGAAAAAAAAATTTACCGTTTAATTTTGGTAACGTTAAATACATTACAAATGATTCTTTTACAAGCTGTTAATTTGATCAAAAAAGTGATTCTTTTACAAGCTGTTAATATGATATGTTAATAGTTCGGAGAATAAAAAAAAAATTTCAGTGAAAAACTGTATAATTTTATAATCTTACTGTCACATGAAGTTGTCATGTGACAGTAAGATCTTACCTACAGGTACCTTAACGTAATTCTCTTCCCTCTGTGATCAACAAAATTTAAATGAAATCTTTATGAAAAATAAATTCTCATTAGAATCTAACCAAAAATACAATGGTTTAAAATTAGGTAGAAAAACTTATTGTCTTAACACTCATCTATAAATATAATACTTATCATTACAGGAGGCTTAATTAACCCAACTGTTTAAGCCGTATATTGATGGTATTCATCCAATTTGCGTATTATAATCTCGAAATTTTTTTATGACTTCATTGATTCATATTTCCACAATTCTCTCTTGAAGTGTAATGAAATTATTCTATAATTCTTAATTTCCGTAATTTTTTACAAAGTTTACTAGAGACTTTTTCATATTTCTGATATGATTAAGTAACAAGTAATTATGAAAATTATTATTTTGCCTTTTAGATTTTCTGAATCAACCCTTAAACCCTGAATTTCCGATAACAATTATATTTATAGGCCACCAACCATAGTATTATGTGAGTTTTAACATAATAATTAAATACGCATTATATAGTGATCGATATGTACTCGTTTTGAAATGATATCTGTATCAGCCTAGATAGTGTTAAAACCCACAAAAAAGTTGTATCAAGAGTATGTATGTATGTAGTAAAAGTGAAATACCTTATTTTTTTAGACGAAGTGAAAACGAAAAAAAATAATATTCAGATAGTTCCTAATATAAAATGTTAATATAATTTTATTATTTTATTTTTATAGAACAATACTGATACACTAACACACGCGTAGAGCAGCGTGTGTATAGTGTAGTAGAGAGGAAAGCGTTAAGTGCGAAAGAGCCGACAAAACTCGAAGCGGGCCGAATTATGACGGAAAGAGTCGGCAAGATGCGAGGCTAGCCGAATAGCACGTGGCGAATTGCCATCAGATCGCTTTTAACTCCCGTCAAAACGCGCCATTAGATGTTTCACATCAATAATTCTGTATAATTCATTTTCTACATTTTTATCTGATATTATAATAACCGTCTTTCCAATTTCCTTTCCTTCAAAATTATGATAATTTGGCAACCAACCTTGGAAAACGCCGCTTTAAATAAAGAAAATTCTTAATTTTTGGAGCCTCCTACTTTCTTTTAATGGCCAAGAAAAATATGGGAGTATGACTCTTTAAATAAAAGAAATATGATGTGTAATAAAACTACAATACAAAATTTCTATCAGATATTTTAAACGATATATCACATATCTAAGTGAGCTTTTGAATTTATTCTTTGTTCTGCAAAAAAGAATAATTTTTGTACTAAAAATCTATCTGAAAAAAAAACTAAAAAAAATAATAATCTTAATGATTCCCAGGCTGCGCCCGTAATAATTCCAGAGCACGGACAATGACATTAAATATTAATAAAACGTGGACACGAAAAATAATTTCATAACCTCAACCCACTCGACGACAGACCACACGGAATTACCGCGACAAAACCCTTAAGGACACAACGTAACAATTAATAATTTCTTTTGTGGTCACTCATAATTTCACCTAATTCGTTTAGATGAGTCGACACTTTGCTTCCAGTTGCCCTTCAGGGGCAGCAAACAAAACAATATCTGAATGCCAGAGGATACAGCACAAATGTATATAAAGTAAATGGGTCTCCCTGGGCGTTGTAAACACTGAAAGGCCACTCGTAACCATGACACAGGGCAGCCATTTTGTGGTACTTAACCGTCGTGTGTTTTCTATTTGCGGCTAGCCCCCTTTTTCTTTGTTGCAGTAAATTTATAGTTTGTCTCTTGAGACGACTATTCTACCAGAGCTCCGTATCTTATATTTACCACATAATTCAAAATCACGTTTTAGCATATTTCAATATTTGCATAAAAGTTTCACATAGTAATTAAAAAAAAATATTCAGAAAAAAATGTTAAAAACCTAATTAGGGCTTTTAATTTTTTTTCAAATTCATGAGAAAAAAATATTTAAATGAAATATTTTAACGTTCTAACTAGAGGTTAGATAATGAAATTGGTTATTGACAAGATATTTTAGTAAGTGTTAAACCTATGCGTATATATATATATATATATATATATATATATATATATATACATATACATATATATATATATATATATATATATATATTTATATATATGTATACATATATATACATATATATTAAATATATTTTAAAAAGCGTAATTGGTTTAGGGTATAGAGCAAAAATAGAAGCCAGTAAACCTTTGTTACAACTTTTGTCTGTCTGTACGTTATATTGTGCGTCAGTCACGCAAAATCTACTCGATGAATTTTAATGAAATTTAGTGTGGTAATAGTTTATAATCAAGAGCAACATATGAGAGTATTTGTAATGATTCTTTACAAATTGCCCACCTGAGATGTTTTCATACAACGAAACCTAGATCGTGGTTAAAAATTTAAATATAGTAAAAATAATACTACATCACATATTTAATTAAATAATAATACTACATCACGTACTAAAAATAATACTACATCACGTATTAAATTAAGTAATAAAAAATTAACGCCATTTATATTAAATTTTTAATTTATTTTTTATGAACTGTAGATCTTATTAATCGCAATATCTGAAACATGCTCCTTCAAAGGAAAGTTTATCTCTTCCTTTTCAACTACATACGTCAAAAATCTTAAAACATATGGGTAAGTCGATAAAGGACACCTTAATCCATAAAACTATGTGTCATTGAAAAATATACGATTTAATATATGTATGTATTAAAAAAAATTATAATAAATATTTGTAAACAATTAATTAGAAATACTATGTATCTTTATGTTTGAAATGTTGTACGTATATGGAAGTTTTAGGCGTACTTCATAATTTTTTTCTAATTACACATTTTTTAAATATTTCACTAAATTTCATTTGTAATTGCTTAATATTGAAAGTAACTAAGCCTCAAAATTATCTAATTACAGAATGAAGATTAATTTTGTTAAAAATTTATTAGCGTCCTAACTACTTTTGACAACTTTAACTATAATCTATTGTAACATTTAGAAATTTTACAACTAAAATATCGCTGTTACTTTATAACTAATATTTATTGCCTAAGTTAAATTATTTTTTATGACTAGTATTTATGTCTCCTTCAGACCCTCTAAAACCCCAATAAAGCCATGAGGGTTTCTAGTGAATGACGTAACTGTAGGAAAAGTTAGTTTTTAATTTACACTTCAGGGTTGCTCTTCGTTGCGTGCTTGGCATGATAAGAGAATTGGAAAATTAATTATGTCTCGTTAATTAATTATGAGCTCGGTTAATTTTCGCAGTGCGCATTGTAGTCAAGCAGAAGTATGAAGGTTCCATCCAGTTTAGAGTACCTATCACTCGGATAATATATTAGCTATTTCACAGATATTCCTAAGTGAATTATTCTCATTCATCTTTCTTAATAAATTAAAAGCTATCTGAAAGTGTAAGACTTTAAAATAAATGATTAAATATTTTTCGTTAACTTTAAATAACTTTCTAATTTTAATTCTTTTTTGCTTTTTCTTTAGAAGTCACTCCGTTTTACTGAACCAATGTAATAAATGCTTTTATATATGTTCATAGAGCCTCAATAAATTATTAACTTAAAAGTGTTTTCCTTATATGGAATGCTTCCTAGAAATGTTATTCTATGTGAAAATAAGAATAATTTAGTTGTTCATATAAATATATATATATATATATATATATATATATATATATATATATATATATATATCCGAAAACACTTATATTCCACTTTGCTATATAGAAAGATAATTTTATACAGCTCATGTTCTCTTGACTATTATTTCAAATGCACAAACTCAAAATATACTAACAACCGTTAAATACTTATTACTGACAACATTCTTTCAATAAATCTTCATATTTGAGAACATATTTGTTCGTTATTTACAATTTATTCACTGTACATAGACCGCCTCAAATATCCTTATTATTTTGGGTGTTATCTATTTATATAATATATTTATTTTTATGTGTTTATTGTAAATATATTATTATAAAACTATCCAACACGCAGGTTGGTCCAAGGCGATGGATTTAATATGCTAATTAAATTATTCAAATCCATAAGTAATAAAACAGAAAAACACTCAACTATTCAATATTTTCATCTTTTATTCCCACGAAATATTTAACAAAATTTTAATTGATTTTTCTAATCTTTCATGTGTCAGTCAGTGTGTCTTTTATTAATTAATAACAGCTAACCCCGATTTACAAAGTATTCTATAAATTTCGACGAAACTGGTTACGACTAGTCTAATATGTAAATTTTGCACCTACAAACACTTAAACAGCCATACAAGGTGATCAGGGCCAAGTGCTGCCAAAAAATCAAGTCAATATAAAACATAGTGGTGTGTAGAGTCACCATTTTGCATTTATTTTTATTTAATAACAATTCCAAAATGATTAAAAAATATTAACAAATGGGACCGCTATTGACAAGTAACTAAAGCATTATAATTATGTCATTATAATGATGTTAAATTTTCTGTAAATGTCATAAAACGGATAATATATTCGATAAAGTAAATTTGTTCGTATTTACTTTACAGCATATTTCAATATTATATAAGCACATTACTTATTACTACTGTACGAATTTAAGATAACAAAATCTAAGTTCAAATCGATTGATTCGTTACCCTCATGTATTTTTATTTACCATGTAACATAGCCGATCGCCAAATTAAATTCTCAACACAAATCTCTCCAACGATAAAAACGCGGTCTAGGGTTAACAGCGCAAGATAAAACCGTACCCACAGTGTATTATCCTCGTAGCGCCCGTACATAACAGTGAGGTAAGTACGGGTTAGCCATCTATCTATCTATGTCATCACACTATTTCCCACCGGGATATGAAAGGCGTCACTAGGGAGTATCTGCCATACTCGTCAGCCGCTTGATGGTCTCTCGCGTCATTGTTGATCTACAGACATCTCCAGACAACAATGTGTTTATGTGACTTTGTTCCTACGATATAGCAGAGAATACTATTAAGAATGGGATTAAGTCTGAATTATAAATCAATGTGTTTATTTTGAACGAGTGTTAAAAGAAATATCAAAATAATCTTATTTTTTCTTGTTTCTGATATGTATGTAACGTTAATGTACTCAATAGAGGTGAAAATCAAATAATGCTTATCGGTCATAAAACGATAAATGGCAACAGGTTGACAACTTGCCCATACTCACAGATCTGACAAAAAGCCTTATTTGGAAAAGAGGAGAGGTTTAGAGGGTTAGATTATATTTAATGATAGTAACGATAAAGCTTTATTAATTTAATTACACTGTTCAGCAACATAATAATTATTTCTTACAATATACTAATAATGTTTAATTTATACGCGAATGTAAACGTGAGTCAAGCAATATAATTAAAATTGCGACTATAAAAGTAACCCAAAATATAACTTTGCAAACGTATACAAAGTCACCTTCCTCCATTAAAGGTACACTTTAAGATAACCGGACATTTATATCCAGTTGCCTGCAGGGGATGGCATCCGAATTAGAGTATGTAAAACTGGACAGTACTGTCAAAAAGCGTATTGTTATTAACCTTGATGGCACAGGAATACCAATTTTTACATATTTAAAAGTCAGATTAGGTGGAAACTATAAATTAATCGGATAGTTAGTTCTTTCTGCTTTATTCAGAATAAAATGTAAACCAAACTAAATATTTTGTCTTGATACTTCTATAAAATAAGTTTACTTTTCATTTTTGAGTCAATGAATGACTATCCCCGGCATTAATATCCTAATAATTTTACCGTATTTACTTATAAGTTTATAGCAAATAGTATCAAGAGATACTACTACTTTTGTGAACAAAATTATGTTAAACTTTAATTAATGGGTGTTATTAGATTAAGATTAATCAGATTCATTAATTAATCATACAATCGAGACTGCTATTTTCTTACATGCTATTAGATCATTAAAAAAAGCTGTGATGATAATAACAATTTTAACTTTTTACCGTTACACTTTTAATTAAGCTATTATTTAGCTAGTCTATAATGTTTTTGACCTCATTTTTTAAACTATTTCCCTCATCATACAGTTAATAAAGTGTGAGAACATTAGATGTTGTTTCTTTAGTCGGATAATTTGCTGTGTAACTGTGGGAGAGTTACATAATAGAATATAATTTGAGCAAATTTCGCTGATAAGAGTTTTAAAAACTTAGCAAATTGTGTGACAAAACATTATTTTTTTACTGCTACTCTATTCTCATAAAAAAACTTGTTTCATGTCAACGGGAGTAAGATTTTTTTTTGGATTCTGTACCAGAAATTGTTTTCACTAAAGCGAAAGACTTTTGGAATAACGTCTGTTTCTCTTCATTCCTTTCTGTGTTACGGGAATTTTCTTCAGACTATATACCAATGCTAATATACCAATTTTTTAATGTTCTAGGTAGTCAAGTATTTTGTGGGCAAACTTTTGAATAGGTAAAAAAGCAATTTCGTTTTCGAGGTCACTTTGTGTGTTGTCAAATGAAAATTTGTTAAAGTGTGAGTTCAAAAACATATCATAGCATTGAGGAAAAATTTAAAGCATCAATTTCTCTAAAACAATTTTTTTTTGTTAAAAACAATAGATATTATTTTATTTAAAATTACAACCCAGTAACAGGTACATAAATAAATTACAAACAAGTTTTCATATATTACAAACAATTCATCACACAGGTACTACAATTTCGTATATATTATAATTCTCCCAGACCTATTACTTTGCTTTCTACTGTACTCAACCTTAACTATACGCAGTTGGTTGTACAAATGAAGCCAAACAATATTGAGGGATCTCCCTTTTATGAGAGTTTAAGTGGAGTACCCACTTGCATTACTCGCCGGTTCGCATTCGTAATTCGCCCTCTACACTGGACGCAGTGAACCGTCAAGAAAAACTACAATGGCCGCAATTTCGCTCTTAAGAATAATATCAAACCGTTTACTTATCGTTACTGAGTACGTAAATTGAATATTAATATTTACCTTTTATATTTGTGGGTATATTTTGTAATGGCTTTTGAATTAAATTAATTAAAGCAAACTAAGAATAATATCAAATCGTTTACATATCGTTACTGAGTACGTAAATCGAATATTAATATTTACCTTTTATATTTATGGGTATATTTTGTAATGGCTTTTGAATTAAATTATTTAAAATATGGGGATCAGGTAGACGTTTGATTTGTCTGCTAAATTTCTCTAAATTCAAAATATTTTTTATATAAATGTTAATGTAATGTATAGTCTTGAAAGAATTTTATGAGATTTGTCCATTTTAGGTTCTTATCTCTCAAAAAGAAATAAAATAGGTTACTCACGCGCCCGGTTATTGATTGATTTATTAAAATATTTAGATTTAGCATAGTAATGGAGTTTATTAATCTGTATATCTCACAGCAGCAAACATTTCATAAAATATTTGTTTGTAAATTTTGGAGGGATTAACTTTTTAATCAATTATTTTCTCCTTTCAGATTTTATGACTGATTTTCAGGCGCTGATTACGGGAAAAATTTCATCATATCAGGATTTTTAGTTATTTAGCATAGTTTTTTTGCCAAAAGTACCTAGGCCTACCTAATCAAGAACTGACTTTTTATTTTAATTGTTTGTTATTAAACAAAAAACACACTGAATGGTTGCAGTAGACAACAATGAATAAGTTCTCATAACTAGCTAAATATAACGTAATTAACTAAGTGGCATGCCTTTATTATTGGAAAAAGGGGAGATTTTTGGGTCATTTACTAAAGACATCATTTAACCGTAATTAATTTGAATCGTTAGACAAGGGTAATGAGGGTAGATTAATCGATCTTTGTATAAATAATAACAATATTGTTTTTACAAAATCGGTACGTCCGTAAGATTCGTAAAGCTCACTTAAAATATCTCATCGCGAAATTGTTTAAACTCACCGGACAATTTTTGTAATATTTGTGGGCAGTTTATGCTGATAAAATAGCAGCATAACATTACCGAATTTAGAAGTAACGTTTATAACACGTGTTTCGGTCTACCAATCACTGACCAAGACAAACAGTGGGATCCGCATAAAGTTTGTGCGACATGCGTTCGTGAACTTCGAAAGTGGTCAAAGTGGGCAGAACAATACCTTTGAGTTATAATCGCCTATGTTATGGAGAGAATCTCAAAATCACACCGAAGATTGTTATTTTTGCTGTTGTAAGACTACAGGCTACAATTCTAAAACAAAAAAGGACATGGAATGTTGCACCGCCATCACCTCCATATTTGGAATCAGTGGAAGCTGAAGACATGAGAAATGATGTCGAAGCGGTATCTCAACCTGAAGTTCAATTTGAGTTCAACTGCCAAAAGATTCAACTGAACTCCTCAGATCAACACTATCGGAAAAGAATATGTTTGCTCCTGGCACTATCATTCAGGCAACACTATTTCAGGTTCATCATTTTCTTGGTATCGCAACAGAGAAAAAGACTTTGTACCACATTTTGCTCAAGATATATGATAGATTTGCTGTATATTTGAAAGAATGTTACGACAATTTTAAAAACTTAAAAGCAACGCTTTAGGAACTATTTAAAAAAGAAAGTAAACATCTTAAATGCTCACTCTTGCGCTACTTATGAGGACAAGAGTACTCAGTTAGTTGTGCAAATATGCGCAATAGGACAAGAGCCCATATGACTTATAAACGTTATATATTTAGTGACTATGACCTGGATAGGCTGTGCGTATCTCATGCCACCATTTTCTGCAAGAAATGCACTCTACCCAGTCTTTTACACTTGGTTCCTTATACTTTTCTGAGTAGCTAAGACATGCCTACACTTTTTTCCTTGGTGTAGTTTTTAGCTCCTTGGATTTGACTTTCTTTATTGGTAAACATTTTTGGCCTTACTTTGCAGCTTCATCTTGAAGCAGACTTTTGTGTGGATATGAACTTAAAACTTCAGATCTTTTGCTACTTTTGCTAAAGGTTCGCTTCACGCATGACTTTGAGAATGGCCACAAATCTGTTAATTTAATATGCGATGAAGTTGTTAGAGTTGGGTCTATAAATTGCGAATCCAAAGGATGGGTAATTTCAGAGTACTCGCGTTATCCATAAGTTCTACCATCTTTATCTGTCTTTTGAATATAAAAGTTGGTGACCTGCTCACTGGCACTCATTGCACAAGCCACTGTAACGTTTTGCTCTCACTCAGCACTCTAATGGATATAACTTTTGGCAGTGTGTTGGGTAATGTAGAGAATCCAGGCTTCCATACTGAATATTTTATGTGGCTTAAAGTGATACTTATCATATAGATTTGATAAGTTTTTATAGAATCGATTTACTTGTACAGCCTGTGGTTTTTGCGATGTTGGTCGAAGTCGGTTGCCTTGGTGGTAAAGAGGGATGTTCATTTATAAAACCTTTCAGTCAGTCTTTACTGCTGAAAACGCTGTTCTTCGATTGGATAATGGTCCTGTGTACTCTTATACACCCCGCGCTTTTGCATCACCCCACCCTAATTACTCATATTTTATATATATTTTAAAAAAAAAGGAAATTTTTATGATATTATATTCTTTGAGACGGTTTACCTTTAGGTTCATTTTTTAAATTACCTTATATCTTACTTCTATACTATAATATATACATATAGGTATTTGTAATATAAATATATTTGAGTAATATATACAACGATTCTGTTATCATTGGATCTCTGTACATATACTAAATAGCTTCTCCATGCTTTCATATACGTAATAATTTTATTTCCCGAGAATAAGCAGTCCCGAAGCTATCATAGAGTAAAAATATTATCATAGAGTCAAAACTACAGGTGTTTTCCTCAGGTGATGAATATATACTAAAACATGTCTAAAAACAAAATGAATTTTAATATGTACATAATTGAGTAGTGCTGTCATCGATATACATTACGTAATTGACACCATAACAAATAAATAAATGTTGAATAAATTGGTCTTATATTCTAGATAATTATCTATCTACAAAACAGTTCAACAAACATGCAAAATAAACAAAGTAAATTGACGCTAACAAAAAACGTTCATTCACAATATTCAACACTCCTCAGTGGCACAAAAAGCAACACAAGAAGTTCTCATGTTATCACCGATGCCGGTCGCACGGCCAAATCAATGAAGATATCGACAAAGCAAATGTCATTAAAAAGAATTTAATACCATCACAATGCCCTTTCTCGGTAAAAATAATCCACGTAATAATAAGCGTGGACCCTTTCGTCAGCTCTCGACGGTTGTCACATCAAAGTCTCAAATTGCTCGGAACATAAGGCGCCCATCTTTAAAGGCCCAGCTCCACGGAGCCTAGCTATTTTAAAAAACATTTCTCTTGCATTTTAGGTATATATATAAAACAAATTGTTCATCGTGACTTGGTCTGTCTGCCATAAGTTTCAGCTTTAAAACTGGAAGTCTGATTCGTTTACTGAACTCAAGAAAGAAATGAATGTTAGTAATTTTATATATTTCTGCTTTCCGATGTATGAATATAAGGATATTGTAAGGATAGTATTGCGTAATATTTTATTTCACTTGCACATTTTTTTGAAATGTAAACAAAATTATTTTAATTGAAAGTGCATTCGTATAACGTAATAATTATATATGCCAACATGTGATTAGACACGTTAGCAAAATAAAATTAAATATTCTGACTCATTTTTTACAAACAAGGCTTCACTTTACACCCTTGTATATTAAAAGATTTTTTTTATAATTTGCTACATTTTAATTGCAACATCCATACGAAGTTTTCCATAGAACTTTTACAAATAAATTCTTATCAATTTTCATGCTCATATTGTGAATCTCTGATAGATAAACATGCGGATAGAAAACCAGGTAACGGAATTATGCTTCAGTACGAAAACCCAAAAACGAACAAACAATATTTTAAGCATATAAAAATAATTCATTAATTATCTATTAAAAAGATGGAAGAAATGGAATTAGATAGAAAAAAAGTGGAAGAATAATATAAGTAAGTGAAAAATCAGGACAGGAAAAATATTTAAGCAATCTTATAAAGTATATTTTCATAGTCAAATTTACTCCAAAAAAGTCGTCAAATGTAATAAAATGCTATTGACACTAAAGCTAAAAATATGGAGTTAAAATAAATTGTGTTAAGTATGTGTAATAAAGCTACGTAATGTGTAATAAAGTAACCTAAACCTTAATATCTATATTTTAGTCTAATTCAGACTTTTCCAAGGAAAATCAATTTGTCAAGAAAACTTATTGATTACACGTAGCTATATCCTCTTTGCAAATATTTACACATGATTTATAAAATGTGCTGTCTCCTTTCAGCTATTTATTTTCTCCTAGCATGTAGCTGACGTCTAAAATAACGCAAGTTAGTGGAGCGTTGCCCTTAATCGCTTTTGTTATAGGCCACTATCTCAACATTGTTGGCCGGTCGAGTTTTTGTATCCAGCCAGATACTGGTCTGGGCTCCGCACACCTCAGGGGAGTGAGTTCTCTCGACCCAATGTATTGTAGCGAACCGATTTAGCGTAGAAAAAATGTTCGATTGAAGTAATCTCTTATTCTCCGTTGCATTTTGACCTGGGCTTTAATCGTGAGCCAAGATTAGTTTCTTTTACATGGTTTGTTGTAGACTTTTTTTCTTTGTTATGACGTTATAAAATGACACAGTTTGTCAATTGTACGAACGATGCAATACAGTATAATATGCAGTCTTGTGTGGGAAGGGCTTGTGAAATATACTGCAGTCAAAACTGTGAATATTAATAATTTGAGTCCTGTATTTTAAAGAGTTACTGAAGATGTATCAACACTTAGAGGACCGTGAGAAGTTAAACTTAATATGTTATAAGTGCATTGTATGAAAGAAATTTACTTTGAAAATTAAGTGAAGTAAAAGATTAAAATAATAACGCCGAATTATAAAACAATAATTAAAGAAATTCAAAACGATCAAATGGTGGTACCGATTGTGTGTAGTTTGCGTAGTATTCATAACGCATAAATAAAAATAAATCCAAAGAGAAATAAATTGTTTTGTTTTGGTATTTGAAATATAAATAAGTAGATTACCTAAAGTATATAAGTAAATTACCTAAAGTGTAAATAGATTACCTATAGTTTTTATAAATTTCAACGCATAATTGTCAAATTTAATTACTTTTGCTAGATCAAAAAATTTTCATAAATTATAAAAAATGGCTTATTTTCTACGTTAATTTTTTTTTTCTAATTTATATTGGAAAGAAAATATTTTTGTGACATTAGTTTGCATATACCTACTAATAGCCCGCCTGAAGATCTTTGCTAATAGCCCGCCTGAAGATGTTGTAATACAACGAAACCTAGGTCATGTAAATTACTTAAAGAAAGTAGAAATAATACTACATCACGTAGTTTCATTTAATTGTGAATAGATAAAGACATAAAGTTTGTGAATTTGTTAGTTCGAGATAATTTCAAAAATTAACAAATCGATTATAAAAATGTTTTTTATTGCGAATAGGAGATATAATTATTCTTATAAACTTAATCAATACATTTTATACATGTGGGGGATGAAAAGGGTAATAGATTCATATATAAAACGATGCAAAAACTACTTAAATCGTTGCTTACCAGCATTTCGTATATAATTAAAATGCAGGGTGCTTTAGATTGTGCCAACAATAGGAATAATGATCTTTACACCTTGAACTCTTGCCGCGCGAATTAAGTGTTAAATCAAGCACAAAATACGAAAGTCTAAATTCTTTCAAACAATACCGTCTGCGCCGCACCGCGCGCCTCAACCCTCGGCGAACAAACGCCTAAAACAATGCCCGTCCACACCTATAGTAATATGCGTTGCCAAGAAAAAAACAAAACACAATACAAAACTGCTGAATGGAGTGTCGCGCCGCGTCCCGCGACAAAGGGGCTCCTGATTTTGTTTTGACAAAATCTAGACGGGCGGAAGTATGCTGGCCCGCCCCTTTGTCCGCTTGCCGTATCGCTTTCGCTTACTCGATTCAGAGCGTATCAACCTTTACCCGATTCAATGCATATCAGCTTTTTTGCTTTCTTGATTTCGCACAGTAAACTTGCGGAATGGCTAAGCGTAAGAGATTATTTTCATATAAAATACAAGGCGTATTTCATATAAAATTCAACCCCAGTCAACATAGATTTAGTTTCAACTTATTTTTTTATAAGGTTGAAAAACATTAAAGACACAGTTACACAATACACAGTTACATCGGCTAATTTCCATACTGTAGATATACGCTAGTATAATTAAAGAAACATGTCCCATAAATTTAAAGTCATATATAGGCACGAAAAGCAGAGTTTAATCGAAAATATTCATTACAATTTTTTAAGTAATAATTAAGCCAAATAATTCAATAATCGTCATTAAAATTTTATTATATTACATATTACTAGATGTTTCCTTATAGGATGAATAAACGAGAGTATATGTAGATATGTAGCAATATACTGAAGTTACTAATAGGTAGATAAAATGCGTTATTTAATGAAAATATTTATTAACAAAAAGATAAATACCGCCATTTAACGGAGAACGAAGTACAAAACATTTATGATGGTTCTATGTATAAACACAGATATAACTATTTATTAAACAGTTAGAATCAGAGTTGACGATAATGAATCAAATTGAAGATTTGTAATGCAAAAAACAAAGCTTTTAAGGTTTATAAAAATTCATCCATTGATTTTTAGTCGATCCGCGCTCGGACGCAACGATTTTACTGTTATATAATATGTATAAAAGAAATAATTTTTATATAGTATAATAAATGAGTAAAATTGCGTACATTCCATTGTATTACATTCAATTGTACATTGCATTACATTCAATTGTACATTGCATTACATTCAATTGTCGTAATAAATACCAGCTACTTCTTGAAATAATTGTAATCGTTCAATTTAAATAATAATACTTTCTGTTATGTATGTATGCGCGGTTAATAAATATGATTAGCGAACGGATAAGTTGTATACTTATAATTTTAATTGGGTTTTGTCTTGAAATTTTACTTGTAATATAGTTGGTAACGTATGTAACGTTGAGGATTATAATTTCGTCTGTTGTATTATATTGTTTGGATATGTATATTTCCAATAACAAATGTAGAATTCAATGTTATTAATATTTTTAAATTATTGTTAATAGCCTGAGTTATTATGATCATTAAGCAATAAAATTAATTTATATATTTCTCACATACTAATTTAGGAATTTGACTATTTTTAATCCAAACATTTTTAAATACAATATTTTTTAGGTTTATTATAGGGCAATTTGAAAATATTTACTTGGTATATAAATATGTCTATAAATATATTTTACTCAAAATTAGTTGACTGATTTATGTGTCTTAAGAGTAATATTAGAAGTAATATAATAGGGATACATAATTACAACATAACTTTAATAATCTGGAAAATGATAATTAGAAATAAGTACTACGAGAAGATGACTATTTTACTTGGAAAAATAATATTTCAAAATGTATTCATGAAAAAATTTTACGTGTATGTATTTCATTTATAAATTTTCCTCTGTTTGGAAGATGCTTAATTATACAGAGAGAGGATAGTTAGAAATCTAAACTTCTTCCAATTAAAAGTAACAAAAGTTATAAAAAATATGGAAATGTCTGCCAATCCTGTATCCAAGAGAATTTAATTCTAAATTTCACATGATGAAATTGAAATGATTTACCTACTTTAAAAAAAATTATTCGTTTGCTAACATTTTATCAATAATATACTAAACAAGCATATATAACTAATATTCATTTACACATGTCATACTAATTTATGTCTTACAAGCGAGCTTTCAAACATACCATCATAATCCCGGAGTAGCCCCACCAACTTAACAAATGGTTATCATCATACGTCACACTGCCGACGGATGTAAACTTCATATCCTGTTATTCCTATAAATCATTTCGAGAAGTTTAAAAATATATCAACGGTACCTTCGTATAAATACTAAGCTAATTGTATTACGTTTCAACGAACAACTTTAATATTATTGTTCCGAATAGTGATACTTGAAATGTCTATTCAAAACAACTAGCATTTATTGGATCCCCTTGGTGCCTGCTTTGATATGTGTTCTTGTAAAAAAATATGAATCAAACCGTACAAACATTCACATGCATATGTGAGATAGGGTTTCGAGAGGGATATCGAGTTACAGACACACAGGTAGAAGATGCATCCCTTTCAAATGTGAGTTTATTAAGCAGTGTGAAAAAAAAATAATCTTCGTTTATGTTTATGTTTGTCTGTATTGACTGAAAAGCTTTTGTCGATTTTTGTTTAATTTAATGAAGAAAACTATTTTAAATATATTAGAATTGTTAAATTAATATTTAGCACATTACAAAACGGAAATATCAATGTTGTAGTAGTAAAAACAAAAACGGATTGTGTCCTACAATAATACAAGTTTAACTTATACTTGAAATTTAAAAAAAGTGATATAGTCTTTTTCATTAAATATAACATTTAATTGTAAAGCTCTCCATTAAGCAATGAACTAAAATTTTCAATTTAATTAACATTCCATTTCCAGTTTAATTTAAAAAGAAAACTATTTTAAATATATTAGAATTGTTAAATGATATTCGAAAAATTACAACGGAAATAGCAATGTTTTATTAGTACAAAGAAAGACGAATTATGACCTACAGTAATACAAGTTTAACTTATACTTAGAATTAAAAAAAGTTATAGTCGTATTTCATTAAAGGGTAATGCTCTCCATTAAGCGATGAACTAAAATTTCCACGGTTATGCATAGTCGGTATATAACTTTAAGTCCTTTAACTATAGAAAGCTGATATTAATCAATCAAGTTCAACGACACTGACTATTCAGATTTTACGATCTTTGATTTTACGATTTAAACATCCAAGACGCGCCATAAAGGTAGCTTAACTCTGACATTGTTCCATCAGCTTTAACTAAACTTTTAAAAATAGAATTCAATTACATATTCCTACACAAAATGAAAGCAAATATAAACGAAAAATGTACAAGTGAGAACGAAAATAATGAATATCTTCTCTTTATACAACAATTTAATCGATACATTAGAACACAGTTATTAATTTAAAATGTATTATTAGAAGTAATACGGAAAGGTTCACATCCCAGGATTAAAATGTAGGGATGAATATTCTTATTGAAACTACAAAATAAATGCTAAATATGCGTATTATCGGAATACAATTATTCTGTTGAAAAGCTTTGCTTGACAAAATAACATTTAAAAGTGTATACGTGAAAATAAAAATTGTACCAACCTTAATTTACTTCGTCGATTTTTTGCAATTTGGACGACGTCAAATTACACAGCGGGAGAGTAATTTGAAACCTACACTCCTTCCATTAAATGTTTCGCAAGATTTTTATTTGATATTACAACGTTACTCCTAACATTTGAACAAGTCGTGATAACGATATATTTGCATTGATAATAAGACCACATAGGCCATCTATGTGGTCTTATTTTCGTAGGAAATCGTATCTGGAAAGACCAGTGTCTCAACTCACATTGTTATAATTGGGTATTTGACTAAATTGTTTTTATTTCATTAATCATAATTTCAAGGTGATGAAGAGTGAAAAAAATATTTAATAATCTTAAAAATTGACCGAGTTATAAAAGTTTAAATTTAACCTTTAGAGAAGGACGGCAATACTGTGTTGAGAGGTCATTTTTAATATTGCACATTATATTCTATGAGAGGGAAAGAGACAGGGATATACCCAACTCTATCAATATCTTCAAATTTAGAAACCTACAACTGGCTTATTTTTCAATCAATATTTGAATATATAATAGAAATTTTTAAGACTGGTTTTTAATTAACTTATATTTCACGATACTGCACGAAAAATATCAAAATTTAGAATGAGTCAACTACCGTATTAATGTCAAATATTTTATGCGTCTTATTGTAGTGATAGCCATAATAATAGTAATATATATAGATACGGACATTTTCAGTTTTGATACGATATTTTTTATAACTATGAAATTATGGCAACAGTCCAGAAATTTTGGACGTGAACAAATTTGACCCACGTGATATTCTGCTGTGTTCTATTAATTCCTAACATATACTCAAATTTAAATGCAAAAAAGCATCAGTACAGAAATTATTAATATGTACATGTCTTCCATTTCACGAAAACAATCGCCACAAGGTGTTTATCGTTCTGTGCGATTTTGGGTGTGACATTCTTGTGTATAACATAAAATACTCCGAATAGTATAATATCTTGTTGGCGATAGCCTTCGTTAGATAAAATAACTGTACTTGCTTTAAACACAGTACATACGCTAATTTATCCAAGTGCTCTATTTATATTACTCAATTATAAATTGTCGCTAATAGTTACAGTATAGTTTAGTAAATAGATTTTCCACTTTATTTTTTCCTTAAACTACAAAGAACATTAAAAGTGTACAAGATACATGAAATATAAGAAAGTATAATTTATTTAACCCATAAATAACATAATCGGAACTTTTAAATTAGGACTTATATACTTCGATGGTACTTTTCTAGAAAAAAAATATTTTTAACATTTAACTGCCACTAAATTTAATTGGCGATCCACTGTTTCCAACTATTTATGACAAAAAATGTAAATTGCCGAATGGAATGCGAGGCGTGTTTGTTTTGGCGCGTTGAGGCCGAAAGGCGTATTTATTAATAGCAATTAAGTTTAAATTATTGTACAGCAGGACCAGTCATCATGCCAGTCGATGTTCATTGAATTGGAAATTATGAGGAACGTACAGTCATTACGAAATCATTAAAAAAAACTAAGAAGTACTTGGTATATTTTACCGAGAAAGACATCTACAGTTTTGTTAATCGTGTAAAAATATTCAGAAATATTTTACTTTAACAATATGGATAAAATAATTAAAAATAAATACGAAAATAGAAAAAAATGGTGGCTTTTAAAAGACCTTTAAAAATATTAGATGGATTTTTCTTTCAAACTTTGTTCCTTTATAACTATGTCTTTAATTGTTTTGTTTTTGATTAAACACAGATATATAGTTTACAAGATACATGTGCCATAAAACACGTTGCTTTTCTTGACGTATCCAATGATTCTCAAAATTATGAATTTACTAATTATTTACTACTTATTAGAACATGTCAAAAGATAAATAGGACAATTTAAAACTATTTGATTGGTCATATAATTGTCCCAATAGTTTACAGTAATCAGTTTTAATAATCAGATTTATAAAACTGTTTTAATAGAACATACACGAATTAAAAATAATAATCTTAAATTTAATTCTAATACTGCCATAAATATTGTTGTATACTCGTCACTAACTTATTTAATGCTAATAGATCTATAAATAAGATGAAATCTGAGACCGACCACAAACATTCGTCAAATTATCTTTTATGAAAATATCTAGATTTGCATTTTCAATAAAAATTTTAACTCGTTTTTTGTGTTTCATATCCAATGAAACACAAAAAACGATCACATTAACTTAAAAATTACTTCAAAATTTTTGTTACGCATTGTTTTTCTATTACGTGTATAAAGTTGTAGTTTTCGTTCTTAATCCAAATCGTTCGAATAAACCTTTTTTTCGTGATTTATTGCACTTTAGTGAAAATAAATGAAGAATATATACTGACTTACTTGAGTGTTAGTAATTGAATATAACTATCATTTCTAGTTAAATTTAGTGTCTGCTGAGTTATTAAGTAAATATATTTAAGGAATTTTTCTATTTTAATAATGTCATAAAACTACTTATATTAGTAATAAATTATGGAATTAGAAATATTTTAAAAGTAACAAAATCAGAAATTTTTTTGTTCAAAATAACATAATTACCACTTTAATGTGATTGAAGTCATGACTCAAACAAAGATATTAATAAGAATAGTAAATCATATCTACAACAGTATTAGATAATATTAACACAAAATAATTGCGGAAACATGACGACAGTAGATAAAATAAAATAAGCTCTTATCTCTATTATGTGTCACATAAGAAATAAAAAATATATTTGACCAAAGTAAACTGCATTGCTTGAGTTGTATTGAGGTAAGCCCCAGTTTGTGTGCAAAGGTCTAGTAGTCAATACGTTGCGTATATTTTATTCAACATTAGAAAAATTTCCAAAACCTTGGATATAAATTAATAACATCGTCGCCATAAAAGATAGTAGACAAACAAAATCCAACCTGAGCAAATTCAACGAATTTATTGAAAACTATTTACTGATACGTTAATACGACGAAATATCGATAAAATAAACTCAAAAGGATCTAAAAATAAACACACAGAAATTTGAACGATATTCAGATATCCCCTTTACAATTATAAAGGACCTTCCAAGCATATATCCAGCCCATTCTACACGCTGTACTAACAAATACACAATCCATGTAACAGTGACCAATACACAAACTCTCCATAATAGAAGTCTGCCCTTTATACATCACCCTACAATGTCCCTACACAAATTATATCTTTAGTTGAATTTCTTATTTGGTGACGATTCTATTCAAATCGTGATGTAAAAAAAGGGGATGGTCGGAAGGTAAGGATAAATCGTATAAATGACACAAACCCGTGTCTGCTTGTCATTGAGACGTTGCGAATACGAACGCACAAAGAGACAGAAATATTATTTATTATTCTATTGACAATTATATTTTGCCGCTAGGTAAAACGAATTTCTGGTCCACAACGGAGATAGATAAAGAAATGTCTGCTTGTGTAAGGCTTAGGCCTCGGCTGTGTCGGTAGAGATATATAAGTATTTCTTTCTCGAACGATTCCTCTGCCATTATCTGAAGTAAATCTCTTTGTTTCGAAAGTAATTGTGAAAGCTTCCCCAGCTTTCGTAGTGAAGTAGATAGACGTACTGTAATTGGTTATTAGATTAATTATATAGAAACCGCATGACACGCTCAACGGATTTATGATATCATCAGAGTCGATGCTTTCAGTGTATGAAACATCTTTTTTCTTATATTAAAATAGCCGTTAATTTTGAAGAATTGCGGATTAAGGTATATACTCACATGATTATATAATTTCATAGAGAATCCTCGTTTAGGTATTAACGAGTCCTAGGCTTAAATTAACCGTTAAAGATAATGTTTGTGGTTATAAAAGCTCTGAAATGGGTATCGTCAATGGAATTATTTGAGATATTAAATAGTATGCTCGTCTCTGTAAAGCTTTCGTTAGACTGTTGATTAATATTATAACAGAAATACTTTAAAGTATTTTTTAAGGAAGCATTTATAAAAATAAAGATTTCCCTTTTAAAAAAATGTTGTGTCATAGTAATCAAATATACCTTTTCTCATATGTTAATTTAAACTGCTATATAATGTAAGTGTAAAATTTGGACATTAAACTCTAAGAATATAAGCTAACATTACCGATATTAATTCTAAATTTGGCTCCTATTTATAAGATCATTAATATTCAGGAAAATTTATAGTTTGATAAAAATTTTTAAATTAACTTTATGGCATGTTTAATACATGCCATAAAGTTGACGTTTAAAAACAAAGTTTAAATAATTAAATTAACCGCCTGGGAGCATATAGCCCAATCGATGAAATCGATTGTAAACAAATTTGTTTTTTTTTAACACGAATAAACTATTAAATATCAGAACGCCATAAAATACTACGCCAAAATGCAAACAGTAAATCAACAGAGCATTGCAACGTAAACCGAAAAGAACATAGCCCTATCAATGAAATCGATTGTAAACAAATTTGTTTTTTTTTAACACGAATAAACGATTAGATATCAGAATGCCATGAAATACTACGCTAAAATGCAAACAGTAAATCAACAGAGCTTTGCAAAGCAAACCTAAAACGCAATCGACGAGACCTTAATGTTCCTTGGACGAGACATTTATAGTGAAATCGTTAAAACTGCGAAAAGCAATCAGGGAATTACAAATGGGTGAACAGTTTTATCGAATGTAGTAAATGTTGGGACATGCAGAAAAAAATGAAGAGGAATAATTTAATCCAGGTAAATCACTATATAATCTTATAAATCGTACAGGCGACTTATACAGGTTCAGAAAAAAAGAATAGTTAACTGAAGATAATATTAAAACTACACGCGACAATTAATATCCATGATACTATTAATATACATAAAAAATATTGTTTTTATGAAGATATCACAATACCAAAAATGTTGCAAATCATAGAAAAATTACATGCCAACAAATAATATAAAAGAAATGTGATTCGATTTGACAACTTTCTGCCTTCTTGAAATCTCTTAATAAGTTGATATTGGCCAAAAACTAATTTTTTTCGTTAATACAGAGCAAAGTTCTTCGAGAAAGTTAGATTAGATATAGGTGTAAATAATAAATGTGTAGCGCTAAAGTTTTCCTTATCACAGCGTTGGTAAACAAGAATATAAACCATTATAAGTAAACCACTGTAAGTCTGTTATCCTCTATAAGTAAAATCTATCAAAATAAAAACTTAGATGTAGTTTCAACGTTTTCTTGGCTATTTTTATTTACATTGGAAAGGTATTTTACGAGGAAATTAAGTTATATTTACCATTTTAAGCTCACTTTGCAAAATATTGAACTTTTAAAATAATATGCATTTGTGGATTCTCCAGTTTTTCAACCGTAAATTTGAAAAATTAAAAAAAATGTTTGTACTATTATTTAGATAGATTTTCAACCTAATTATTTCTCTTCTCTTTTACCAACAATTTCCAGAGATGCTGACGACTACGGAACTCTATTTAAAGCCTATTCTGATGTGTATTTGGTCGGATGATATCACTGAAAGAAATAAATTATAAAAATGATTATCGAGGTAATTTTCAGGGAATTATTTAAAAGAAAGCCAATAAAAAAAAAGACAAAAATTATTTTAAAAACAAAACAAATAATTTTTATTTTAAATGATTTAATTGCGCAAGCAATGACCTACTAGATGATGGAAAATAATTATAGATCACAAGCGTGGTGCTTTGATCAGACAAGAATAAAATTGTCGAACGCATTTTGCATTAAAACTTTTATTTGTTAGAGTAGAAATTATAGTTTATGTTTAGAAATAATATCTAGTTTTAAACTATATGTGCTTCTTCTACCTTAATACTCATATCACATTAGACTCGTAAAATATCCACATTAGAATATTATATTCTTCTGATCAAAGTCCACCCAGAAAATAACTATGGATTACCATAACTATAGCGTTTGAAACATCAGCACTTCTACAATAAAACCATTCATCATTCTATTTCTTTCATTTACTTTAAACAATTTATTTACCTTTATTATAATTTTTAAATTTTTACTGTGTTTATTTACTTAGCCTAACTTTATGACATTATTGAATAATTGGCGATATCTCTTGTGAAACCAGCAGATCTTCATGTCTCTTATTTAGGTGTGCCCTACTATTGTAGCACAAGAAGAGAAAGTTAAAACCTACAGCACAAACAAAATCCCTGCTTAAGAAAGAAAATAATAATTTGAAACCACCATATTCTTAACTCTCACTATTTTGGTAGATGGAACCACTACAGCATCAGCACTGAGAAGTTGGGACCCGAAGTTCCAATGATAAAGTCTCTGTTTGAGACGCACAATATTAATTTAAAACCGTTAGATCTCACGGTTTATATAGGCAGTACCCCTTCAGTAGCAGAATTTGAGGGTTAAAAGTTAAAATTCATAATGAAGTATTGTCATATGGAATGAATACGCGTACAAAGTTTCATGAGAATCGGTTAAGTGGAAGTAATTGATAAATAAATAAAAAATATACATTATTTAAAACCGTCCATTTTACTAAGTTATTGCAACTTAAAACGACCTTTGGATACGGACTATAAAGAGTAATTTCTTTTATCTGGCTTAAAGTGTTTTCAGTTTGAAACTTTATAGTAACAATCCATACAATCTATACATGTAGAGATTGCTACTATAAAGTTGATGAAATTATAGAATAACATATAATGAAATGGTAGAATTAGCATGTGTGTACATTAAAGATATTTGCAAAATAATAATTTAGGGGGCATAATAAAAGTAATAGAGTACAAAAATATTGTTTTTGAAATTATTGTTTGTCTTGTTGTTGGCTTCAAATGAAGGTTTAACCAGCGTATTTTGTAGAATCTTTTACCTCAGGTTGTGCAAAATACATTTTCTACTTTTTCGGCTTTGATGCATTGCAATCAACCCATCAAAATAGAAAATAAAGAGATTAAAAATGTAAATGTAAAATACACTTATTCGGAAAAAAGTTCATTTTAAAATAGTTGTAGATGGTATAACTTTTATTTTAATCTTCAATTAACTTAATGATAGTTAATTGAAGATTAACTATCATTAATTGCGTTTTAACTATCATTAATTCGTTTATTGACTTTAGCAGTTAGATTAACTTCAGTTAACTTAATGATATTCCTCTAAGGTTCACGTGAATAAAGTTACGACGGACACAGCTAGTTAGATAATATGCATCATGTTGTGACTGCAATTAGCGGAACTAGAGAGTTTAAAGCAATACGCATGTAAACAAATGGATGAATAAATAAAAACTAACACGTGTTCTACAGCAAACATCCGTTACCTCTGACCTGCTCTTCGTCACTGTCTCGATCGACTATTAACACATTTTAACATCAATCTTCTCGCTTTCTACATTTACTACCATTAACAGAGCACTATGAATTACCGTTCCGAGAATAATGGTCGCTACTAACCATCGAACGGTAACATACGAATACAAAACCGTCCCTTAATTAAGTATAATTAAAAACGGTATTATAATAACGTAACTTACTAACAAATTCTTTACTGTTGCTGTGTGTATGGTATTAAGATTATAAATCTTAAATAACATAGGCATAATAAATGTATGCAGTTGGAGAATAAGGTCGTCTACAGGTTGGTTTATAAATTTCACCAAGTTGAATTTAATTTTGTCCACAATTAATTGTATGCTCAATGTTGTATTTTGATAATAAATACATAGTCGTGTTTTCAGTTATTCTTTTTTTTAAACACCTTGACAAATTATTTGAAATCTACTTAACTAATTTTTTCGAACCTTAATTTCCTTTATGTAAAATTTTTCGAAATATAATTTATGTATGTTTATGCACGACTTAAACTAGACTTGAATCTGAGAAATATATTTCACTATTATTTTTTGTGTTATAGTACAGTTTAATAGTTGTAGAAATGCGAATATTTTTAAGGTACCGTAATATAACAATTGAATGAATGGTAAATATTTTTAGGGTTCCATAGTCAAACACGGAACCCTTATAATTGTGTGTATCCATCCGTCTGTTACACCCTCGTGTTTTCAATAATTCTAGATCTACGTGCATAAATGACATTTCTCAATTAATAGGCAGTAAAACTTATTTTTTCTCATTTTCTTTAGGGGGTTGGGGTATCATTAGAAAAGTAAAGTGGGGTATAATTATCATTATTTTAAAACGAAGTGTAGAACGAAAACGAAATATTCAAAATCGTTTGCATTGTGTGTATTTCTTCTCATTTTCAATCAAGGCTGTATAAAAATTTCGAGTATTCCAACTACATTAGTTATAGAATTATCAAAAGTAATTATTAAGTACTCGGAAATGAGGCAGATGGAAGTTATTGAACGACTAAACTTGCTAGTAACTTAATGTAAATTAATATGAAAAATTTAAATATGTCTCGCCATATTTAATTTAAAAAATATAGAAGATTAATGGGCAGAGTATTAGAATCCTTATTCAACTACCTGAACAAGTATGGATATGACATAAAAATTTGAAAAAATATGTAATTTGATATTTTGTAAAATGACTACAGAACTATAATTAATGCCTGAAACGCACTTAACCAGTTTTTATAATTATAATTGAAACATGTGTGGACGGAACTAACGTAAGAAATAACGTAATAAAATTACGTAAAATATCTGGCTTAAGTCGAAGTGAGACGCTATCTTACATACAATCATGGTGAGACAGAATATTTTTTATGGAAAGTAATTCCTATATATCAAACGTAATGTATGTATTTGTACTTTTATGTAGTTGTATATTTATTCCGAGTTGTAATATAAAAAATACTTTTGCTTCAAGACAGCTTACCTTTATCAAATATTACCTTGTATTGAATATATTTGGCGTTAATTTTGTAGAAATTCATTATTCACAATTAAATGAAACTACGTGATGTGGTATTATTTTTACTTTCTTTAAGTTCTTTATCACGACCTAGGCTTCGTTGTATTACAACCTCTTCAGGCAAAGATCTCGATTAGAAAATCGCAAAGATCAAGATTAGAAAATCTTTGCTAATAGCCCGCCTCAAGACTCAAAAAACTTTACTAATGTATTTTGCCACACCCTAGAATTTATGAAAGCGAAATAACAGATAACACTCAGAAATAAATTGTCCTTCTTTGATACAACTTTTTTCTATCATTTCGTCATCATTTTGTAAGTACGGAAACCTTCCTCAAATCTAATAGTTGGTCTATCTTTTATACAACAGTACTTAAAATATAAGTACAGTAATATTAGTAAATGTATATATATACAGCAATATTCATTGAACGATTTATACAATCACAATTGCTCTTAGACAACATAAAAATATATACTTAAATTGAGGAATAGTTTAAAAAATGTAAAACTGTTTTCGAAGCATCCAAAAAAGACGCTGTATGAATTAAAGACCACCTATTGAAGAAAACCTTATTAAAAGAAAGTTACTTTAAGTCTATTAAAATTTTACCACTTGTCGATTGAAGTTACAATCTATATGAAATTGAAATACGAAATAATATTATATTGCAAAATAAAATAAGCTACTGCCACGGTTTACCGAATAAAGCGATTAAGGTATAAAATGTGGAAATTTGAATTTATTTCACATCTATAAATGGAAATATGTATATGCTAAAATAAGTCAAACATACCTGCCATATATTCAATTTCTGATAAAGATTACGATCGGCAACAAAATAAAGATATTTCGAAGAAAAGTGTAATCTTTTGAGATGTATATTTGATTTTATTTACAAAAATAGGATGATAGCATTTGTTTTGTCAGCGTAAACCGCTTCGATAAAATCAGTTTGTCCTAAAATATAGTTCTTTGAATAGAATAAACAAAACCAAAACAATTGGAATGAAATGGGTAAATATATTTTTGACGATCTCATATTTCAAGGTAGTTTATATTATAATGTTTGACAATACCTTTTAAGAGATAATTTCAAAACTGGTTATAGACTTATATTAGGGGCTTATGTTTTTTGATAGACTATAATACAGAAGTCACGACCTGATACGTAAGTACCCAATAATGAAATAGTAAGAGGCTGTATGGAAACTTTTTGTAGATAAACTGAAATTTATATTATAAATCAGTTACTAGCACAGAGAGAATATTCATTCTCCATAAGGGATGTGCTACGAACCAAGCTGAGATGTGCTACGAACCAAGCTGAGATGTGCTACGAACCAAAATGAGGGATTACTTAAAATAATATGCCATATTTTGAGCTTGTTTTATGATAACATATTTATACATTTAATTATATATTTAGACACAGTATGAAATTGAAACGTATTCATTTTTTAAGTTAACAGAAAATTTTAATTAAATTATATAATACAAATAAAATGAATACTGAACAATACAGAAATGCATAAGTTTATTAGTATATTACGGGTCTTCGGTATTGTATAATGGGACAGTGAAATAATTCTTTGGTGTAGTAAATATTTATATTAGAATAGTGTAATTATAAACTAGATTTTTACTTTTATGTCCAATGTCGTGATGCTCGAGTAATCTGCGGTCAGTGCAACCTGAATACTAGTTGATTCAAAAGAATATGACAACATAATCATATCTCAAATTGTGCCCAAAAAATATCCAAGTTAATTTGAATCATTATTTATACTTATCCTGAAGTAAGTAAATTGATTAAAATATTAAGGGTTTTCCGTATAATATAATTGAGACAGTGAAATAATTCTTTGGTGTAGTAAATATTTAAATTAGAATAGTAGAATCGTTAACTAATACAGAAGTGTGTAAAGTTATTAGTACATTAAAGGTATTCCGTATTATATAATGGGACAGTGAAATAATTCTTTGGTGTAGTAAATATTTATATTAGAATAGTGTAATTGTAAACTAGATTTTTACTTTTATGTCCAATGTCGTGATGCTCGAGTAATCTGTAGTCAGTGAAACCTGAGTACCAGTTGATTCAAAAGAATATGACAACAGATTAATCAAATCTCACATTTGTGCCCGACAAGATCCAAGTTATTTTGAATCATTATTTCCTTACCGTTAACTATAATTTTTTTGTTAAACTTCCAATATTTTGTTTAAACTAAAGTAAGGGTTTTTATCACCTGTATGACACTATGTTATCAAATTCATTTCTTTGAAAATATGCTTATTTGGAACAGCGGCTCTATCACATTAAAGATGGCAGACTATTTCTGTATACAAGTATTTCAAAAGATGTTAAAAAAAATAATCAAATACAAAGAGCTTGTGTGAACACCGTGTATCGCCTGCATACATTGGTTCTCTTGTAAACTTTTTTCTTCATTAAGTTACTTCTCTCTCGCTTAGTGTCAGTAAGAAGTCGAATTTTAATTGCCCTTTAGGCCCTAACTTGATCTATGGGTCTCCCTAGATTAAGATGTAAGTACGTTTGTCCAAAATATTAGATACCTGTAAGTTTAATTATATAATACCGTGATAAATAACCACACACGCCTCAGTTCAAGGCAATATTAAGATGTCGCTTATCATACAGATGATGTTAATTAGGTATTATAATTATAGTAAAAGTTTACGTCTTAAAGCGTCTGTAATTTAGAAGTTTGAATAATTCATAATATTTTATAATACTCGAAACATCTCATTATGAGTAAGTAGATTTAAAAATTTGAACTGTGTGAGATATAAAAGTCCTTATGTTTTACTAGTAGTGTTCATTTTGTTTTTAATTTATTTATAATTCTTTGTAAATGAAGTATAGCCACATGTATGAACAATGCATTTTACAACTCTACTGGAAACACGGTGCTTTCTTTAAAGTAGTTTTTGGTACATTTTTTTATATACATATATATATATATATGTATTGAAATTTGTTTATGTATTACTGTCTAATCTTAAATATTATCACCATTTTGTAGCGAACTGTTTGTGCTTCTTGTATCTACTTTGGCCTAATGGCAAAACCATCGAAAACTTAACCAAAAACACATAAAACTATGTTACCGCCCATAAAAGGAAGAATATTTTTGGGATCGATAATCAAAATATGCAATCTCATAATTTAATCAAGTCCATCCGCTTATCACAACTTCACATTTTTAATAATTTCAGAGCTATGCACCTAAAGTCTCATGGGTGTGTTTTTAAGACTTTGTAGATTTGTTACTAAAAGTTCATTTTAGTAAAATATCTACCAAGACTTATTTTTTACACGGTAAATGGAGCTTAAAATTTTCTACGTCCACCCCATCGCTTTCGAGGTTATTCGAAACAAAGAGAGGCTCTTTAGACATTTTTTTCGTATTTAAATCACCTTGTCCGCGAAATATTAAATTTCAAAGTGACTTTTAATATGATAAGAGGTAAATGGTGTAATATCTGCATCGATGAAAAAGGAAAATTTTGAAAGAAATGCCTGTGCTTGAAAGAAGTGAATATTTCTTTTTAAAAAGATTTCGGGGAATTTAGGTTAATAGGCTTGCATTCTAAAATGATTGCGGTATTCTAATTTTGTGTGTTTCAACACACATTTTAGGGATTTTTATCGGCTATTATAACAGTTCCTAAATTCAGTATCACATAGAATTAAGAAATTTATATTCTACTTATCACACGCTTTTCTCCACCTTTCGTCCCCGATAGATACATAGGAAAGAAAAAAATTATAAGTTTCGCACTTTATGACCATATATATTTCACTAACGAAGACAGAATTTGAGTGCAAGTGTAGTACTTTAAAGGATATTGATGCGTTAGGAAAATTTTATAGAATTAAGAAATTTATATTCTACTAATCACACGCTTTTCTCCACCTTTCGTCCCCGAAAGATACATAGGAAAGAAAAAAATTATAAGTTTCGCACTTTATGACCATATATATTTCACTAACGAAGACAGAATTTGAGTGCAAGTGTAGTACTTTAAAGGATATTGATGCATTAGGAAAATTTTAATCAAAGTGCCTTCGTTTTCAACAACTATTAAACATACAGATGATAATTTTATATTAAGAAATAAGACTCCTATTTTTTAAATATATTAAAAGAAAGTCTTAACGTAACTCGTGTTAATATCATAAATAGATAGTTTATTAATTGGAAAATTATTCACTATTTTCAACTACTGTTGCTTTGATGATCTTGTATTGGGTTGTTAGAAAATAGATAATCCTATTACTATTGGGTATTAGCTTCGTCGCTAGTCTCCAGCTTGCGAAATCGATAGCTTTTCCCAATACGCAAGGAAAATTCATTTATGTGAAATGAGTGATTTTATACGATGTAGAATAGAAAACCCATGAGGTTTGTTATATATTTAAAATTTTATTCAATATTTAACATCAATATATAGAAAAGGTGTGACCAAGTTTTACTTAACATCTCTAGGGATCTACAAAAAATTGGGTGTGGCTGTGTCATGGATACGGCCGTGTGTTGTACGTGAATACATCTATGTAACGGGTTATATTCTTTAAATGAAATATTTGTATTTATGTATTTAGGATAAAAGCAAGGAAACAAATAATTATTGTGTTACAATAGCGTATAGGCCGACATTATATATTTTTGATAATATTTTTTTATTCTAACACCTTATTATATTCACAATCACTACTTTAAACTAATGTTTTATATACAATCGATAGATTTTGACGACAGCTGACGATTACACATACACATACATACGACAGCTGACGGCTTTTCCGAATCAAAAGTTATACAAAGTGCAAATCTCAATACGCAGCAAAATAACCTCAAAATGGCGGCGCTGTTCTCACTGCGTCAGTGTTCTCGCTTATCGTAATGAATTCTTTGATTCTTTAGTTATCCAGTGGTATAATTTATGATGTAGAGGATAGATTCGAAACTGCAACGCCAAACTGTATCCCCCGATTTTGTTATCATTTGGTTTTTTGGATTGCCCCCGTATGGTAGCAAATTTAAAGACGTATTCTCGTCAAAAAAATAACGAAACTCTACAAGATGACGAAAGTGAATAGAAATTATAAAATAACTTTCTTATCTTTAGGAAATATTGATAAGATAATAAATTTATAACCTTAATTTTAAAGACGAGCATCACTTAAGTAAATTATTTATATGGGAAAATAATTAGGGTCAAGGTTTTAAAAATACATTCCTCCGTTACCCAAATATTTAATAGTCAAAATGAATACACTGCTATTTAAATATATGGCTTATTAGCTATTTAAAGTTAAAAATGCAACGTATTTTATTCTGCGTATTGTTATTGTACTCGTATACTACCTCGGTGATTATAGTCTGATAGTACAAATTGTTTGATAATGGCAAAACACATTGTTTTTATCACAGGCAGATATGAATGTGCGTATGAGCTAGAAAGCGCTGGAGAGAACAGTTACAGAGGCTATTGAGTGGGGTAAATGCCCGCTTTTTTAAAATGAATATACGGTAATTATAATCAATGAATTGCTTTTGTATTGAATAAATTACGCCAAGTAACACGTTTATTATTTTTCAAGTGTAGTGAGTACAGTAAAGCTTTTGTGAGTTGACTGTACTTAATTATCGACTTGTAAAAAACCTCTGCCAATTGTGCACGGTGCTTCTTAATGCTAGTTTAATAACGTTAATATGTAATTTTAAAAATTATAAAAAGTCTAAACCAACTAAATAAAATAATTAGTTAAAGATAATTAAACGGCTGTTTTGTAATAAAAAACTAATTCTTGTCTGTATATTTTCTTATGCCTTAATTATGCAAAAGTAGATTGAAAATTGGATATCAAAATGACATATATCAATCGTTTATGGAATTTTTAATATTCTATCTATCTGAGTGTTTGTAATGATCAAACGCTTAGATTGTTTATCTGTGTTGAATGTCGTCAGGTTTATAACATAGTCTTTGAATAGCGACCTCCAGTTTATTGATTTAAATCAATTAAAAAAACAACCGAAATATGACTTTAACGTTTTTATCACTCATTTTATTACTGGTAAAGGTGTTTTTTCATCTCCGCTTGCCAGCCAAATTGCGAGCTCAAAAATATGAAATATGATATACTTGGTTGCGAGCAAAGTTGCGGTTGTAAATTAAAACTATGTAAATTTGAAATTGAAACTAACAATACAAGAATTCAAAAAAATTAATATAATAAATAAAAATTTCATATATACATAATTTCAAATTTACATAGTTTCAATTTAAAAATGTTATGAAATATTTTACGTCGCCCAACCGACACAACTAACTTTTGTATATCATTAATATATTACTGCGTTCTTTTAACTTATATACTTCATGTTTATAATCTCATTATGTACTCTCTTACTATATCGTAAATTTAAGCCAGGAAATACAGTTCTGGATAGATTGATAAAAGGAAAGCATCTATCCCGTTGCCTCATTTATACATTTAATTACTTTAATTATTTTCAGATATGGTAACTTTACAAGTCATTACGCATAAAATTTTTCACCAACATTTTCTTGGTATTACTAAAAATAAGTACATGACTGGTAAATGCAAAAATAATTATACAGATTCTTTTAAACGCTCTCATTAAGAGATAAAGCAATTACCTAAAATAAATTAACAATTAACATAAGCGTATGCAGAGCTGTCTAAATACGTTTATTTCCCAAAACATTACATTCACAATTCAAAATAACGAATGACTAACGAATCTGCCTGCTTCTATCTCCGTGTAACGCGATAATTCGACACGGATCTTCAATTAAACGCAAACCAACGATGGACGTCGGCTTCTCCGAACTTGTACAAATAACTCGGATATTCGATATACCTTTCTAACGAAATAATAATGCGCTGGATGTTTCGGTACACGCGCTGGACCGGAAGCCGCTGTATCTATATGAAATGGGACTACTGGATAAAGCGGGGTTCAAATCTGAAACTTGTGGAAGAGAAAAAAAGTCACGAGGATTAAAGCTATATACACCGAGAACTGAAACCATATTCTTCAATCATGGATATTGTACGAATAACATTAATGGTTTCCTCAGATGATAATTTATTATAGTGATCAGAATCAACACTTATTTGCTTTAGCCGTTGTATCTCTATTGTGTGGCATATTAATTTTTCTTTACTTTCACATAACTACTTAACTCTATAAGAGTCAGTATTTTAATGCATAAAATAGAATGATATATATAATAAATTTGTAGTCAAGACCATACTAATAAGATTCCGTAACAGTCTTTATTTTTTTTAAATATGAATAAACCTAGTTTCCTCTCATTAACCTCAGACAGCTGTGACGGATGTATTGATATCAATAAAATATTAAATATTCCTTGTTTTGCTACAAATATTAAAAACTATAGGTTTTTTTAAAATTTGGCTTGAGATTTGTAAAGAAACTCATAAGAAAATATTAAAAGAAAGCTGAAAGATATTATGCAAATATTTTCCGGTAGGAGAATATTTTGAGTACGGAAAAGCCTATTGGATTTCTTTTTATAATTTTATGTTAAATCTGCCTTTATCGTTGTATAGTTTCCCTTACATATATATAAACAACGATACTTGAACTTCGTCTTACGTATTTTTACTGTTAGAGTATATAATTTTATGAGTTTTCTACCTTTATGACTTATTACGAAATATTGTAGAGTTTAACAAAATATGTTTTAAGGTAATGTCATATCAAAATAGATTTTCCCAATAATTTTGTTAAAAATCAACATATACTACGAATGGAGAGGAAAAAAAATAATGAAGTAAACATATCGAACAAAAAAATTACCAACCTGACTTGCAAATTGGAATTTTTAAAAATACTTTCAGCGAGCTCAATACATTTTATATCACAAAGAAAATACTCTGCGTAAATAATAAATTATTTTCAATAATAAATGTACGAAAATTTATTAATAATAAACTAGGTTTTCATCTATAATCGACCATTACATTTCCTTTTCTCTTTAAAGGCTTAAGGCAGACTTCGATTGCCGTAATGAACTCGTTTTATCATAGTTTTAGTAATTCAACCATACAACGTGCATGAGAAACTTTAAGGTAAAAGCTTTTTCTGTATTAATTATGTATTATGTAACATTGTTTGCAATACAATTTCTACACCTTAAATGGAGTAACAACACCAATGGTAGAACATTCTGTATCACCGCGCGCGACAAACAGATATTAAAAGAGGCCTGCGAGTAGAAATGGCAGATAAGCTTCGGTCTGTATTTGTTCATATTGCTATGCATCAAAGCAAATAAGTAGGGTACTCACGGCTGATAACAAAACTCGTCTGGTCTTCTATGAATCATCCCTTCAAACAAATTGTTGCGGCTGGTGAAATAAGCGATAACATTCCTTTGCATCATTGTAGGTGGTGTGAATGTGGGTGGTAAAGAAGAGACGTTTAGTCATACTTTTACGAATGCCTACCATTCTATTGGTATAACGGGACGTATGACGGAGGCGCTATGCGGAAAGTTTCTTTGTTCATAGCGAGCTAAATGTACGGTTTATATAGGCCTACGGTAATATTATCTCTTATTCATTATTCTCTATTTTCCTAAAGATTTTTTTTATGAAATGAACTTTAAAATTTGAAATATAATTTATTTCGTTCCATATTTCTGAAACTGCTAAAGGGTTTAAAATTCTCAGATAAAAGTAACGACGTTATGTCATTCCCATATGTCATCATTATATTAAATTCTATATCAAATGAAAAAAAAACGTAATATGTCTCATAATATATTTATACAAAAAAATAACTAGAATATTTTTCGCTTTAATTTGGGATATACTTTAATATATGTTACTTCCAGTTCTAATTATAAAGAATATATAATATAGATTTTTTACTAAATTTTAACACTTTGACATCAGCGTGTGTGACCAAGTTTTCTTCCTTTGATGCCGCCATGCAACGTAGGTCCGCCTGTTACTGGCTTTCACCAATTAATCTTCACGTCATACCAATGTGATATCACCGACATTTTTTCCTAAATTTACAAGTGACACCAACGAAGTGTTAGTATTAGTTATGTTCAACAACATCGCAATTGAACTAAATTGAGATCATCATTCACAAAAAGTTAAAGATCAGTATAGGGCGTTATTTAATAAAGGGGCAAGAAATTTGCACAAATCTACACAATTTTTAAAAGTCTACCAAATATATAAGTCAAAATAAAAACAGTTTCCTTTTTAGATGTAAGAAACAACAGCGTGCTTGCAATTAAACCTTACAGCATGTAAATGTTTTTTTACTTTGTTCTATCTAAATTTACTAGCAAGTTCAGCGGAAGTATTCATAATGGGCTTGTTTGGAAGAGAAAATTATATCTACTTGACTACGGCACTAATCAGGAGTTAATGGAAATATACGAATGAAAATACGAGTATTGAATCAATTTCATTCATACATTTTTCCGATAGCAAAAGAAAATGGAATTTAATAACTCAGTCAAATTCGAATAGAACTCACACTAACATCGTTTTCCTACACATAGGTGCACATCAAAATTTAAGGTTACATAATGTTTGTATTAAGCTATTTGCAAATGTTAATTTTAATCTTCGTAATGAAAATAAATTGCCTAGAACATATTACGTCTGTCACAGGCGTAATATGTCATGAATTTCTCAAAAATCCATTTGGTGTTATTGCTCATAACTTTTTTTATTATTTAACGTTCTGCTCTTTTTAATTATTATTGAATATTTTTTTCTGGTATAAGGGTTTTGAGGCAGACCTGAGGTAACAAAATGGGCCTACCAATACCAATTTTGATAGTTGACGAACTATAATTATACAATGAAACAAAAAAATATATATATTCGTACTCTAAATAAAAAACACTTTTAATTATATACAACATGACTATGTATAAACAAATTCAGCTCCCTCAAAATATATTTTTTTACCATTTTAGTGATAATAGTTTTGGAATAAAAAAACTATGTATGTAAATTTCAAGTCGCTTTCTTATTTCCTTTAGAAGTCAGAATCCTTTGACAGGGCGCGGAAAAACGTAACGCTGCTAGAACAAATGTTTTCCCTAAAAAGGAAACCCTAATAAACTACATAATAAACTATGTATAAAATCCAATTAAGGCTGGTCTAGAAGGGGCAGGAGAGGACAATAAAAACATTCAGCGTTTACTCCTATATTAAAAGAGATTAATGAGGAATATATTCTTTAGCAACGTTATTTATACTGACAAAAAATGCTTATCAAAAAATACCAATAAATGCATGGTAATACCAAAAATATTTTATCAAATTATACATTTACCAAAGAAGGTAATGTTTTAAAATGATCTTATTATTTACTCTTGTTATTATACTCAGCAAATATTCATTGATAAAAAGCGGGTAAGGAAATTGAAGAAAGCAATTGAAAATTGGTAAAAAAAGGGGACGGTCACTGCTTATTCTTCTTAATGTTTATTTAATGCAATTAATTGTAATAGATCTAAAATGATTAAAATAACTTCAGTTAATTTTCTTTAACACATACACATCATGAACTATTAGTTCCATTTTACCATAAAATGGGAATATTGCAATTCTTTTTAGTAGGGTCAAAGGCATGAAAACTAAATTATGCACCTAGCGAATTTACTAAATAAGGAAACGAGGATATCATAAATTTTTACGATTTTAATTGAATAAACTTTTTCATTCCGCGCATATTTAATTTAGACCACTCTACATATTTTGAAGAATGTACATAAATTTACAGTACAAGAACTTAAATTCTGTTTAAAAATCAAGATTATTTTAATTAAACTATGCTGTCTTTTCTCGGAAATACCAAAGAGCACATGAACATTTGAATAATGTTTCAGAAGAGGAGATAGCTTAAAGACAGCTTAAAACAATTACTCAAGTGAGATAGAGCGATGTGTAATTTCGTTCACTATTTCAAAATTACCAAGCTGAAACTTTGACATTGAATGTGACATAGCTCATAAACTATAGCACAATAATAAATGTCTTAACTTTGAAGATTTATCATAATCGGGGTCAGTACAGGGTAAGAAATTTGCTCCGTTGGCTCCGAGTCGATGCGCTAACAAACCGTAAGTTGCCGGAGTTAAACTAATGTTGTCGTTAATTGATCAATCAAATAATGTTCTATAAAGTCCCAAGGTAATAATAAGCTTGTTGATGAAATATCTGTCACCACTCTATAAAATATTACAAGTATATATCTGAAATAATGACTCCAAATTTAAAGTTCCCTCATTGGACTGTGGAATAAAAATTGTGTGCATGTATGTTTCATGGATATTTGAAAACTAATTTAAAAAACAAATTATAAAAAATCATACCTGCCAAAATCATTAAAATGCCAGGACTATCATAATTTTAATATACTTTCATAACTGATGTAATAACAAAATAGATCAGAAAATTGTATAAATTTTGAAGGACATTTTAATTTAGAAATTATAAAAATCACACAGCAACAACTTCATTATAGAGAATTTAATAAGAAACTAATGATTATAAAACCCTTGCGTATTATTAAGAATTGAGAAAATACAACAAAATTCCTCTGAATAGCCCATATAAAAACTCACATTTATTTCACTTAACACACGCACATAAACTTCCCCTTTGACCCTCATTATTCTTTCAGCCATCCTCTATAATGGATTAGCGAAAAGCTGATAAGACAACATTAAAAACTCGTAAACCTGCTTGGGCTCGACGAATTAATATTAAAACAAAAACAATTACGTTTTATTCAATTTAATTGTCAACGTACGGGAGACCCTAAGCCTGGAGTGGACCCCGACCCAATATATCAAAGTGTCCATAAACAAATTGGCCCAGCATCACGGGTCACACACGGTCCCGTCCACCTTTATCACGGGCAGACATTAAATATTGATTCTAACATAGGGTTTCTTATCTGTTAGGGTCCCCGCATACACAATGATAATGTATTGTGGGATATTTCGTGGGCTATTTAATTTGACAACATGAGTGTGTATTTTAAATGTGCTCATATTTAGACGAAAATATATGTATTGTGTTGAACCATTGATCATGCCAATTTTATAAAGACGTGAGGTTTGCTTTTTTATTTATTTTTTAGGTTTTGAACAGAAAAAGCTTATCCGTTATGTATGAAACTTCATGAATCAGCAACATAAAGCTTATATTATATAAACTAGAGCATAAAATACATTTTGAAGCATGTGAGTAATGAGTAATAATAATCCAAGTACTAGACTTCGAAGTACGCAGAATGCAATTTCGAATTTCATTATAAACCGTTGTAGTTACATTCATGTAATTTATAAACATTTTGTAGGGAATTCAATGATATATATTCATAATTATTGCAGTTGGTCCATTATAAACAATTGTCTTATACAAATTTTGGATAGTCAAAAGTTTATTTAATAATTGTAAGTATTTTTAAGTTAAACACATTGAATAATTATAAATACAAAAATAAATATGGCTAATTTTTAGTCATTGTTGGTTATAAATATTTTCATGTTACAAAATTGGGCTTTGCTTCTATGGTCGATTAAAACATAAAAAAACAATGATTATTAGAACGAATATTACATAAAAAAGCAAATACAAACAAAACGCAGTCATATTCCTTTTTTCCCAGACAAAGCCAAAAAAGCGCAGTCAGTAAGAATAGTCAAATTCTGTGTTCCAATGATAAGCAGTAAAATATATTTGATTTGTGAACACAAAATTGAAGATTTACAGAAATAAATAACAACACAATACAATTTCCTATTTAAGATTCTCCATAGGCTAAGCTGAACGTGACATATTTAACTTACCAGTTTATGCTTTATTTTATTACTGAAGCAATGTTTACTCGCAATTATTAAAATACTTAACTTAGTTACTTATTGGGAACTTGAATATTCCCCGCTGATATCATCATACTATATTGATGAGAAACACTTAGAACGTAATAAAATGCTCAGTGCTATTAACAGATGAGATTATCTCTCATTGAAAAATCTACAAGTCACAAAAACTTCACAATTTACTCGCTTCATTGTCGGTGTAACACAAGCTCTTTATGTGGGCTTCCGCTTATCAATAGCGGACATTACCCAAGTCCAGGCGTACCGGTGACCGTCGGTAGCTACCAGCTGGGTAACGAGAGTGTGTATGGAAGCATGATGGGGGTATCATGTGTCATTGGTGCGTGTGGACGAAAAAAGATTGTTGTGTAATTTTACGAATCGTTCTGCTTTATCGTACTTATGAAATATTTGCTTTGCTATGAAAGTTTTACTTAAATTTTTTATTTAAGCAATGACTGAAATTTGTACTTTGTTCAATTTTTCTTTCTGTTTATGCATTCCGTTCCGCTGTATGAAGAAATGCCAAAATGTTTGCTGACAATTTATAGCAAAATTACAATGAATATTTAATTTTTAACATAATGTTCATATTTCCGTAAATAAAGGTAGTCCTTTATGAAAGTTGTAACAAAAGTGTAATAAATGATTTACCATTTAGTAACGTTGTGTTTTTTTGTTTTATTTGCATTCCATTTGATGTATATTAATCTTATTTTTATTACTTGAAACTTTCTTATTAGTCTAGTATAACAGTACAAAGATTTTAAATTATAGCTATATAAATTATCATTTGATTAATTTGTGTTTATAAAGTAAAACCTTTGTCAGTGTAATGTTACGCAAATAACTTTTAATTGGGACACACGTTGTCACAAAAGCAATTTTATCCATCATAACTATATAAATATTGCTTCAGTCGCAATAACACCGATGTTGTAACTCAAACTTGAGCAAGTCTGATGCCGACTAGGTCAAACTTTGAATAAAGAAAAGACTACGAGAAGAGTTTCATCTTATACTCTAGTATTTGTAGTGGAAGTAAGGTCTGGCAATTCGCTGATTGTAGTTTTTTAACTCCTTTATTAATAATTTAAAGAGTTATTTTAGTCATTTACATGCGTTTTATTTTCAAATCATGAATTTCAAAACTAAAACAAACATTAGAATATAGATCTTAAATGCGGAAATATTTTTTTCAGTTTAAAAAATGACACTTAAAAACGGTTACGAAAATACATGCATATGGATTTAAAATAGTTCCTGTGGATTTTACAAAACTTAAATGTTAGAGTATATTCTTTCATTTACGTTGATACGTTTTCATGAATGCGATATATGGCTTAGATTTAGACATACAGTCACGTTTTCTGCAACTAAAATAATTAATTAGATGATTTTGAAGTTTTTCGTATTGGCTTAATATATCCAAACACACAAGTTCTCATTAAAAGTGAAAATATACTTATGCAAAAAAAAACGAAATACAAAGTACATCATTTTCGATATCATTAAACTAATAACTGGAATAGAAATGTTCAATACACATCGCTATTCTTAAGACATTTCCTTCATTTAATATTTGCAAACAATTATGCCAAGAAATACAAGCAAAATTATATAATTCATTATATAAATATAATGTATGTTTCAGATTATACTGGAAGATTTTACACTATTTCATTAGAGGTAACACTTTTTTCAATACATCGATTATTTTTACGGATCACAACGAACTCAAATTAAAATCCTTTACAAAATTTAATTTAATGAATATAGTACCGTGTGATATTGGAGGTGTCAGGGAGAGGCCACAACACTACGATGCAATGTCGGCTCGCAAAAACAACGCACTGCAGTACAATGCGATAATGCGAGGCAAAAAAATCGTCACGTACGATATAGTTTGACGATATATAATATAGTGTAGCAAGTATCGTAGAACTATTAAGTCGGATATCTCCTCATATGTAGAAGAAATACATACTTAGAAAACCTATAGAAACTCCATAGTTAATAGCAGGCAAGTAAAATCAGCTAGTAACAGTATATATATATATATATATATATATATATATATATATGTGTGTATATATATATATATATATATATATATATATATATATATATATATATATGTGACAATACAGTTTGTTAAATTTCTATATATAGAAAGGAACTTATGGAATGTATTTGAAAAAAAAAATGTTTCTACCTGTCTGCCGTTTTACTAACGTCATAAATCTGTCATTATTCCTAATATAACAAAATAAAACTATGAACTGACGGATAGATGACAAGCAGTGATCTGTCAGTGAAACTGTCTGAGTAGTAAAATGACAGATACGCGTCCATGGCGATAACCATCTGCAGTTGGGCCGATGACAGAGGTATGTCCAGAAAGATTACTATCTGCAAACCGATCTCGTGGAACGTTCGTTGTATATAAATATATTTCTTTGTCGACTGTTATAATATCAGCAACACATATTCATATTTACAACAAATGGAGCTAAAATGAATTAGACGAACAGGAATAAATTAGTTTAAATTTTATAAGATGGATGTAAGTTATGCGTAAAATGACATTGTTACTTTGAAAAATAGTTGAATATTATTCCTTAAATTTTTAGACATGTAACAATAAAATTAATCAACAAAATACCTGTTTTTCAATGTCAAACGCAAAAACTTATCCACCAACAACTTATATTATATATACCAGCCTCTTTTCGCGACTTCGTTTACATCAACTTCAGTAACTGTGAAATTAGAGGTTACTTATTTCTGGTCGAATATTTTTAATACCTGTTACTTTCTGTGGTAACATCGTGATTTGGTTATAAAAAGTTTAAGTTTTAAGTTTAGTTCTTTAATTCGAGCATGGTTCCCATAACTTTGTTCATGGGAACCATGCTGGAATTAAAGAATTCGGGATGAACCTTATGAGTTAATACATACTAAAATCACACTTACAGAATTTTCCTTACAGATTATAGTACGTAATCAAGTAAGAAATTAAGGAAGATCCTAAAAGATTAATGTTTTCCGTCAGGAACTGCTTCAGTTATCAGCTCAAAAATCATGGTATAATCTATCCCTACGCTAAATTTCGTGTTGATCTAGAAATTACATTGTTATAAAGTAACAACTAATAACCACACAGATCTACGAAGTATCCATTCATCCATACATATAAATTTTTGTGTTTATAATATTAGTTAAATAAGTGGTAGGAGCCTCATGACTCAAATTAATGAATAAGTTAGGTAATAGGAGCCCCATGACTCAAATTAATGAATAAGTTAGGTAATAGGAGCCCCATGACTCAAATGAATGAATAAGTTAGGTAATAGGAGCCCCATGGTTCAAATTAATGAATATGTTAGGTAATAGGAGCCCTATGACTCAAATTAATGAATAAGTTAGGTAATAGGAGCCCCATGGTTCAAATTAATGAATAAACACATGGTTCAAAATATATATTCTATTGATTAAATGATGAATAACACTAGACTTTGGATATGTTTAAAAATACAATCTTTAAAATAGTATTATACAAAACAGTTAAAATATATGACTATATTTTAATCTGTTTTGAAAACAATTACTAGTATTGAGCTGCAATGTGTTAAATTTCATGTTTCATGAAATAATTGAAAAACTCATCTTTCTAATTAAGGAGAATAGATTCTTGCACCATAGTTGAAGAGATAATAATGATGTATTGAGAGTAAATTATGATCACATATCAAATAAGTTTTGTCGAATAAAAGTAAAAAGCAAACAAAAATAAAACAACGTCTTCTGAGACAAAATGTTCAAGTTTTGATGATTTCAGTGGTATATGTAAGCTTGATATTGCTTTAATGAGTTGAATAAATTTAAAAACAGGAAACAGTAGGCAAATGCTGATTTATTTCGTGTGCCAATTTGTAATTATAAGCTGTTATGAAACTAAATTATCATGAAACAAACATATGGTAATCTTTTTGAATTCTAAGCCTAGGAATGTATATATTAGTAAAAGCTTTAATAGAATCATAAAATAATTTTTCAACAAATTGAAATTTAGTCGATCTATATTAAAAAAGCTATTGATATTGGACTTCGCAACGTATTACGAAAAAATCTTATATACTGGAAAATGCCACATTAACACATGAAATTTAACCGAAAAACTTTGATATTTAAAAACAATTACAAAGATTTCGCAGAATGACAAGTCTAATATTATAACAAATATTTTCCATGTGTATATTAGTAAAAACTTTAATAGAATCATAAAACAATTTTTCAACAAAAAACTGACTAAAGTTTAGTTGATCTGTATTAAAAAAGCTATTGATATTATACTTCGAAATGTATTACAAAAACAAATAATATACTGAGAAATGTCACATCACACATGAAATTTAACCGCAAAACTTCGATATTTAAAAATAATTACAAAGAATATCAACAAGTGAAAACCTAATTATTTTTGTGAAACTATCAAGCTGCCTTTTCGTAACCTATGAAATTATAATAATTCTACACCATTTTCGAACTAACAGAAAATAACAAATTCTGTTGAACGAATAGACTATTAATAATTATAGTACCGAACATTACGGGTCATTCCGCCCGTTCGCGTCGGCAGGAAGTCGTCTTTAAACAAACACGATAAGATCGTTTAAAACAAAATTAATCCAGAACTGTCCGGCCCAAATTGCCCCTGCCTTTAATTAGAATATTAGACGGTTTTGAATTTTCTACTGCACCCGCCACAGTTAGACAACTGCATTCCTGCTCCGTTGACAGTTATGTTAACAGGATATTATTTTGTATCCTGATATCGATCTAAGCGCAATTAGTTTGTTTGGAAACGTTATTAACTTTGATGACTTAATTTTGGGTTCGTGGTGTCGGTTTGTTGCGTGTTGCCGCTCGGTTTGTTTTCAAAGAAAATGGAGGTGCTTACATTTAACTGCGTTTTTTAGATAGAGTGGATAAGTTAATTCAGTTGATTGTTGCTTTGTAATTATGACATTTATTTAAGTAAGGATGAAAGACTATTGATGTCGATGAAACAAATTATGATGATATATAATGAGGTACTGGTGTTGCAGATTAAATAAGAGAAAATCTCAACAAAGGTAAAATAAGGTAGAAAAGTATGATATAGAGAAAAATGAAACTATGTTTCATTTGAAAAATCACAATATTTTCTATTCATTCTTTATACCTAGAATCTTTGAAATATTAAATATGACTCAATAACATGACTACATATCTGTTACCCTCCGTTCTTTATCTCATTACATAGAGCGCCAATTATTTGTCTTACCAAATATCTTGAATTGTTTCATTATATTTTTACAACATATTTTAACTTCCTCGATATTTATCACGTTGTTCATCGTGCATATAACTTATTACTAGGACGTATTACTGAGAGCATTCATAGTCTTGCTTTTAATTTTCTTAAAAATGCAAAACCTTTTAAACTTTTTTCGATATCAACTGATTATATTATAATAACCAATTATTTTTTTATAAGAGAATCTATACATAGTATATTATATAACTCTGCAAAAATAAGTCTCAAACTACGAATGATGACCTTCAGAATCCATGTCGAGTAAAAGCGCCATAGTCATACCTCATCTCACGAAAACTGCCTTCCACAATCGCCGTCATTTAACGTCGTGCAATAAGGGCAATCGATTACTGGCTCGGCAATATATCACGGGCTGATATATATCGCGGCGCAACTCCATATTTCAATTAAACTATCGTATCGTGAGGCGAACGCGGCGCGGGTACCTGGCGCGAGTCCTGAGAGGCTGTACCTTATCGCGACCATCTCGCTGAGGCTGTGTATTGTGGGAGACATTCCGCGCGGACGAGTAGTTGTGGAGATCAACACTCTGAAAGACGATTCAATTAAATTATATCTTTCTGTCAGCCGGAAGAGACCCAGACGATCCAAGTAATGTAAAATGTCGATTATAGTTATATTGAAAAATCTATAGTTATTATAATTATATTGTAAGATCTTTATGCTGCAATGTTTGCGCCATTTCGCATTATAACACAAGACATTTTAATTTTGACTGGTAATCGTACTGGTATTTAATTTTTCTTTAATTGTATATAGGAAAGGAGGCTTTTATTGACAATTTAAAAAATGAAAGTAGTTTGATTTCTAGTTTCAAAAAACTTGCTAAGCATGAGTATAACTCCCATCATGGGTTCCTTACATATTCATTTACAAATAAAAGTTTAAAAATTTAATTAAAGGTTTCTATTTAATTATACAAAATAGTTCTATTGAATTGTTGATAAATATTCATATTATATTTCATCAAACAGATCATCATCATACATATGAGGCGATATCCTATATCTGTTACCGGTGTATAAAAATAATACCGCATATTTCTAAAAACTCCAAGTCATCGCTGTAATATTTCGGCGAAACTCAAGAAAATTTTTCATAATCTTTTTTTCATAATTTTAACCTCGACAACTTCGGAAATAGGGTAATTTTTTTATAGACATTTGGGCAATATTTCTAGAACTATCTTATGTAACACTCTGCAAAAAATATTTTTATAATCCATGTAAATAATACCGCATTTTACTTGATACTATAGACGATTTTACTTGATACTATAGAAAAAACAGAATTTTTTTAAAGTCGAAATTGCCCAAATCCAAAAGACGAATATATTATTTATTTACTATTTCAAAATATATTGATCAATTATTTTGTAATTTCTACGTCAAATGGTTTCTGAAAAAAAAAACGCCAATGATAGATGGGTGTGCAAACGCATGAGTGATCTTATAATAGTTCCTTTTTTTCTTCTACGGAAACTTAAAAATGAAACCGGGAAACTATAACGCTTCTAATACTGAAAAGAGTGCATCCCATAGTTTAGTGATTGAAATGATTTGAACACCGAATTATGATAATATTATCATTATTCGGCCTAAAAGTGATATGAAGACCGAATGATTATAACGTTATTATTATTCGGTGTGAAAGTGATATGAATACCGAATAATGATAACATTATCATCATTCGGTGTGAGAGTGATATGAATACCGAATAATGATAACACTATCATTATTTGGTGTGAGAGTGATATGAATACCGAATAATGATAACACTATCATTATTTTGTGGGAGAGTGTAAACAATATATAAACACCGAATAATGATAGCATTATCATTATTCAGTGTGAGAGCGATATGAACACTGAATAATGATAAAGTTATCATTATTGGATTGGAGTATTATCTGTATGTTTAATGTCATCTTGAAATAATACATTTTTAAATTTGAAACTTATTTAGTCTTTTTGACTTAATTTTTACGCTAAATATAAGTAGTTAATCTTTTAAATTTTTCATTTATAACCGAAACAAAAGAAAAAAGAAATATAAATGTACTCAAAAATATGGATTTGAAAATGTGAAATTTAAACACGATCTGACCGTCATTGGCTTATAGTGGGTTAAATATTATAAGAACATTATTTACTTAACTACCTCCTACTATATCTATACATCCATGTTATTGTGACTTCGTTACAGTAAACCACTCACTAACACAGGCACGCGGCGCCGAGCGAGCATCAATGCAAGATGGCCCTACACGCTGAGATCAGAATGATGTCTTAATGCGGTTGGCCGAGTGACGAGGATGTACGAGTGCGATAAGGATGGATGTAGGGCATCGGCATTGAGTTACAAGAGTGTGTCGGAGAGGTCATTTTTTTCATTTGCTTGCGCTCTGTAACTAGGGAAAAGCGATTTTAAATACGTGTGTTGAGGTTTAATTAGAAATCAATTTTATATACTCAAATTATACCTGTAGTAACAAGGAGTCCCAAAAAAATGAAACCCCGATTTTTTTTATAATCGGAATATCAAAAATATTTTATTAAAAATAAAATATATTCATTGTTTAGATAGGACTCGAAAATATAATTAAAACTGAATAAAATATTTAAGGATACGACATTACATTAAATTATATTTATTTCTATAAAATTCTATGTAAATTGTTTTACTATCTGAATATTATTCATTGTAAATAATTGGTTACGTAACGGACTTTAAAAATATAAAATTAAGATTTCTAGTTATAGAGTAGAACTTTTTATATACCTATTTCATTTTACTTAATTTCTAATGCAATATAAAGATACGTCTGCGGCTGCAAAGAAATGTAGTTATTATAATATAATATATGTATAATAATTTTGCTAGATAAAGTAAGAAAACATTACATCCTAATGATTATTCACAAAAAGATGCTAAATATCAGGAGAAAAAAATTCTTTTTGAAAACCTATGTGGTTTATGAGTTACTGATGCTGGGCTCCAATTAATTCCATAACTCGGTGGCCAAAGGGAAAAGTATTCATAAAAGGACGAACATTTTTTTCGATGAGGAGCTTGTGTTGAGGAGTAGGTTTTATGAATGTAAGCGGCCATGGACAAATAAATCCTTGTAGATGTATGGAAAACTGTGTGACTTGTTTCAAATATCATAAACTAACGAAATTATACCAATATTACACTGATAACACCCACTTAAGTCGTGATATAAGTTCTGAAATATGACCATACCTTTTAGAATAAATGTGTATCCGCGAAACAAAATATGAAGATTTTCTATTTTATTAAGCAATTGGTCGGTAAGATCTGGATAACATAAATACTCATTGACAAATAAACGTAAAAAGAAAAGTTTAAAAGTTTAGACAGGGACTTTCGTTTGAAAGAATATTGACCGAGTAACTGTCCGATAAACGATTTTAAAGGATGCATCCTATCGAAGAATCGACCGTGAATCGACAACTGATACCAACTAAAATTACGATTGATCAATGGTCTAAGGTCCTCTACAGCTTATGTATTAAACAGACTGTATTTAATACATCAAAAATATTTGCTCTGAAGCCTAAACCATTCCTCATTGTAAGTATTATTACGTAAATAACGATAATATTTTATACTATATCTTTCTTGTACCATAAATTTGATTCTAGGATTTTTTTCACTTTCATCTACAATTTGAAATGAAATAAACTCGTCATATAAAATGTCACGGCGCAAATTAGATGCGTACCATGACACAAAATTAACTCAAATAATCTCTGCACCAACGCAAAAATCAATATCCTTCAAATTCGCCTTCATATTTTCGTTACAGCAGCTTGATCCAATTTATACCCGTTGTTAAAACAAATATTAATTGAAATTTTTCAAGAAATTCTTGTTCCTAATAACAATGCATAAAACGTTATCTACAGGCTACAAGTATTGATTGCTTACACAGTGATAAAATTAAAAGTAAAATTAAAAGTTTTTCTTGTGAGAAAAAATTAGTAAAATTAAAAGTTTTTCTGAGATATTTTGTTATAAATTATCGCATCATATGTATACTTCTCTACATCATTATCAATTAAATTATAAATAAGGCACGTTTAAAAATTTACCACAATTAATATTGCAAATAATTAAAAATAGCATTAAAAGAATTTCTGATGTCATAAGGAATTTTAACTGCACACACGTTATATGCTTTTTAAGATTATATTCCTAAATTTTATACTGAGAGTCGTTTTGATGTCAAGATTGCAGAAAAAATGAAAAATTATTACGAAGTAAATAATGTGTAGATAAATAAAAAAATAGTTTACTTATAACATCCGACAAATAAAAATATCAAAAGTTTTTTTTATCTATTCTAGTATATAAAGTGTATAAATTTATTTATTTGTTCGCATAAATCTTTAGAATTAAATGTCTGATTTCAAATAGACTTTTTATGTCAAAAAGTGTGTGTTTCAAGAAGATTATAGGCTATACATATCGTTCTACCGTTTGTAGAAAGAGAACATTGATAAAACAACTGTCGAAGATACAGCTTAAAAGGTCAAAGTAGGGAGTTCAAGGTACCGAGTATTCCCGTCGATTTATGTACATATGGATCGATTATTTAATATATGTAATATTATTTGCTTTTCTCTTTCTCTCTTTTCTTGAACGTAATATCTTAAACATGTATAGGCCATTTTAAGGGATTTAATTTAAAAAAAACTTATATTGGAGATTTTCCACGCTGTTAAAAAATGCAACGATAAAATAAAACTGACTTGTCCTCTGCAACAGTAATAAATCACATCCTAAATACGATAGAGTTAAAGAGAAGGATGGAGTATAATAGTGATAGAGAGGAGAATGCAAGGCTCGATTTACCTGTCTTCTCCCACGGCGACCGCCCCATCTCCGACAAGTTTGGAGCTGTCGGTAATTTCTTTCCTCTGCCCCTATTAGCTTTCGGCATTAACTTTTGAATATCGTGACAATAAATTTAATTATACCGGTAAGTAGTGTTGTAAGTACGTGATGAGATTGTGCCTGAATAATCTTGTAGCCTAAATGGGATTATTGTGATAATTTGTTCGTTATTGCTGTTGTTGAGAAGTTTCAATTTGGTCCGTTGTAGATATGGTTTTATTTTATATTGTTATTACTTTGATTTTTGATGGCTTGAGTTGTTTGTATGATTATGGGCGCTTGCCTTTACGACGTACGATTACGATAGCCTTTTTTACGTATTCTATTTGTTAATAGTACAAAGAGTAAAATACCAATTATCCACTTATTCATAAACACATGCAATTTGAAAAAAATGCGTATCGAAAGACGCTTAAAATAGGATTCCATAGTTGTTATTTTGAAAGTGCTGATCAAATAATAGCATCTAATTTGTTTTTCTTAATCATCATTTAGATACTCTAAAGGGCGCTTGGAAATGAGAAACCTGCCAAATGCGAGACTGGCTCGCGCATCAAGGGTTCCAATTTGAATTGAGATTATTACATTTGTCAGGTCATCACTGTTACAAACTTCCTAGCATAATGAACATGCCAGTAAGGAGAACATGCGAGTATGTATTATCGCGAATATTTCAAAAACCAGGATTATGGTTACAGTTTTTCTACAAGCTTTGCGTAAGCTTCTAATAAAGTTGTTTTTAACATGTTTATATTAGCTTAACTTGTATGTATGTAGGTATGTATGAATATAATGGAATCTTTAAATTAAATACTCACCCATTACCAGAGGTCAAATTGTTTCAAATTTTGCAAACGATTAAAAAACCGATGATTATATAATAATTAAAAAACCTAAAATAACATTAAAGTTAATTTATTTTTCAATCACTTTATGCTTATTTTAAGCTTCAAAAAATTTAGTTACACTGAGTTATGAGACAACTTTCGCTCTTGACCAAAATTTTCATATATCAATTTATATAGCCCATATTGCTAAAAAAGCGTGTTTTTAAATTTGTTTAAATACTAATTTTTTTCGTAATTTTAGGTTCGGTAATTTCGTAAATAAGGAATATATTCATATATTTTTGGCATATTTTTTTATTTATACTATAATTTTACCGAAAATATATTTTTAAAGGTCTATAAATGTCGCAAATTTTTTTTTCCTACCCGTTTGTTATTATACCCCACACTAAATAACGGATAATGGATAGTACAAAAAACAAATTTCACACCATTGATACTCCATTCATTAAAATGGATTGTAAAATGAGTATATATTTTACAATCTATTTTCATTCAGATTCGAATGAAAAAAATATTCTATTCGAAAACGTTTAAATTTTATTCAGTACAACACAAGATAGCAAAAAACATAAAAAAAATTGTTGTAATCAACTGATAGAAATGATGATAATTGCGAAACGCAATTACGTTCGGTGTGACAAATTAATTGATGCAATTAAATCAATATTGACACAGTTCACAATACATCGCCGCACCTACGCTCCGTTATGGAAATGTGCCCCTTTAAAATAGACGCGTAATTAACGAACGGCAAATATTGGCAGCTTTTAAGCTAGCAAAACTGCCGGTCATCAGTAAAAGCTCGCGAAGCTTTTACCGGCAGAACATCGACCAATTGCAGGCATAATATTTTCGGATTGTTAGTGAATTCAGAAATGTTTCCATATTACTGTTTTCACTGTTGTTTATGCTTTTACTAGTTTTGTTTGTACTGAAAATCGATTGTATTCTTCTACAATAAATATTATTTTTCATTTGTGGTACTTAGGTTAAATGGAAGAGTTTGGTTATACTGGACAGCAAAAAAAGTGTTTATAAATAATAGGAAAACATAAAACATTTTCTAAGTAAATAAATAAGTGAATAAATCTGTGATAAGGGCAGTGATGTTCTTCTATTACTTATGCATTGATAAATACAAGAAAATTAAGTATTGAGACATTATGTGTCAATATTTATCAATTACTCGGTTAGAATGTATCATTATCGTTTCAATAACTGATTCTTCTTTTATTTATTCTTTAGAGTTTCCTGCTAAAATTTTGGAAAACGACTTTATGATACAGACAATCTATCATAATGTCATAACTTAATCTCCCTCAGGTAAGAATTAAGAAAACTCTGCGATATAATATGACGATTAACTATGTGCACTCATATATATACGTCATGATTTTGTATAAAAAATATATATGCATAAATATAACACTATTATATAATCTTCGACTTAACAGTATATAAATATATAATAATTCTTCTCAGCAACATACTTGCTAAAAACGTTTACAGCATAGAATAGGTTATATCACTCGAGTAGCTTATATATCAACCTTCACTTTTTGGTACTTAAAATTAGTAAATTAAAAAATGTGGCCACAAGGAAATTTGTAAAAAAAGGGCAAAAAACTATATTTTAATGTCCCACACATTTATATAAAAATTTAATAAATGTTATAAGTTGATTTAAATTCAACTTAACACTTTACATTGGTTACGTCACATTGAACATTTTATTTAGGCGAAAATCGCACACAAATTACTCGTGATGTTATTAAAAATATACATATTTTAATTATATTTAATAATACAGAAACAAAAATATATAAACCATATCGGTAAAAAACATATAGCTAGAATAACTTACTCTACTGATAGCAATACAAGCATAATTAAAATCTACGAGATAAGTAATATAACCCTGTTTATGTAAATATGGTAGGATTTTCATGAAGAGTGCTGCTAGTCACATCAGTACACGTACGGCGCACCAATTTTCGATTATTGCAACAAGAATTGCTTAGTACAGATCATGTTATTCAGATATTTAAATATAAATAAAACGAAAAACTAACGGTGAAACAAGGTCGTCATTTATATCTATGTGTTTTCCCGCACGAATTCTGTATCGCATAAAGCATAATTAGGAAATTAACATTTATTATTTTCTTCAAAGTGCTTAAAAAGTACACTAATGGAATCACTTCGGTGTCAGTCCGTCTGTCAGATGTATATTACTCATAGACGATTTGACCTAGAAATTAAAAAAAAATAGTAAGGGTTATAAAAAGTAATGATCCAATTAAAGATCTGAAATAGCAACAATTGACTTTTGGCTGCATTGCGTTAATTAAGGGAATCATATTTAAAACAAAAAAATAGTTTCCGAGACTTCGTGTGTAGCATTAGATGAAAGTTTGTTAGTACAGATCATGTTATTCAGATATTTAAATATAAATAAAACGAAAAACTAACGGTGAAACAAGGTCGTAATTTATATCTATGTGTTTTCCCGCACGAATTCTGTATCGCATAAAGCATAATTAGGAAATTAACATTTATTATTTTCTTCAAAGTGCTTAAAAAGTACACTAATGGAATCACTTCGGTGTCAGTCCGTCTGTCAGATGTATATTACTCATAGACGATTTGACCTAGAAATTAAAAAAAAATAGTAAGGGTTATAAAAAGTAATGATCCAATTAAAGATCTGAAATAGCAACAATTGACTTTTGGCTGCATTGCGTTAATTAAGGGAATCATATTTAAAACAAAAAAATAGTTTCCGAGACTTCGTGTGTAGCATTAGATGAAAGTTTGTTAAAGCACAAAATAAAAAATATATATCATTTGTCTTTCCTGTAATTTTTTAATCCTTTACCAAAAATATCTATTTTCCCATCCTAATGCCAAAATGACGCTGAAAAACTGAAAATATCATAAATGTTCGAAATACAGAGTAGATTACATGAAGATTACGAGGTTTAGGTTTTCTCCGATTATTTTTCCTACATGAAAAAAACATTTAGAAAGGGAATTTGTTTTTTAGTTTGACTTTGTTCTATAGTTGTTCTATACCATTTTCATACAAATAGTATCATACTGTAGAATAAAGATCAAATTATCAGTCAATTATCAAAGAGCACCTCTAATATTAAAAATATTCGATTTAGTCCATTATTTTTGGACAAATTGTTTTTTTGTATCGCTACGAGAATTAATCTTGAAAAATACGTATTCGGAATCAATATCGTGAAAAAAAATATGAAAACGCGACTCCTTACAGCCAATACTTAACATTAATTAAAGTACCATTGGCTGTAAAGAAAATGAATTAACAATTTTATTAAGTAACAAACTTTAGAATAACGTTGCGGTCTCTATCTAATTCAATTTCTTTCTGGCTACCGATGTAGTTAAGCAAAACTAATGTTAACATCGTGATCTATACTTTTTAAACAAATAAGCTTTTAGGGTATCAAATAAATTGTTTAATATACCACCAAATCAACATACCAATAGTTCAAATAAGACTTGCACTGGTCAGTTCTATTTTATTACATATCTGCTTAAAGAAATTTTCAATTTTTACAATATATTCTGCTTTGTGGGATAAATAACTAAATAAATGTGTTTTAACATGAAATTACGCCACAGAAATTAAAACTATTAAATCAACAAAAATATACCTCACACATGATATATTCTCGTGGCTGTTCTCACGCGTTGCAGATTATTAAAATGTTAGCGGTTTTTTGCATCGTTCCGCCTCGGGCAGCCTCTTGCGTGCGATCACTCCTCTCTTGCAAACGCGACGTGTATTCATGTGGGTAAACACCTAATGAACTAATGGTTCAAAATATACTTGGCTTCTGGGTTACGCTAATATACGTATTTATCTCTCTTTTACATCGCAAATAGAGAAAAAGAATAATGCCTTATTTATGTAACTATGTGTGAATTTCTAATGCGAAGTACTCGGTTTAAAGTGACCGTATTCAAATAATATTATTGTTCACGATATCTTTTATATACTTTATAAATTACAATTATACCTAAAGAATAAGGTAACATCGCAAATAGAGAAAAACAATATTACCGTATTTATGTAACTATGTGTGAATTTCTAATGCGAAGTACTCGGTTTAAAGTGACCGTATTCAAATAATACTATTGTTCACGATATCTTTTATATACTTTATAAATTACAATTATACCTAAAGAATAAGGTAATATCGCAAATAAAGAAAAAGAATAAAACCGTATTTATGTAACTATGTGTGAATTTGTAGTGCGAAGTACTCGGTTTAAAGGGATCATATTTCGATAATACTATTGTTCACGACATGTTATGTGCTTTATAATTACAATTATACCTAAAGAGTAATGTATTAAAGAATTCACGCACGTTTATCTAATATTTGCAATAAAATTCTAGTTCTAATGATTCATAAATGCTGAAACTGAATTTTAAACTATCTTTCCCAAATATATGAATTTAAGATATTTTAAACTTAATTCCCAAGTCTTTGTCATTAGTAAATATACATATTTGATTGAAAAGCTAGGAAAACATTTACCAATATTTTAAAACGAGGGTAGTAATATTTCTTCTTAAAAGGCATCAAATACCATATAAATACTCTATAATATTTCATATAAATACTCTAATGAACAACTGGTATAAATTTTTATTTAGATGTAAACTTTTTTTTTAAACCAAAAACTGTTTACATATTTTTAACAGGACTATTTGTCAAATGTAAAAAAAAGTTTCGAGATTCCTTTCGAACTTGCAGTGTGCATAATACACTACAGTAAAGGCTGATTTTTCAATACTCAAATAACATTTATCCAGAGATTAATTTTGACGATATAATATCAAAGTTACCCGAAGGATAAATGTTATCTGAGGAATGAAAAATCAGTCCTAAGTGTGGTACTACCAATAACATATTTCATAATACATTATAATGTGTACTACCTAATTTTGTAAATATGACAGTTTTGTTTAAATTTATTTTTAGGGGTTTAGGGGTTTATGTATAGGATACAATCACCATCATTTAGTTTAAACATTTAATAGTATCCATATGGACATAGAACATATTATCTTTTTAGCCCATGTAGATAATGAATGGTAATGATTTAAATGAAAAAGTCACAGTGCAACGTGGGGTTTTTGAGATGAATAAATTAAATCGTTATAACTATATTATGTTACAAATAATTCTTGAAAGAATTGTAAACGACAACGACCTCTACAAGAAAGTACCAAACTGTATATGATTAATATTATTGATTGTTTTATGCACTTTTATTTTACATAATTGATTCGTATAGTTCTGTACTCTATGTTAATAGATTTTAAACATAATATTTTTAATAGATAATTAAAATACTTCACAAAATTGTAAGATATTTGAAAAAAAACTTAATCCATAATATATTGATATAATCTAATACATGATACTAAGAGCAAATGAACGGCATAGGAAAAGTTAAAGGCGGACTAATTAACGATTAAAAGTACATTTTAAAATATTTCCTAAAATTTTTCGTTTTAAAAAAATTAGAGTGAAATCAAGATGTACATAAAAAATTTTACTGATTTTAGGAATAAACTCGGTTGTTTTTTAAAATCTTGTTTTCTTAACATTTATCAGTTTCAAATATTGATCGAATCATGAACATAAGCATTAGTATCAGAACCCAAATAAATTCATTCAATTGAAATTAATTCAGAGTAATTTTTAAAATATATATATATATATATATATATATATATATATATATATATATATATATATATATATATATATATTTTTTATCTTAAGTAGCATATGTATGCGCATTTTAATTTAAAGTACCTCTATTATCATAAATAAAATATAGTCAGCCTACGGAGCCATAAATCGTTAATAACAGCTTTGCTTACATAGGTACTTTTCTTAGACGTAACAAGATTTTCACTTTTGTGTTAATTTCATTTAACCTATATTTTTAAATGAGCACTTTTTTGAATATATTTATTTTTTCTTAAAATAAGAGAATATGTAAATAAGTATACATTTGACATAATTGTATAACGTTACGAAAAAAATATTTTCAATTAAACGCCTTTTCTTTTTTTTATAACATAATAAGCAAAGTTTGTTACTATCAAAGGAAGGACATTATTCCCTGACATATTCCCAAAATAAACTAAATTAGAATTTAAGTCAAGAGATCTGAAAATCAATTGCCTAAAAATATTATTATCAGCTTATCTAAAGAATAAATTTCACTGATTAAACCCATAAATAAGATAACTTTATTTATTTATCAATTTAATATCTTTAACAGAAACTAAAGCACTTTGTATTAATTTTTTTATATAGAAGATTCAGAATACAATACCAAAAAATAGTCACGGCCAATTAAATATTGACAAGAACGAAGGAGAGTGAGGGAGAGAGAAAGAGAGAGGGAGAGAGAGAGAGAGAGAGATTAAAAAGGAAAACTAGGAAAAGAAAAACTTTTCCGATAACGTTTGAATAACAATCGTATGTTGAGAACGTGCTCCAGATATCTGTGTCTATTTTATTCCACAGTTTGTTAGTGTGTGTATGTGTATATATATATACATAAGGAAATGCCAGGATCAAAACTAATTCCCGAATAACTAGCACATTTAAGAGAAGTAGTAATACATAAATTGTGCAAATCTCCTAATCCCCAACATGATAATAAAAAAAATACAGATCTATCTCTATAGATCAAAAATATTCACTAAACATAATCGAATCTTATCGCAAAATAATAAAAAATAAAATTTGAAAGCTTCGTATATCCAACCTTAAAATAACCAACCGTAAAAGTATTAAGGAAAACACGATTGCTGTCATAAATAATTGATACATTAAAAACAAATTTATACAACGATTCGACAGGCCAATAATAATTTGGGCATTACAAATATTGTGTCAACACATTATGAACGTGACAATTTCGACCAGTTAATTATATCATTTCATTGCTGTAAGTGACTTAATTTCTTATTAAAATTCCCGTTCCAATCTATATGTAAAACAGTCTCCGCTAAGTTATACTCCCTCTTATATTATGTTGACAATTATGAAAATGAGAAAATGAAATGAACCGACATAAAAAATAATAAGATTGCTCTTGTAAAGAATGCTTTTATTGTTGTTCATATTACTTGTAAATACGAGCTTTCATTGCAGTGGAAAGCTTTTTATTGAACTTTCTTGTTATGTATGTCCCACATTTTTGAAGTTATACTTCTTTAGGCGCGTTATGAAAAAATGATGAGAGTGAAATTTTAAGATTCGTCACACAAAAGTTACAGTATGAAGTTGCAGCGGTTGCAGTCTCGAAACAAAAGCTATTGGCACCATCGTCACCTCTGTTCACTGTTTTCCTATTCATAGTATTTATCCACATGTGTCTAATGTCTACATTCACACACGTGTTTTAGTTTCATATAAGTGCGATTTATATATGTGCTGATAAATTATATTCAGTAGTGATTTAAATTCAATATTTTGATTAATATATTTACTATTCGTAAATATTAGTGAAAAAATTGTGTTTATAGACTTTTTCAAGTGCTCCAATATAATTGAGGTTATCTATCCGTATGTATTATTTAATGATGCCAAAGAAGTATAACTTCTCACGCGCGTACATAAGTACACGCACCCTTTTTTTAATACTCGTCTACTCATCTGTTTATATTAATTTCTGAATAATTTGAACAATTATATTCGATTTAATATTGTGAATTATGTTTCAAATTTGTAAGTTTTCCTTTTGTTAAGTTGAGTATAATATATTTAGCTATAATTTTGAGATACGCAATGTGTTTCTCATACAAATTATAGTCGAAAAGAATATGGGATTAATAAAAGAGTTTTTTGATAAAATTATGAGGAAAAATAAATATATAACGAAGTTCCTAAAGGAGAACTAGTAGAAAGTCATTTAAAATCTAATTAATCAAAATTTGACCTGTAGTTTAAAAATGTTAAGAATATTAATAAAAAGGCGAACATACTAATATGTTCAAATGTTGAATTTGTTTGTTAGTTATTAGAAATAATTGCAATACAAAATCTATTGATATATAAACTTCTGTTGCTATTACCTAAGGCACATATCTTAATGATAATTCAGACGTTTCCTTAACTTGCGAATATTAAAAAAAAATTGTCACAAAATCGTGACGTCCCAAGGACCGGGTATAATTTTTTTTAAAATTAAAACAAGGTTATATTGTCAACTTATACCAAGTATTAATTTTTGAATCCCGAAATTTCTAGAAATCAACACAGACATTTATATGCTTCTGAATAAAATTTTAAATTTTGGATTTTACGCAGTGAATCCAATCTATGTATTGGATCTTTCTCTAAACTAAGCATATGCTGTACTTTATAATATCTTTTTACATACAGTATAATTTCCAATAAGAAAGTGTCATACATTTTTAAGGTTTATATATGTTAAATTATTCATTGAAAATATGCCAGAGAAATAACGAAAAGTTTTCTCCCCATTTCTGAATAACTAAACATTTTCATTTTTCCATCGATTTTTTTAACCAATAAAAATCTTTTCTTATACATATCTAGTCATTACACGACACTTATATTATTTATTAATAATACTTTCATTTAATTTTTTTTTAAATATTTCATGATTTGTTGTACTTATCTATCTACAATAAAATAATGTTATTCTTCTTGTTAAATTGAAATAGTATATAAAATTTGAAGATTTTAATTTATTTCTTTTAATTTGTTCGCAGGTAAGCTGTTCTTTTCAAAGTTATAAATAAATCAAAGTAAATGACGAACAACTGCAGATGTAAGTATGTTAATTACTGTTAACTTGAGTTTAAAATGATACTTTTTATTATTTAATGATTTTTAAAAATATTTATGAAAAGACGAGATACGTCTCGAAATAAATTAATAGTTGATGATGATAATAAGTTAATTTTAACTATTTGTAATTACGCCTATGTCAATATAAAATTAGGGGAACAAATAGTGAAATTTTCTATTACGTAAATTAGATTTAAATTTAAAGAGATATTAAATCTTTGACGTCAAAAGAGCTTAAAGGAGGAAAGGTTAATTTCTTCTCAGCGAAAATCAGCTTTACTTAGAAAATTTAATAAATCGTTTAAGTGGGAATTTTGAAATTTAAAAAACTTCCTGGCATAATATCTTTAAATTACGTCAAAGTAACAGACCAAACGTGAAATTATTGACTCTACGGATTTAGACTATGAAAACGAGACGATTATCTACTTTAATTCAAGTCCTACACAACAAATTGAAAATGTAAAATTGAATTTGTCAGAATATACTACTTCATTTCATGTTACATTAAAATTTATTACAGCTTATTCGGCAACACTTTATAACACAAAACATGAAAATACCACCCTAATTTCCATCACCCGTGGTTCCATAAATTATCTGGTTATATTTAGAGGTAAAATAAGGCCTCGATCTACCTTTTAATTTTAATTTAACCTGAGATCGTTATTTATACAATCTAAGTACAAAAAGCCTCAAGGCATTTATCTTACAATACGCTTCTTAGAAATTTGCCTTAGAAACCTTAATTGCTCTTTCGTTTCCAGCTAATTAACACGTTTATAGAACTCTGGGGAGGTATAATTGTCTCCTCCCCCCGTCTACTTCCGGTGGATGAGATTACTTGCAACATGCTATCGACCATAAAACGTTACGCAATCGCTGAGTATATTGGTAGTAATAGGGTAGGTATGGTAGACACAAATATATATATATATATATATATATATATATATATATATATATATATATATGTGAGCTTTCATTATAATATGTACGTACACATAATCGTTACGATGACTGTGTGATTTGTTTTAATAATTTGTAAATAAGTTGTAATTAGGTTGTAATCACCTTTTCAGTTAAAGTAAACCATAACGTTTTCATGCTCGACTCAGATGAGAAGTTTACGAATGGAATTTGAGTGTTTTGAATGAAGTTATCGTAATGTGAATAAGTCGCTGAATTATAATATATGCAAAAGCATGGCATTGTCCTATAATATTATAAATGCGAAAGTCCGAATGTTTGTTTCTCAACCATGCAGCATGCAAATGAATATGAAATACGGCATGCAAACTAGTCCAGGAAATAAAATACCTATAATGGAAGTAATTTGTAGCATGCTGAATTGTGTGCACACCCCATTATCCTAAGTAATATATGAAAGTTCCTAGGGTACAGATTTGAATGTAACGTGTGGCATGCAAATTAGTTCAGGAAATAAAACATCTAACATGGACTTAATTTACATCAGGCTGAATTTTCTGTAGGTATACTTTCGTATCTTAAGTAACAGGCGGAAATTCCCAGATAATCAGATTCGGATAAAATACGACGTAAAAAAATCCAGGAATTAAACATCTAACATGGAAATGATTTGTAGTAGGCTGAATTGTGAAAGTTCCCAGGTTACAAATTTGAATGTAATGTGTGGCATGCAAATTAGTTCAGGAAATAAAACATCTAACATGGAATTAATTTACATCAGGCTGAATTTTCTGTAGGTATACTTTCGTATCTTAAGTAACAGGCGGAAATTCCCAGATTTTGATAAAATACGACATACAAAATAATCCATGAAATAAAACATCTAACATGGAAATTATTTGTAGCATGCTGAATTGTGTGTATACCCCATTATCCTAAGTAATATTTGAAAGTTCCCAGGGTACAGATTTGAATATAATGTGTGGCATGCAAATTAGATCAGGAAGTAAAACATCTAACATGGAAATAATTTATAGTAGGCTGAACTTTGCATACACCTCAGTATCCTAAGTAATATGCAAAAGTACCCATTGATTCGAATGCTGCGGTATTAATTAAGGGGGTTAAAAGTCACAAAGCAATGATTTTTGTCTGTAAATATTTCGACAACGATAAAATTTTCGATAAATATATTTAGCACTAAATTGTAGCTGATATAATTTCCTACAAGATTAGTTACAGAACTATCATAGTAGTCACCGCCCATGAAATGATATGGTGCTTCAAAGATTTAAGATTTGTATTAATAGCTCTGTACACCTTAGTGGTCGAATATATGTCGAGAGGGGTAACGCATCCCTTTCATATTAACACAATCTATACTTGAATTTGTTTCTTTTGAAAGGGTACAAAAACACAATCATAGCATATATACAAATAAATACACATTGAGGAAACCAGTAATTAAACACTCTTTATAACTATTGAATATATTTGGAGTTAATTTTGTAGAAATTCATTATTGATAATTAAATGAAACTACGTGATGTAGTATTATTTCTACTTTCTTTAAGTTCTTTACCACGACCTAGGTTTCGTTGTATTACAACATATCTTTGCTAATAGCCTACCTGAAGATGTTGTAATACAACGAAACTTAGGTCGTGATAAAGAACTTAAAGAAAGTAGAAATAATACTACATCACGTAAGTTCATTTAATTATCACTCTTTATAACTTTTTAAATTAAGAAAAAAATTTAAAGAAAATTGACTTAATACAATTATATCGAATATTATTTGACAAAAATGCCATTATTTTCGATACAAAATAATTACAAGGTCAAAATGATTTTTTAACCTTTGAATCCATGTAATTAATTTCGCGGCACTTGCATCTATAGGGGCGTATTCTATTACAGATTAAGAATGATTGTTTCTTCAATCTGTGATTCTTTCGTAGGAAACTCTCATATATATGTTCAGCCATTAAAGCGCCATATTACTTGTATTTAATAACAGTTATATAGAAAGTAATTTGTGTCAGACTTTATTAATATTGTCTGCTATTAGTTAACCCTCGCATTATATTGCGTAACGGATGTTACTTGATAAAATATAATTAATATACTTGATATTGTTCAGAAATCGATTACGACAAAACAATGTGGTCTTTTAATCAGTTTTGCCATTTGGTCGATGAAAGTACTGAACGAATTTTAGTTTCTGTAAATATTATCTGGATTTAGGAAAATTAATATCCTTTCAACAATATGGCGCGATACGTATTCTTATTAGCGATTTTATACGACTATGTATTACCATATAGCCAAAAGTGTTTTTTTTTCAAATTGTCTCAATATGTGAGCCAGCGTGTAATTCTTACAGTTCGTAATAGTAAACTTTTGATATGATACAGAGATTTGAATTTAAGAAAATGGTAAATGCGTGAAGGAATCCGTAGAATAGGAGCTTTTGTCGTTTGTATCTTTTAAAATTATTTCTACAAGTTTTTAACGTTATTTATCGAATTTCCCATCTTAAGTATCTATACTAAACTATTTACTAAAATTTATGAACATGTATCTAAAACTGTAGAGAATGTAAGACTGTGGTAAATGAAAGAATGGATGAATAGACAGTATGAAGTTATAAAAAAAACTATTGTTTTCTTGTAATCTTCAGATTTAACAATTGTTTTTACCATTTGGGAAATATAGGATGTGAATATTTATTTTTGCATTGATTTTTCCTAAATTCCAATAGGCAAACATGCAAAAAGATGTATTAGAATTAGCATTTCAGTTTGATAAACCTTGTAATTACAACACATTTCCTTAGAAATTGATAATTGTTATTTAGACTTTTTCATTAAGAACTAAATGTTTAGCAAATTTAATACAAAATTTCATACACAAGCTAATGGTTAAACAATTATTATTTACGTCCAGCGGCAAAAACCAAATCAACAATGAGGCGAAGACAGACAGAGGTCGCTATGAAAATTGCTTCGAAAAACCAGCAATAAATCGTCTTTTTTTGATATCAATAATGATATTAAAAAAAGATTTGATGATACGAAGTTATAAAAGTTCACCAACAGTAATAAAATACGTATGAAATGTAATATTAGAGTGCTACAACTAAAACAGCAATCGCAACTTTATATAGTTATTAATAGTCAATAGTTAAAGCTTATTCAATATCTTGTTATGTATTTAAAAAAATTATATAAATCATAAGTAAATAATTAGGATTTCTTAAAAATAATATTAAAAAACTGAAGCTTAAATGACGTAAATTCTTTAGTACACAATTGCGCCGTTCCCAAATTTAAATACGAATTCTTAAACGATGAGAAGTAATATGCAATTAGAAGTCACTGTTTTACTGCCTGTCGCAAATGCGAATAACTCCAGCAGCTTTCGGAGTCCGAAAGGATATTTCTTTGCCCTTTACCGGTTCAACGTAAAGCTCTGTGTACCAGAAGAAAGTAGGCAATAAAAAAATTCAATTACGCTTCAAGTAAGGCTGTAAACTTTTATGGCGTCATTGTCGAAAGCTTTTAATTATAAGGCAATGTGCGCTCGACGTGTTTCGTAGCATACCTGTTTTGTCTTTGAAATTGTATATAATGATGTGTTATGATAAAATAACAATAGTTTATTTATGACTCTTTCGACTTTTACTCGCTTTCTTTCATTTCCGAACAAGAAATGTTATAATTGTTTGAAAATTTACTCAAAATAATACTGTGTATATAAAGAAATTTTATTGCTGACTTTATCTGACTAATGCTGTCGTGCGACACTTAAAGGTTCGAATGTATACGTATAATTTTTTTTCTAATACAAAGGCTTAGGTGACATCTGAAATATATATTATCAACATTATTACTCAAACTTACTGCTATTTTATTAATTACCAGATTAATAATTAGTTAAGTGACCGTGATATTTATATGTTTAAAAAGCAATAAAGTATATTTTTATAACCCTCCACTAGATGTCTCTATTTGTTTTAATTTTTAATGAGTATTTTTAATATTTTTTAATGAAATGTATTTATATTTACACGTAATATTAATAACTGCAGCATAATATTTTTCTCGAATACCCCCTAGTTACATCCCAGAGGAATCAAGCTTGAATATCTGGAAACGTATAATATACACTTTTGATGAAAAATTTAGTTCCTAAGATCTCTGTAACCTCATCCTGCTATGATATGTACTGCCTTCAGATTTTCTTATTATATATTGTGTACATTTTTTTTTGTTCCCTTTGTACGTGCATTTACGTCCTCAATGCTAAAACCACTTCAAAAGACATATTTTTATATATATATATATATATATATATATATATATATATATATATATATATGTATATATATATACATATACATATACACATATATGTATATATATATATATATATATATACACATATATATGTATTGGGTTGGCTAATAAGTAATGAGCGGTCGTTAATGTCATAGTTTTTTATATTCACAATTTATTGTTCATTGATATGATAATCACCATAATTTTACACGACATGTCGCAAACGCACCTACAGGGAGTGGAAAGCATCTGCGTAAAATTCAGGTAGCTTGGAATGAAAAATTTGGCCTTTGAATAGTTGTAGGTGGTCGTCATCATTAGATTTTTTTTTCACGTAAGGCTTCGCTGAGCGTTCTAAACACACTATAATTAGTGGATGCAAGATCTGGGGAATATGGCGGATAGAGGATCTATGTCCAACTAAAATCAAAAGCTTTAAGGAGGGTATATTTGGCTATATGAGGACCAGGCTACGGCTACGGCTGGTCCAGGCTAAGTTCATATCCATACCCGCGCACCGTATTTTAAGTTTTTTCCCAAACGGTGTAAATGATTCTTTATAATTCCGTGGGAGGACCCAAAGTTGCTGCCAGCGTGTCATTAATCAACTATCTTCTTCAACTAACGATTTAAGCTGTCGCTTTCCAATCCAACGGTCGACCAGAGCGTGGTTGATCACTCAGGAAATAATTGCCATTGCGAAACCACTGGAACCATCGTTTTGCAGTAGCTTCACACATTGCTTCAGGAGCTACATGTTGGTACGCGTAACATATGTTACGCGTAACTTCGGCAGCAGAGTAACCAGATTGGTACTCGTAGATTAGACAGTGTCTCATACGCCCCTTAATTTCATCCATATTGTATACGTGTTAACTGTGTAACACCTTAGTTAGTACTGAATCAGTGACAACGTACCGTTCCATTCGTTAGATAAATATATTTGTTAATGAAGCTTTCAGAACGTCCCCATATTTTCTAGATAATTCTCGGAAAAAATGCTCCTTACTTTTTAGCCAACCTAATATATATATATATATATATATATATATATATATATATATATATATGACACAAATAAATGCAGAGGCAGCCAAACATTGCTTTCAACAAAAAAAAAGAAATTCTTTGAGGTAATTTCTCAATTACTAACATTAGTTATGGAACAGGTATAATAATATACGTTGCAAAAATTGCATTCGCGCTGAAAATTAAATATATTAAAAATAAAGAAATTATTATTTATATACTATTCGCTTTATAACTATTTTAAAAATATTTTGGTATCTTTAAACAGCTTTCTGTATTAAGTCTTAAATTGATATATCGGATTTTATACATGTATGTATGTAACAAAGTAACGAAAATTTTAATTAAATTTTCACCCACTTCCAAACATCAGAATTTTTTAAAATTATGCGCACCTATGAAACATCGATGACAATACAATAATTTTTAAAAATAAAAAACAATAAGGGAATTTTTCAATTAAATTTTCACTCATCTCAAGGAGTCCAAATTATTTTAAATTTTACACACGTATCAAAAATCCATGGCAATACAAAAATATCATAATTAAACATTTATAAAATAAAACATAACTTAAAAAAACTAAAAGAACATGCGTTTGTGGCAACGTGAACTAAAAAAATAATTTTCAAATATAAAAATTTTGGTCATAAGCGAAAAGATGTCTCACCAAATCGGTATAACTTAATTTTTTTTGATAAACAAAAAAAAACAATAAACTGATTGACAAAAATATAATTTAATATGGAAGAAAGCGTGGCGTGCTCTCGACTTATATTTTTATAACAAGCACTTGACTCCCCCAATTAGGGAATTTTTGAATTTTTAACCCTGATATTGGAGTTAGCGTTCAAAAACTCAGAATGAGTTCTTCAACTCTGCTAAAATGGTTCGGTTGTAACCTCTAAGACACATAGTGGCGGTTTAAACCGAACTTCAGTGAAAAAAAAACTTATGGAGGTGATCTGACCGTTTTGTGCCTTTTATTATTGAAATTACCGAATATGTGAATAGCCACAAGTACGGAACAAGTGAACTACAATTATTTCAATTACAGAACACATGAAATGCCTTTTCTAAAAGATGACGGAGGAGCTAGTAATAAAAAAAACTCAGACTTGAAATGTGGACTGAGCTGCTATCACGTTAAAATTGAAGAATATTCAGATTTACACAATTTTCAGAAGAGGAAAAATTGATCTCTAGAGGGTTTTCCAAGAATTTGGTAATTTCAGTTTAATAGACGTTTAGAGCAGTGACCATAAAGATCTTCGATTCGTGAAATTGAAAACTTTGTATATCTTTTTCATTTAGTTTTCTCTTACAAGGATTCAATATTTCATCGATAAGGGCTTAATAAATAATTAAACCGAAAGCGGAAGGTCCATGAGTGTATTTCAATAATATTAAATATGCAGTATAGTCAAAAAACCTTTGTGTTATATCCAAAAATCCATTTTTATAAAATGATAAACCTACGCAAAATTATATAAAGGATATATAAAATGGCAAACATATATATATATATATATATATATATATATACATATATATATATATATATATACATATATATATATATATATACATATATATATATACATATATATATATACATATATATATATATATATATATATATATATATATAGCTATTAATTTAATTTCAAGTCGTAGAACAGAGGTAACCTAAGATGTACTATAGAAATTTGTAAAATTCTTAACTTAATCCCCGTAAAAATACGATCTAAAAGTCACGCAAAAATTTTTCATTCAAAAACAAATTTTTTCAAAAAGTCAAATAATTCACCAAAATTATAAAATAATAATATCTGCAAAAATATTAAAGCAAATAGAAGTCGACATATACAATAAATATAAATAAGAAAGTCGGAAGGTTTATTAGCAACGTAGTAAACACAACTAAACTTTCAATAATTAAAACATTGTTTATTAAAACAGAACGCCCTTGTCAGAGTTAATCGATTTTTAGACAACACGAGTACGTAAAAAGAACACAAACAAAACATATATATGTTTATCATCAACTGCATACTATTTCCAAAAACATTGCTTTGTTTATCTAATTAAAACAAAACACAACAAAATGAAACAAAACATCGTACAAAAGGCAACAAAGCTTTAAATTAAATACGAAACCGAATGCAAAAATACACAAACACAGAGAGAAATACGGACACACAACAAAATGAGATAATACACAAAACGAACCGACCTCACGTCGGCACGGCAGGGTAAGAACAAAAAAAGGAACAGGTTTATTCTCGTGGAGCGAACGCGATTAAGCAATTGGGTTGTTATTTTAAAATTCACCTTAATTTCTTCATTTCGAGCGACCGCCGCCAAGTGAATTGGGATGGAGATGGAGCCGGCATTAAGGTAATAAGTACATAGTGGAGTGGAACATATTACGGAGCAACGGCGTAATCTTTGAGGCCATATTTTCGCACTTTGTGGATATGTATAAGCTGTTGTCTCTTTAGTCCTCTTTTTTACTTAAATCTAGCACACATATATATGTATTTATATATATATATATATATATATATATATATATATACATGTATATATATATATATATATATATATATATACATGTATATATATATATATATATTTATATACATAAGCTAAAGAAATTTACAATAAAGGGTACACAGGTGCTTGTAACGTAACAAACTAACTCGTCCATATTTGCAAAAGTTTTCAAGTCGTTAGCAATTCAGTCGTTGATATTCCTCGTGAACAAACTTCTATTTCTATAAAGTTTGTTCAAATATGGAAAATAAGGTTTTAAGAAAAACAAAGTGACTGAAACACTTTATAATAATTCTGAAAGGACAATTCAAGAGATTGTATAGTTGGAATACCACACATTACGCTGTGACATAGAACAGAGCTGTTTATTCTCTCTAGTTAGAAAATGTCACAAAAATAAGTACTAAAATCTTATGGCACTGAGGAAGAATAACAAAGAGCTGCAATCAATAGTCAAAATAAATTATTATTAAGAATGGACGAAAAGAATCTTTCTTATATTATTAGTATCATTTAGTTTTACAAAAAATCGACCTGAATTGACATAAGAGAGTCATTAATGAGGTTTTCTTTCAAGTAATTATTGAGGCAATTTATTAATGAAGATTTCTTTTAAATAGTCTTTAAAACATTTTATTAATGAAGGTTTCTTTCGTTTCGTTCAAGTAAGTCTTTGAAGTAATTTGGGACACATGTTTATTGTTTTACGTTTGTTCTCTTTTCCAGCATTAGACAAGAGCTAGTCATCCCTTAAACATGTTCAAAATTTTCTAGACGTTCAAACCAAAGCTCACCTCAGTCAAACACTATATTGCCACTCCTTGCCTACGAAGATGTATGCTACCCATATCTTGCTGAGTGTAGCCTTTAAATTGTTCTAATTTACAGCCTTCAAAATTTATGCATCCGTTATATTGTTTCTCAATTCAGAGCGCAACTTAAATGAAGTCCGCATTAGGCACAATACATATTCTTAAACTTCTTTACAATATTTTGGACAATCCTACTTACCCAACTTAAAAGCAGATTTAGTTACTTGTTTGCACACGGCATAGGGCTAGGTTCTGAAAACTAATCTGCTTTTCCCTAAACGTGTTAATGAAAATTTCTTTGCTATCCAAGGTATAAAATATTGGAATCGACTGGTACCGGATATCGGGAACTCGTGCCTTATAAAGCTATTCGAAGACCATTGAAAAAGTTCTTCCTCTCCTAATCACTTTGTCCTACTCTGCCAAATTCCATTTTGTTCCTATTTCCTTGTTGATGCCTTTTACAATCTTCCATATTGTAAAATATTCATATTTGACCATTATGGTTGACTGGAAGAGATTACTCATGTGGCAATATGTCCACCAAATCCACAAAAAAATTAAACTCTAAACAATTAGTTTAATTAAATATACTTTTACTTGCTACTAGTTTTTACCCACAGCTTCCGCCCCGTCGTATAAGGAAATAAAAAACTTTTATCGTTTTAAAATAATACGTACAGACATAGTTACCAGGAAAGTATTATTTTTCTGATGTTTAGTTTCAGTAGTCCCGCATATATAGGTGAGAAGACATATTCTTTGTATATTTTTCAGTATGTCGCTGAAGATTATTAGACCCAAAATGAAGACAAAAATATTTTTGAGATTCCTATAACTAACCCTTTCAGATTTTCTGACTTTTAACATTTGTTGTTGTGAAGTGATGCGCGTTGAGTGAGTTATACGATGATAGTCAAGATCAAAGGGCTGTACTTGCAGTAATTAACCCATGAATTTGCATTTTAAGCGGAATATGTTCCACTACTTTAAAAAATTTAATTAATTCTTCGCTTACTACTCTGTTAACATAAGTAATAAAGTAATTACATACGGTTTCTTTGACCTAGGCTATATTTTCTCTACACCCTAAATTTCATTGAAATATATTGCACTATTTAAACGTGAAAGAATGGCAAACATTCTGCTTCTATTATATTAATAGTGGTATTATCAAATCGAGTCTTAAAAATTAATATAACTATGTCCCATATAGTCAGCAACGTGTTATATTCTCGTCAGGAAAAAGATTCGTAGGAATTAAGTACCACATTTCCTTTCTTTAATAAACTTCGTCATATGAGACACAGTATTACAGAGAGCGAAATAAAAAAAAACATAAAAAAGAATTAAAAAGACGATTTTTGCAATTCTAAGTTTAAACTTACAACAAAATTGCTAATCTTCCACATCCCATTTTTATACCTACATCTATAATTTCATTTTGACTACTTCTATTTTACACGAAAATAGCCAAGTTGCAAGTAGATTTCGGTTGATAATTTCAAATTTAAATAAGTATTGATTTGAAGTTGTAATTAGAATTTTAAAATAATTAAAGTAATAGGACTAAGCGAAAGTTCTGAAATCTTTTTTATTATCTCATGCAATTACTAATATTATTGAGAAATTACCAAAAAAGCATAACCTTTTAAAAAAATTAACTAATTTTACATTTAAACCTTGTACCACAGAATAAAGATCACCTCTTAGAATCTTCATAAAATGGATTGCTATGCTAACTCTGTTTTCCAGATTTGAACATTTAAATTAAACAGAAATCGGTCCAACGTAATATACGTTGATGTTCACCAACCGTTGTACGGAAGATCAAACGATACGCCTATCTCATGTCACCAGTGTTTAGGATCTCCGGTAAAGATTTTTGAATTCAATGTCACAGCGTGCTCGTGCCTAGCATCGTCGCTACTGTATGGAATAATTTAAATTGGAAAATATTCAACTTAATAAATTAATACTTTTTTCTTATAAGTTAATCATTTGCATTTTGGATAAGTCTTTTGTTTTCATTATTGTGAATATTAGATGCTATGAAGTAAAATTAAAGCTTGGGAATTGGAAAAATATTTTCCTATCCTGTTACAAAAGTCCCAAAGTGTGTTTTGATTTTTTTTAAATTTTTGTGTGACAAAATTGAAAATATATTACACTTAAAAACTTGTTAATTTATTTCTTTGTTTGCTTGTTCATTTAATACTTACCAGTTAATTAATTTCAAAATAGTAATAATACGAAATTTTAGAGACATAAGGCTTAAGTTAAAGTAAAATTAAGAAAGTGTTTTAAAAATGGTTTTAGGTTCCGAGTAAAAGAAAAAAAAACTGTTTTTGAAGAATCGACATATGACGGTACATCAAAATAATGATGATTGCTTTTGATGATGGAAAACGGTTTTCCTTGTACTTAGTTTTGTGAAAAGAATCACACTCATTATGTTCAAAACTACACAATTAAAAATTCAATAAACTTGTTCGCAGAGTATATTTTATCTAAGTCAACTTTTTCCAATAAACCAAAAATGATCGCCTATTGTAATTATACGTACACATGTTTGCTTAAATCCGACCAGAGCTTGGGATACATACATATGTTTGCTTAAATCCGACGAGAGCTTGGGATACGTACACATGTTTACTTAAATCCGACGAGAGTTTAGGATTTTATAAAATGTTAGCATTTTACATCTAGTCGATAACATCAAAAAAACTAAATACAATTTCAACTTGAACTTGTGAATGTGAATTATCAAACTTTCATGTTAGCATAAAATAACGCGTGGGACTAAAACGCTTTAGCTTAAGGCAAAGAGCATTTACATTACAATTCTTTGATTGCCATGCATACAATCGTCACTTTCCAACCACACATCAGAGAGTTAACTCCAGACGAATGCTTAATATACTCCACCTCTTCGCCTTACAATTGAAGCAGACATTTTATATCTGTCAGTTCCGTATGACGAGTTGTAACGCTGGTGTCTAATAAATTACCTCCGATGTCGGATCCACCTACATAACTGTCCGAGTCGCGTCACCTGACACTATCCGTGTTATTAAGAAAGCATAGATAACTACAACGTTATATTGAAACAAAAACATAACACCGAATTCCTTCACTTCTAACGGCCGTCTACGTAATAGGCATTGGACGTCAAAAACGGACAGTGTGTAAAGCTGGAACACTACCAGACACAGGATTTTTTTTCATGCTTTTTTAATTTACAGAAATATTTCACTTCTCTAGTATATTATTATGTTACTATTGGATTAAGATTTACAAAGATAAAATAATCATATCCCTCGGCTTCTTTTTTTCGTTGGTTTAAAATGGAAAAATCATGACAGAATTTTTTAAAAGTACGGCTATTATCAATTTCCACTTCCAATTGTTAACATTTCGCACTTGTAATGATTCATTTCGTTTGTCAAATTTTCCAAAATTATTTTTTTGTATATATGTATATTTTTTTGTATATATTGTGTTGTAGTTTGTAATTTTTACATATTAAATGATAAAAAATATTTTATATGTTGTAATCGAATAAAACCCATAGAATTAAAATCGATTAGTTAGCAGTATTTAGAAAAAAAATTAAGGTGAAACCTATTGTGACGGGCGAAAGCTTTGTGAACTTTTGTTTAAAAACATAATAATCAAATCGAGGACTAAGAAAAGGTTAGGCAATTAATAATACTAATTATGCAGACGTTCTTTAAACAAATTAAGAAACTTATAAACGATGAATTTATGTTTATGGATCATCTGAAAATTAAGAAAAAAACATATTTTTTTATTATGGGCGTTAAAGTAGCTAACATTAAGTGTTTACATTTTTCATAAGTTTTGTCGCGAAATGACAATATGTTAAAGAAAAATCCCCATTTTTTAAAAAAAATTTAGTTAACGAGAGTAATTTTAAGGATACTGTTAATTTTTTTAAGTGTATTTACGAAAGTTAAACCAATATCTAGTCTCGAAGTTTCCTTTTTCACCAGACCAAAGACAGTTGTTTTGAAGAAAAGCGTGATTAAACATTCAAGCATTTTGTATATAAAAAAGTTATTAAGAAAAAAATATTTATTCTAGAAACATTTTAGAATTACTGTATAAGTGTAATTTTGACAAATGAGGCCTGTCCCTTTAAACAACGAATTTGCAACCTGTGTATTCGTTTCGAGCCGAATTCTGTAACTTGGTTCACTCTGCCTTACAATGCTATAATTATAAGGGAGTCTTAAGAATGTTTCTATGAACTTTGTCAGACATATCTCGAATTTTGCCAGAAATGTATTGTTACCTGACCATAGGAGGTTTTCCCTTATGATCAGTTAACAAATAATACAATTAATATACAGTTAAAAATAAAAATTTTACTGTATTCAGATATAAATCATAAAGTAATTCACTTAAAGAATTATACTATGTAACTCATTTTAACACCCAAATAAACTAAAATATACTAAAGCGAGGTGAATAGAAATTATTAGATTATTACGCAACTCTAATGCTGCTTAATTAATTTACATATTATCATTTGATTCATTCACAGTAACAACCATTTCTTTTACAAATGACCTTCATCATACATCGTTTTGTAACTCTGCACTAGATGACTGTACTTACTTTATAATTAAAAGATATATTTAATTTTATACGTCAATAAAATTTATTTGTCAGTAATTAAAGTATAATTAGTATCAGATTCTGGACAACTATAATAGACCAAAATAGAGAAGTTTGAAAATCTAGACATATCCAAACAATAAAACTTTTTCCGTAATAAGGGCGAGCGAAATTACTAGTCAAAAAATTATTAGTGCTCTTCACTAATAATTTTTGTATCATATTATATCACAATAAAAAAAATTACATATAATAATTTATTCATTTTCGTATTCTTATCATAATATCAACAATATTATTGGTAAATAATTATATAAAACCTATCATGACTCTATACTTACGGTTCTAAATTTATTATATATGGTTACGAAAGTTTACTTTTAAAAGAATAGGGCTACCAATCATATATTTAGTTTTGTAAATTTACGGTAAAATTTTAATATGTAATTAAATTAATTAATCAGAAAAAAGTTAATTAAAGATTTTTCGCAAACAACGTACGCATAAGGAGATGAATAAGAATATGTAAGGAATCATTGAGAGATGACCAGATTTAATGAGAGCAATAGGAAATTAGTAACTCAGCAAAATAAACATTTGCGGGTCTCAATCCAGCTTTATAACTTAAAATATCGTAGACCACTCTTGCTCTAACGGCCAATAGTTTTCTCATAACATGACGTTGCTTCAGAGCCACATTGTGTTGAGTGCTCCATCCTCATTAAGGATAACGCTATGCCAAAACTTACTAACTCATCTTACGTTAACCTACTTTCACTGAGCGATTCAACTACATTACACTGTTCAATATTTATAAACCAAGCAAATATTTCCAGATACGAGCTAGGTCTTATATCTCCACTAAATGATTATATTTTAATCACAAAATATTGAAGGCTATGTTAGGAATTAGGATCTCACATTATTAAAACATATCGTGAAATTTAATACAGGTGCTGATCAGATAGAATGTGTGTGTATTATAATAGCCTTTCAATTTTATTAAAAATAAATCATTTTAATCAGTATCGTTTCATATATATATATATATATATATATATATATATATATATATATATATAGTTTTAAATCACCTATATTAAAAATGTATATTGCTTTTAAAGTAATTACACGTGGTCGAATATATGAGTTAGATGAAGAACTTTAACTAATGTTTTGGGGTGTATATTAATGCCGCTAGAGAAAATAAAACTACTCATGATGCAGCTATTAAGTTTAATGAAATAACTTGATTGAAAGAGAATTCAACTATTCATGAAGAAGCTTTTATGATAAATAAAGAAAAAAAACAGATATAGAGATTTATAAGAGAAGTAAGTTAATAGAACAAACTACTAACTCATGTTTTATAGATATTTTACCAAAAAAGAGTTGGAAGAACCATAAAAAACCGTTCGATTGTGAAATGATCTGGTATTCTAAGTACTTCGGTCCAAGACAGGGATCATATATTATAATCTAAATAATTTCAGTTTGTTTGACAAAAATATGTAGAAAAAATTCGCAAACTATAACCGTGCTAGTAAAATCCGTTGGAAAAACTGTTTAACGTTGCAGTTTTGTTTTCTTTCAAAGTTTGAACTACATGAGAGACCTAATATTTTATTATGGCATTAACATCTGAAAACTGCGATAGCAAACCCCCTATGTCCACGTTATTTTCTTGTTTCCATACAATACAATAATGACTACGGAATTTTTCAGCTGTTGTTGTATTGTACCTAATTTTACTTTTTCCTTAAATTCTGCCTATGTGATGGCAAAAAAGCTCTCTAAATTTTGAGAACAGCCAGAGATGTGCTTTGTTATCGAATTTTTGGCGTTTTCGTTCATAAGTCTATTAGTGTAGATAAATCAGATATAAATATTAGTGTATTCCTTAAAATGTAAACTATCCAGACGACAGTCAAAATCAAGTTGTTTACATACTGGATAATCAAATATCTTAACATATTGTTAACATAGCTTAACATATTGTTTTCTTTTTTTTTTAATTATTGCTTAAAATGAACTAATATTAACTAATTTCGCTTCATATGTTATTTACGAAAAGTTTCGCGCCTTCTAAATAAAAGAAAATCAGTACTTTAAGATTATTAATATTTCAAAATTTATAACTTCATTAAAAGGCATCATCAGGATTATCAAAAAAATATTAATGTTTCAAAATTTATTACTACCACTATTTTTTAGAGGTTGACTAAAACTCAGCATTAGGTCTAACTATATACTGCGTAAAAAACTTATTTTATAGATTATAGTTAAAAAAAATGCACTATTTATAGGAAAAAATTAAATAAACATGGACATTATTATACATTAACCTTGTAATATATTATCATTTATATAAATATCTAATCATAAGATCTATATAAAACACCACGTCCGTCTATCTGTCTTTGTATCTAAGCGCTTTTTAATTTTAATTTACGCTAACGCATTTGGTGTTTATTCTGGAAAGTGTTTGTTTGTAAAAAATTTAATACAGGTCTCGAGGTTATGGATTTATAATATTGAAAAGACGTTCCCAGAATACCGCAAGCAGAAAACGTACAATTTACTTAAGAGCGGAGAAGCTGGAAAAAGCCAGTATATTAGGAATCAATAAAAGGTCGAAAAATCTGTACACTAAACTTACATATTTATTTGGAAAATGTGTGCTATTGCATTAATATATCTAACAATTGTTCTCTTCGAATAACGCTTTGTTACAATCTGTACACTGAACTTACATATTTATTATGAGAAATGCGACTAAAATGTGTGCTATTGCTCTAATATATCTAACAATTGTTCTCTTCGAATAACGCTTCGTTACAAGTGTTCTAATACATGGAACTCTTAGACACAAGCCTACATAAACTTGTTTCATCAAACGCCATATTTATACAGTTTAATCGAAACGCTGCGTTGTGGTAGTGAGGATGTAGATACTGTGTGGACCCAAAGTAGTGTACTTACTTACAACGATTGATGTATCCATGTGAGGGGCGATCGAGATGTTTGAAATAGAATTATTTTATTTCTATCTCAATCCTAGTTCTGATATAGATTTAATGTGATCAATGTTGATATAGCAATTCTTAATTTATGTTGATGTACAAATAGTATAAGGTAAATATACATCAACATAATATACATCACTATAGTCAGTATATTTCTTAAAAGCACTGTTACGTCGGATTAACTATAAAATTATATTTATTTTCTTATATATATATATATATATATATATATATACACACATATATATATAAACACACACACACACACACACATACATACATATATATACATATATATATATATATATATATATATATATATATATATGTAATATAAATGTATGTATGTATATTTTTCCTGTTTTGAGGTTTAAGTTTAAAAAAGAAAACAATATTACTTTATCTTGTAATTTATTATACAAAAAATCGATTATTTTAAAATATATAGAAATATATTAAACAACACATTAAAATTGCGGTATCTAATTTATGGAAATAGAACACATGTAAGCGTCACGTTATTCCCTGTTCAAGTATTTACGAGTACTTAGCTTATGTATAAAATAAAAAATCTTCTACCTTGTCAATAACAATGAAGTTCTAAATACTGTCAGAAGATTTCCGTGCAGTGATGAAGATGTCAAAGTATTCTAGAACTCTCTGAAAGAGTTAATGGACAATTTTGTTTTGATTCTAAGCGCATTCAGAATCGAGACGTTCTTTGTTCAATCCATGAGATATTAAGCGTCTTCCTCAACCAGTTTCTTTCAAAAGCATCGATTTCTTTGCGATCAGCCATTTTTAGCGTCCATGACTCGGAACCACAGAGAAATATGAATAAAATCAGAATTCTTGCTAAAATTTGTTATATAGTTCATATAGTCTTGTGTTTACAGGTAACTGAATTGTAATAAAATTTCATTACCCTATATTACCTCTGATTTTGCTAGCACTCTACCCTACAACATACGATGAGCCAACTACTTGCATAACAAACAAGCGAAAGGTATGACAAAAAAACTAGGAGCTGCCGCCATACGGCCTAACAGGTAAACTCGCTAAACTCCTAACAGGTAAACGCGGAAGGTAAAAATGCTTCCAACTCGACATCGGAGAGATGACAGATATCTTTCTCCTTCCATACTTTATTTAAGTAGGTTATTGTGTACGCAGATACATATTCATCAGCAAAAATATAAAGCTTATAATAATCTATGAATATGTATATGATTTAGGTGAAATATTTGATTATTTTTTAAATGTTTTTCCACGGTTGCGTTTTAAAAATTACATAATTAAACTATACAAATATAATTAAATATAGAATTTTATATATTCCCACATTTTAGTGATATTGGTTAATCTAATATTATCACAAATTAGATAAAAAAGTAATAGGCAACTGTGGACAAATTGTTTCATATTTTGTATAGGATATGTACTGAGATAACCCTACTAGAATGACTACAAACATGTATTAGTATTTCTTTCAAATCATCTTGGACTACTCCTCAATCCTATTGCGCGGCTCGTTTGAAGGCCGCGTCCTAACATCTTCATTAAACTCATACGGAGGCATCAGCGTGGCGGGCCGTTCGTGACCGGTGCGGCGTGAGCTGCTCGCTCTCAACTGCCACGATTGTTACTATTAAGCTGACTGGCTATAACGTTAAACGATTCGCAATAAAATAACCCTTATACTTTAATTTATGTTGGCAGAAAATAAGTATTGCCTCGTAGGCTTACGTTTACACGTACTTTCTTAAATATTTTTAGGAATTTCATAAAAACTAGTAAGTTTTCTTGTGACATTTCGTGGTGTTTCAGTAACTCGGTTTATCACAATTATGTAACTTTTTATTATTATGTCAGTTCTGAATAACGTTCTCTATCTCTTGCTATGCGAAAGAGCTTGATTTCAGTCCGCTTTTAAATGGCACGCGGCTGAGATTTTCCCTTCATTGAGCAAATAGTTTTTGCAGCAGTTCGTACTTTTCGCGCTCCAGATTTAATTTGTATGAATTTTAGTTTTCCTTTTTCAGATTTGAAATAATTATAATTTCTTTTTAATTGGATACAATTTCAATTTAGGCGACTGAACACCATTACCAGCATACCGTCTCATCGTAGTCCTATATTTCGATTGTATCTATTAGTATTTATTTCTTGAGGTTTTTATTGGTCATACAGGATACATAACCGGATAAAATATTTATATAAATCCAAGAGATTTTGAATGTAACCAACTCGGGCAATTGTGAACAATTATTACAGGGACTTAAAATATGTAATATAGTATCGCGATCCACAGACAGTAGAGAAGAATTTGACTTTGAAATTAATGATGTAGTAGAATCCTAAATAAATATCAATAATATATAACTTAAACAAAACAAAAATATATAATATAAACAAACCAAATATGCTTTCAGAGCAATTTTATCTTGTTTATGTATATAATATCTTCTTTTCTATTTACATATGTTTTTCGTACGTATATTTATTACAAATCGATCATTTTATTAGGCAATCCGAAATATTTCAGTATATCCACCGCGAACAATCAAGTTTCCTACAAACAAACTCAAATATTTTACCGAATTTGTCAACTTTTAATATTCCTCTAATCTTTGATTTAATCTCCTTGCTGACAATTTAATAATGTAAAACGTTTAATTATATGCATCTCTTTTAACACGGATCACACTCTCACTGTAACATTTTTTTCCTTACTTAGATGTCTTTATGAAAAGCAATTTCTCATATCCTTTAAAAAAATATATTTTTGCAGCTTACAATGCTGATTAAGAATATTTTAATGGCATTGATAATCAATTCAATTATAATGTAGAAGAAAGAAAGGTGTAAATAAATTAAACGGTTGAGCAAATCAGTTGAGCTCAAAATCAATTGAGCATGAATCAAGGATGAGTAGCACTCACATACGCGAGTTCCATATATATTTAGGCATTTATAAACACTTAACATAGCGTTCTTATTAAATTATTTCCAAATATTAATTTTTCACTGTTTTTCATAAGCGAGAAAATATATTTCTCAAAAATCATAAGGTCTAGAATAATCGTTAGTTTTCTTAAAACCTTTTGCATGGAATTCTAAAAACCCTATCTTTTCATTATTTTAGTTGAGTAGTTTCTGGAATAAAAAAAATATATATCCACCTCAGATATATTTTTTTGCATATATTTCCGTATTTCCCTATATATTATATCCACAGTTACAAAAATTTGAGACCCTTGTAACTAGCCCATGAAACGATACCCCACACCATATATAGAATTTTAAATATTTTTCTGAGTACTTTATTACACGTCCACCCCCTCCAAAATTTCCATTTAAACGTTTTTGAGCGTTATCCATTAAAACATATGCGAGTTAATATACTTTATTATTGTGTCGAATTTTGAAGTTTCTGCATCAAGCGGTTTCCGAGGAAAACGATTGCGACAGGCGGACAGACAGACACAGGAGGGATCTTATGAGGGTTCCGTTTTCTCTTTTGAGGTAAGGAATCCTATAGATAATAAAACGTAATGCTGGGGCATATATTAAAAATCACTACGTTATGTTGAAATTTTTCGAAACAGGCCATTCAATTATCCTACACTTTAAAAGCTGTACGCTGTAATATTTGAATTCCGTTATATTACTCACATCCAAAGTTAACTTGATAACACCCGACAGTCATCGTAACTATACAGTTACATTCTGAGTCAAACTTCGAAATATTTAAATGTCATTAAACACTTATTACGCGTCGGAACCGAAAGCAGTTTTGAGACACAAATTATTTAACGACTTTAATTAAGAATCGACATAATCGGACCGCCGTCGGACGTGTCGGAGCACGTTATCGGCACCCGACACGGCCCGATAACGTCGGCGCCTCCTACAACTGTCGCTACAAATGACCGCCAGCCATATGTCACTTATCTCCGATGTCGGGTCGGAGGCATGTCGGGTTTACCTGTTACGCCGTATAGCGGCAGCTTCTAGCTTTTTTGTCATGGCTTGTCGCTTGTTTGTTGTGCGAGAAGATGGAGGCTGGGAACCGGTAGTTGGCTTATCATATATTGTAAGGGTAGAGTGTTAGCAGAATTGGAAGTAAAATGAAATTTTGATACGAATTCCAGTCTGTAAGTATCCATTAACCTGCAAATACAAGAGCATACGAAATATATTTTAAATTTTCAATTTCATTAGCTCTGTAGCTCTTGAGTAGTCATAACTAGCACACGCCGTGCCGACGCCAAGAGTATTTCTTGACGAAACAGCAATCTTCACTTTATTTCACTCAATCGCGACAGTATTACGTGTCTGGGCTATGACCTGATGGATTTTGAATGCAAAACAAAGGTATTCTGCAGTAAAAGAAAATATTATTTATTTAACTCAAATAAACTATCGTTCCAAGTTTACTAAGGAAATCATTAATATTTCAATATAAAATACTATTGCTATTATTTTTTTCAATAATTATCTATAATCATAGCTTGTATTTGCATATACTTCTTCAGAATCAATTAGTTATTAGAAAATGAAAATTTTAGAAACTAGGTGTCCAGTATCAATGGACTTATGACAAAGTTATACTTTTTTATATGATTAATTGATTCTGGAGAAGTATATGCAGATGACAATTTATGATAATATATAATTATTTAAAAAATATTATAATAACCACAATATTTTAAATCGAAATATTAGTGATTCCTTTAGGAAACTTGAAACGATAGTTACAAGATTAAGTTCATAAATTAATATTCCAATGAGTATTCAGATCGGAGGGATCGGTTTTATCAAAAGGTTTTTTTAAGTACCTTTATACATATACCTCTCATGTGATTCTCAGAGAAACAATCATAACGACTTCGGCAGAACTATTTTAAGTGGATATCTTCGGTTGATTCAGTTTAACTTTAATACATATGAAAGACCCATCTCCTTAATTAGTGCACTAATTTATTTTCAGAACATGTTTTACCAAATCGTTTATGCTCATGAAGACATTCTTTATTAGAAATACAATTATTGTGAAAAGTTTAGAAAAAATTCATGCCAACGGCACATACGGAAATATACGTTTAATTATTACGAGTGCTATAATCAATATTTAAATTTATTTATAAATAACTATGAATTAGTACCAATCATTAATAAAAGTAAAAAAAATTAAAAAAGCAGTATTTTTACTACATAAAATTATTCTTACATTCTTTACACAAAATATTTTTTTTGTGTGTCTGTACGCCGAAAGCATCGATTTTGTGGAAGAAGTTCATAAAATAGGATAAATTTATCAACGAGATTCAGAAAGTTTAACATGTGCAAGGCGTCAGATAAGAAAATGCAAAAAATCGATTAGAAAAGCATATAGTGTCTAATTATGTATCTTTTGCTTTTATCGAAGTTCAAAGTTTTTTGCGAAGTTCTTTGTTTCCAAAATACTTGAATATAATTTTTTAAACAAAAATTTCGCATGTCTTAACTTTAGTTCCAACCTTTATCAGTGAATTATATAAGATTTTTTTAAATATTATCGTAGTTTAAAAATTATGTATACCTTTAAAATTTTAATTAAAATAACTTAAACACTTATATAATTAAGAATTTTAATAACTACCACCAACGCAGAGTAAAAATCACAAGTAGCCTTACTGTACGTAAAATACATTACATATACATATTCTTAACCCGATATGTTGATGACGTACGATATAAATATCCATAAAATTTGATATTATATATTTCTGTTTGCCTGACATTTTACGCAAAATAAAACCTTTCCACGTGTCGGCTCAAGAATGGTCTCAAGTTTATTTGGCCACTCAAGTGGCCTGTTGCTCTGCTATGGACACAGCCTTAAGCACTTCGATATGTTTCAAATACAATGTCGTTTGAGAGATAATACCAAAGGTTCAAGTGCACCTTTTTAAGTGTTCCTTAACAAGACCGTGTCGACTTCAATACGAGCATGATATATTGATGATGCTGTTCCTATGACAGAAATAGATAAATTCAATATTTTGGTGACCGGCATAAGTGGACGTGTTCTCTTTAGACACCATCGGTATTTACCCATATTGGTTTTTATCATCGTCTCGTCGAAATGAATAATGGTTTATCATATAGTTGGCGACGTTTCCACCGAATTAGGTTTCCGGCGGATTTCACTGGATAATACAAGAGAAGATGAAAAAAAATCAAAGATGTAAACAAAAAATATAAGTAGAATGTGTGGGTTGTTTATTTTTCATTTCGATCTTATTTTCTGTTTATTTGTACTGGAAAGAAAAAGTAGAAACCTGAAAATTATTCTTGCATTGCTCCAGTTCAGTTCGAATAAATTCTTCAATATCTAATGTGACGCTTTTGTTTATAAAATATACCAACAATGGTTAACGGATCTCATCCATCTTCAGTCATGTATTATATCATATAGTTGGAGACGTGTTATCATATAGTTAGTATTATCATATAATTGGAGACGTGTCAACCGAATTAGGTTTTCGGCGGATTTCACTGGATAATGCAAGAAAAGATGTAAAAAACCAAAGATGTAAACAAACAATGTAATTAGAATATATGAGTTGTTTATATATAAATTCGATCTTATTTTCTATTTATTTGTACTGGAAAGAAAGAGTAGAAACCTAAAGATTATTCTTGCACTGCTCCAGTTCAGTTCGAACAAATTCTTCAATATCTAATGTGACGCTTTTGTTTATAAAATATACCAACAATGGTTAACGGATCTCATCCATCTTCAGTCATGTATTATATCATATAGTTGGAGACGTGTTATCATATAGTTAGTATTATCATATAATTGGAGACGTGTCCACCGAATTAGGTTTTCGGCGGATTTCATTGGATAATGTAAGAAAAGATGTAAAAAACCAAAGATGTAAACAAACAATGTAATTAGAATATATGAGTTGTTTATATATAAATTCGATCTTATTTTCTATTTATTTGTACTGGAAAGAAAGAGTAGAAACCTAAAGATTATTCTTGCACTGCTTCAGTTCAGTTCGAACAAATTCTTCAATATCTAATGTGACGCTTTTACTTATGAAATATACCAACAATGGTTAACGGATATCATCTATCTTAAGTGATGTATTATAGGAAGAAATAAACGTTGTTACAATTTTCAATACAAGAATACGTCTAAATATGGACACATCGGGTTTGGAAGCTTTAGTAATAATAAATATCCAGATCAGCAGCATTACTTCGTAATCCTATTATAATTATAATTACGGATAATTAAATGAAATTACGTGATGTAGTATTATTTCTACTTTCTTCAAGTAAGAAAGTAGAAATAATGCTACATCACGTAGTTTCATCTAATTATCAATAATGAATTTCTACAAAATTAACGCAAAATATTTTCAAATTATAATTACTTTAATATGAAATATGTGTGTATATATATATATATATATATATATGTGTGTATATATATATATATATATATATATATATATACACATTTATTCAGCTTATTGTTTCTAACCGGTGAAAAGTAACCATACTCTTTACTTTTCCCTATAGAAAGTTATTTACTTGCATAGATTTATTCTTAATTTTATTTACATCATTTCATTTGAAATCAATAGTAAATAAACCTAATATTCCTAATATTGTGTATTAAAGTAAAGTAAGTAAAGATTGATGAAATGAAACGAAAATGAGGAATACTAATGAACTCAGTAGCGCTTAAATATTGAAAAAGTATCTATATAGCTCTATTGTACGAAATTTAAAAATATATGTCCTACAAGTTTGGGCATTTCTCTTTAACACACAGATTATTTTGAAACATAAATATAAAATCCAAAAGATGTTGTCTTACAGGAAATACTTATAAAATACATATATTAATTAAATAGATAAAAATTTCACTTTATTTAAAAAAATTAAAAAGCAATAAAAAAGCCAAATTTTTTTTTTCTTACAAACTGTTGAAATAAAGTTATATTAACAGTTTGGAAAACAAAGGAAAATTTATAATTTTTGGATCTTACTGTCACACGACAACTACCTGAAAATATAAAAAAAAATGTACCCACCATCTCCGAAATTCCAAAAGTTAAAATTATGGGCAAACACGGTAACTAGAAGTTAATCTAAAGTTTATCAAAAAAATGTAAGATGATTCTAGATCTCATAATTTTTTAGAAATCCACGCTAGCCCTAAGCTCGTAAAATATATATTAGGAAATATATTTACAAAAAAAAATATTTTAATAGTTACAATAGTTTGTATTTATTTTTAAATTACATTTTATATTTACGCATACACGGAACACTCTAATGTGAGTTGCAATTGTATTTTTACAGATTTTTTCCTTTGCTGAGGATATGTAACCTAATGAGCAATATCTTAGTTGTAGAGAAATTTTATAGCTATGAATACATCTACCTTGCTTTTTACGATAATAGCAGGAATAAATCACAATAATAGAGCAATTTTTCGTTGGTATTTCGTGTAGTTTAAATATTACAATTAATGCCTATATGATCTCATAAAACTAATTAAATAAAGCAATACATAAAATATTTTAAATTATTATCAAATTTTTAATACGATTATTCACCATGTATATTTTTCACAGCCATAAAATATCGTGAATATATCAAAGCTATGAAATTTAGAATCATCGCTAATTAAATTTCTATGAACGCTGTTTTTTTTTTAATTTGAGATAGGAATAGAGAAGAAAGGTAAAAAAAAATTCGAAAAAAATTATTGGCCCCTGAAAAATTTCTATAGCCAACCACTTTAAGTCTTAATTATGACGATGTAAATGGTTTAATATACTTTACCATAAAGCCAAATTTCAAATTTGTGTGTCAAACTGCTTTTGAGAAAATATTTTGCAAATTTTTAGCTAAACTCTAGAGGTATCGTAAATAAAATTGTAAAATAAATAGTTCTAAAATTCTTATCAGTTCCTTTTTACATTCTACGTCAAACGATTTTTGAGCAAAACAACTGGGACAGACAGACAAACCGATGAATATTTTAGTGATCTCCTAAAAGTTCTGTTTTTTCCCTTCGAGGTTTGGAATCATAAAGAAAATATATACTTTTGTGTCATTAGGACATACATATTCGTGTAAATAGGATTTAAATTAATGTTAAAGAAGGGTAGGAACTTAGCGAGGAATATAAGGGATGCTGACTTGCAAAAAACGTTAAGTAACAGTAACGATTCCAGCGGGGTTGAAAACAGATACTGATAGCGTACATATTTTGTATATTTCTAGTTGATTCCCAAACCTTATGTACTCAGTAATAAATTCCCCGTAGTACACAATCCTATACTAAGAGATTAATGGTTGTGTTATCGTTTTTAGAATACTGTTCAAACTAGCAAGTTTACAAGTGTTGAGATCAACAGCGTAAAAAAAAGGAGTACTAACTCCTTTTTTTTACGTTGTTGATCTCAAAGAAGTAAAATTAGCATTAAAGATATTTTATAAAATATTATTGTAAACTAGGCAGATGATGTCTCTATGTAACTTTTTCATGAATCTATAACCGTCTGAATCCCGACCTATGTTCGAAAGTACGATCATATATTTGAGGCCAAAAACAAATCGGATATACACATGGTAAAATTGTTCTAATTTATCGAATAGATAGCAAATCATAAGATATGTTTGATTAAATGCATTTTGTAAATTAATTCTGATTAAATTTTCCAGTGTAAATAAAGAAAATATCCTAAATTGTACTGTATGAATGTTTAACTTAAAATGTCTGCCATAAATATAAATATTCTGAATAGTTATTAATATCGTTTCCAAAAATGTAGCACATCGACATTTCTCTAACAGTAAAAAATATTATTAATTATATAAATTAAAACAGCCATACATAAAAACAATTTTAATTTGTATTTGCGGGTATTATTTACGATATAGTTCATTAAAGTCTCCTTAAAGATGCCTATGAATTATTATATACCAAATACCGCAAGAAAAAGAAATTAATGAAGAGATATTTAATAGAATAGTTTTTATATAACCTATTTCTTATTTTAAGATCTTAAACAAACTCTGGTCGACAGTCTGTGACGAACTTGAATTGAGAGTAAGCTTACAAAAGCTTATTTATAACAAACATCATTACTGAATAGTTCAGTCTCAATAACCATATCCGGGAAAACTTTAAACAAAAGTATTCAATAATGATGTCATAAATAAAGCTTTCACATTACTTACCGAGTGCTGGCAATAAAGATGACTTGTTTACAATGCACTATTGTTGGCAATTAGCTTCACACGTGCGTAGGGGTTGGTTCCGCCCTCGCCCTATTCAGAATAGAAGGTACCTACTTGGATAGAGTTTAATAATGAAACGTGAAGAGCCATGGGAAAGTTAAACAATTAATTAAGTGGCTATGTTTCGTTTTTTAACTATCAAAAAAGTTTCAGTCGGACTCCGGGGAATAGGTGGGGTTAGATTGTGTCACTACTGTTTGGTAGAATTGGCTTGACATTTTAACTTTGTTAGGGATACAATTTAATTAAGTCAGCTAATAAAAATATAATATATTTATATCATTAACCACAATTGTATTAATGTGTATTAAAACAGCATAGTTTAAATTTGAATTATTTAAGTATTGAGGCAATTATTAATGGAACGAATGTGGAACAAAATGACACGTAAGTAATTAATTAATTAATTTATTGCGTCTTTAATGCACAAGTTATTGTCATAAGGGGACTTTTTCGGGCTACCCGAAAGCTATAAACATTATACTACGAAATACGGCACTAGACTGAGTTATTTTTATATGCAGAATATAAAAAAATTAAAAAAATATGTAAATACGAATGATGATAATTATAAAGACTGTCTATGTGTTACCGTCTATGATTGTTTTTAAGAAGAAAATTAGTTTTATTGCGATGACTTATTGATGTGCATTTTAGAAAAAAAAATATAAAAAAACTTGAGAGGTGTCAAGGGACACCCGGATGGAACGAAGTTCCTTTCAATTAATTAGTGAAGGAATTGTAATAAAATTTTATTTTTTTTAAGTTATAATAATAATTATTGTTATAATTTTTTATTATTTATTATGTACAAAAAACCTGTATACACTCAACAAAAATAATCGACGCGACACCACACTGTTCATTGCGAAATAGAAAGACGAAACGAAAATAACTGGCTTGCTTTCTATGAGAGGGAGAGAGACAGGCGGAGAAACACGCGCACGCCGCACGGCTTGCAGCGCGTCCGCTAGCAACTATAGCAAAAAGTGTCGTTACAACTTTTGGTCTTAATTTTTCCCGTCTAGCCCCCTTTCGCAACGCGCGATAAGGAACTTCGTTCCAAAATTATTCGATAGTAATAACAGATTAATTACAATAATTCAAAATATATAAGTGCAAACATGAACGTCAAAATATTTATTGGAGAAAATTACAAAAAGTGTATGAAACCATGTGTAGTAGGTAGTTATTAACGAATTTAATCGTATAACCGCTGGGACTTTCAAAATAATTCCTTTTATTTGAGAAAAAAGGGTTTTTTATAAGGTTCATACTTTATTTTGATTTAACTTAATTTTCTTAACGCTATTTAAAATAGCGTCCCACTTCTAGACACGTGTTAATTTAATGTAAACGATATACAACGTCTTTGTAGCACTCTGGGTTCGTTGAATATAGATCTTATAGTTATTGATGTCTGCATTAGTTTTACACTAAAAAAATAGAAAAACAATTACTTTTTATGTTAAGGCTATAAGTAATGCGTCAAAACCAAAAAACTAGTGACGCAATAAAAACGTATTTGTTACTTTTTAATAAAGAGTTTTAATTTTTTAATTTCCATTTCATACCATATTCCAAAGTCAATAGACGTTGTTACTAATGGAGAGAAAAATATCTATCGTAAACAAACTGATTTTAATTATATCTTTAAGTAATATCTCAATATGATATCTGAAATCTCTACTTTTTAACTACTCAAAAATTACTAAATGAATAATACAGAAAAAAAGAAATATATATATATATATATATATATATATATATATATATCTCTTTTGAATTATATTTTACATACTTAGAAGTATAATATGAACATTTCACTTTAAAAAACAAAAAGAAACTATTTTTATTTCAACTCATTTGAAATAAGTAAGGGATGTAAAACTTGTCATAATTTGAAAATAAGTAAGAGTATAGACATGGTTTTGAGTATTATGAAACCTACATCATTTCATTTTATGAGTAATTGTTATACTCTTACTCATTTCAAACTTTGATATTACAAAGGGGGACACTCTGCGTACAGATTCACTCATCGTAAGATGAGTGTTAGAAAATTAATATAAACGATACTAGATACATTAAGCTTAATGTTTTCTGTAATTACAACATTAGCTGTAAGTTGAAACTAATTTTTCCGTCTATTTTTCTATCTTTATTATGTCAAACAACACTACTGCTGATAAAGAAATTATATTGTTGTAATTTATGTGACGACGTCGTTACATCATTTACAAAATCATAACGAGACCAGACTTTCACAACGCACCAAACATTTCTCTGACACGTGTGTCACAGTCGCTGTACTCCTAGAGCCTCGTTAGCGTTTCTCTTAAATGCAAAGCGCTACATCCCCACAAATTTCACAATCTCATTAGCAAAAATCACACGTTGACAGCTCAAATCTTCGGTTGCCGAGGCACCGCGATGCCGGAGATAAACAGATTTCCCCAAGACGAGCATATTTCTCACGCAAACGACCAATTTCGGAATTTTTTGTCGCCTTCCCAACTTCTCCTTACCCCCAAACGTCAAACATTTCTCAAATACAGCTGTATCTCATTTATCAAGCGGGCCATAGCGTAAACAGTCGTAAAGATCTTACTGAAAAGACATTTGTCTTAATATTTTTTTTTGTTTTGCGTCCTCCTCAAACCGAAAAAATAATGCGCCCAGAAGATGTCAGCAGTCATTTATTCAATGCGTCGCTGCGGGCTCCGCCGACTGTCAGTCCGCCACAAGTGCCGACTGACTGCGACGCCTGATTTTATTATTTGATTCATGCACTTTTAAACTCCATTACGCATACGGTTTATTATTAAAATAAATGCGCCTCAAGGAATATCCTTATTTATATATGTATGTTAATATAATGAATGAAGCATGCATGCATAGATATTTATTCCTCTGCACTTTAGTAAAGGACTTTTTTTATACACATTTAATTTTATATGCATGAACCATAGAAATATTCCAAATACTATGTTTAAAAACAATCTACGCGTTAAATATTTTAAAACCAAAATTTAAGAATTATTTCACTCATTTTGTACAGTGAAAACAAGTATAAAGATGTGAAAATAAATAATAAGGTACAAATTGAATTTTGAAAAAAATATTACTTAAATTTCAATATTTCCATGTAACGGTATTCGGTTAATTAAAATTTTATATTTTCAAATCTTAAGTTCGTCATCTTTGTATATTAATTCCAGTTTAGTATCTACCTATCTTTTTAGTCTGGTGAAACACTCCTTGTCATAAGATGCGGTGAAGGATACAGTTAAATATGTTAATAGAGGTATATATATTAATTACCAACGTTATTTCATTGCGCTCAATAAGAAGCGATTTGAATACTTCTCCTAACTTTGGATTATTAAGGGTTTGCCTGTGAGTTTATTAACTTTAACTAATTTATTTATAATACCATCTATTAGCGCCTCTGGAAAGGCTTATGTAACAATGAAAAATTATATGCATGGTTATTAAACATATTTATTTTCAAAAATGAATCAATAACATTATGTGGCAACAAAAATTTTAATATTACTTTTTAACTTTTTTCTTAATTACAAATTCTTTCTTCATAAGTTTAATTAGATTTTGTTATATCCGGGTATAATCAAACGAAAATCATTGGGTGATTATTCACCATATATAGGGATACATACCGTATATATATAGTTAAAATTTATATTTTAAACTTCATAATTAAAACTCTTACATTTACTATTAACACTGTGGCTGTTTTAATACTTCAACTAGATTATAATTAATACTTCAATTATTTTGTGTTTTCTAGACGGAGATTTTTGAAGAAAAATGTTTTTGTTTTTGATTCATCTTTCTCCAGCTATTTTATATGAACACTGCAGAAAGATTTTGAGTTCCATTCCATTACATTTGAAACCAAAATATAATTCGAATATGAAAAAAAAAAAAAAATAATGTAAAAAAATATAATACCGATTACTTCAGATAATTTTCTCGACGGAAAATATTTTGTTCCTTTAAATAAATACCGAAAAGAGATTATTCCTTATGTGTAATCAAGATAGTGTTGACGAGATCATATTGAATAATATTAGAATAATTAGAAATGATAAAAAGTTTTTTGTTTAACAGTAAAAGATAAAGGTTTTTAAAATAAAAAATCATAATATATTGCTACATATATACACAAGTAATATAATCATTCGAAGTCAAAAGTCAATATGGTGAATCAGTTATAATTAATTCCTGTAGTACACGCCAAATGGCTTAAGTATTGTTTAAAAACAGCAGCTGATATTGGAAAAAAAAATCGAATCTCTCGTATTATTACTGTAATTTTATATTATTTTAGGCTCTGGATAAAAATTTGTTTGTCTCATTAAATACACAACTAAAAGGGTGCTTCCTTGCGTATAACTAAGGCAACGACCATGAGACCAAAATGAATAATATCAGAAAAATGACAAAATATATCGTTTTCATTTAAAATATTTTAAAAATATGTAAATTAAAGTATGTTCCTACATTGAACATAATCAAACCTACGTAATGAAAAATCTACCATAAATTAATCTCTTTGGTATAGATAGACCTAAAGGTTCAAGTTTCATTTTATAAGTGTTGCTAACATATATTTTATGAGTATGGATAAATAATACTAAAATTTTGTAGTTATTTACATTACATTATGTCCAATTCTATTGTGATAATATATATTACACACACATATAACTCATAGGATAAAATAACAGGTAAACCCTCAATAATCCAAAATTATAAATTAATATTCAAACAATTTCTTAATGAACGTATTGAACTAACGTTACTAGCATACATATAGTTTATTATCCATGGCTTATAGCTTACTTGGCATACAAACGTAATGAAAAGGGTACTTAGATGTTTGCTATTTAAACACGTCTAAACGGTACAACAAATGTCATTGAAACTTGTTGCAGACATAATTCGTGATGTCTGCAACAAGTTAATTTCACTTTAAGATGAAACTAGATATTTTTATACAATAATAAATATTTAATAGTAAAATATGTTAATATATGGTATATATATATATATATATATATATATATTAAATGTGTTGCTTACGTGGTTTGAGAAACCAAAATCTTCGTTTAAACTCCACCGCCTGAATCGAAAATTCATGCGGTCGAAATCGTAAACGAAAGCTAGTTATTGATAAAATAATAAAATGTATGAAACGATATATAATAAGCGACAAAGTTGACAAATTCCATAATATTATTTATAAAAATAAAAAAAAATTGCTCACGTTCAGGAAAGTCTGAATTTATTGAAACCTTATACAATAACCGATAAAGTTGAGATATGCAGAAATTCCATAATATTCTTAATACTGCTAACATTTTTCATAACTCGTAGATATTAATAATAAAAAAATTGCTCATATTCAGTAAATTCAGACTTTATTGCAACAATATAATAACCGACAAAGTTGAGATGTGCAGAAATTCAACATTCTTAATATTGCTAACATTTTTCATAACTCCTGTTAACAATAAAAAAAATTGCTCACGTTCATTAACGTCAGAATTTAATACATATTAAGTATAGATTTACACATTTTTAACGTAAAGAGAGTAAACGTGTAAGAGTAATATACATGTCCATGTTATCTACAGCCACACATTTTTATTCAATACGAAAATTAAACCTAAGAAACCTTTGAGAATTATTTTGAAATATGCGGAAATAAACGAAAAAGCAAATGTACTTGGAGTTAATTATTAAAATCAATTATTTCGTAAGGTTTTCCCCAACAAAATTGATCACTCAAATTTCCTCAGTACCTAACCGACTTACACTCAGAAGTACAGAGCTAAGGTAGGAAAAAGTAAGTACCTACTTGCCCCAACCAGTATCGTTTGATCTTTGATATTTTTATTTTTCGTTCTTTTACTGGTAGGTACTTATGTGATATGACTCAAAGTACGGAAAGCTTTGAAAGTCAAATATCCAAATGATCAAAGGAAATTTGACAAGTGCCCGCTGAGTTCGTTTCCCACTTGTAATATGTAAGTTAGGACGGTATTGTTTCCGTGGAAGTATGGAGTCTCGAAAATGTAACGGTTTTTGAGATTGATTCAAGAGGCCTGCACCGATTTGGTGAATTTTTTTTTGTATAAAAAACTTTAATGCTTTCCTTATATATTTATTATCGATTACGATAAAAAATGAACATGACACGCAAAATTTAATTTATTATCGGAATATCTTACTACTATTCGGCGATTATAGTGGTTAATGTTTTTTTTTTTAATTTCTAATATCAGCTTGAGAGTTTACCATTTACTGTAAGAAAATTAAATCTTTCTAAATACTCTTAATTCGTGTTCTCACTTCCATCCCTTATAATCGTAGCAATCGTAGTTTGGATAGTTCGCGATTGATCGTTACTCAATACGATATAAATTACTCCATGCATTTTTTCTGTTTTTTCTTTATTGTTTAAAAAAAAATTATATTTTTAGATTTTTATAACACATATCCAATACTTTCGTTGAACATGTACAAATATAACAAAGAAGTTTCATAAGCTATTTACTCGCTAGAACTCCAAAATCCCCAACAATAACTAGTTTTATACAGAAAATGTGAACTTTGTATTTCAAAATTTCGTTTTTGATTTAAAACTTGATGAACTAATTACTCATAATTTTTTCATAGATTTAGAAGTAAACAATCCAAATTAACTATATCAATATTAAAACATAACATATATCGGTGTAACGAAAATTTAAATGAAATATCACAGGTTTTCGATATCACAATTGCTTAGCTGCGGTAGAATACTTCATTCTACTCCCATTAAGCAATTGCTATTTCCCAAGACCTACAAAATTATAAAACACTCACGAAATATTTTTAACGAAGAGGACGCACATGTTTCTACCAGTATTGCTGGTTTGACTTGATTTTCGATTATCTTCAATATTTTAATGACATTTGTCATAAACACCTGCTCCAAGAAAATGTTTCAATATGAGTTAATGATACGATGGAGATTCATATAATGATTTTTTATATTAATGTTTTTGGTTTTTGGATCCATTTTATACCGACTAAATACCATATATTATAGTTATTTCCCCAATTTTAGAACTTTCTTAAAGTTTCCTAATGTTAAATAGTGTATACATCCTACTACATGACATAAAACGTAAAATTTACTTAGTTTCAGATTTGAACGTTTGTGTAACTCTCAAACTCGCAATATTGTCTCAAACTCGCAATATTGTCTCATACTCGCAATATTGTCTCAAACTCGCAATATTGTCTCATACTCGCAATATTGTCTCAAACTCGCAATATTGTCGCATGCTCGCAATATTGTCTCAAACTCGCAATATTATCGCAAATTTGTTAGAAAATCTGCATCTTAAATAATTTGACAATGGAAAAACTAATGACTTTTTTATACATCATGTTTTAAATCTACACATTAATTATTATTTCTATTACATTAATTCTTATCGGATGAACACACGTAGGTATTAATGTCTTATAATTTTTTACACTGTTTTCATGCTACCATTATATTGTGAACATAAGACGTAACAATCTAAATACAAGGCTAAGTGTAAATTATTTTTAACCGCTGTCAACCGTTCTTTCTCGAACATCTGTTTGTCTAATAATATCTTCATCAGAATTTCCTGGTATTTACATGATTTCTGTGTTAGATATACTTGATAAATATACAAATATACTATAACATCCATTTTACCTCAAGTCTGAAGTCGTACATATTTTGTATATATATATATCTGCACCTAAAACGTCCTTTCGCTAATTGGGCATTTGCATTTAATTCAGATATATTTATACCCCTACCATTTTTATTTTTAAATATCTACACGTACTTGCGACCACTTTTTGGAAACATCATATTAAAATTTATACAATAGTCAGGGTTTTCGAATCATGAGTACCGCTACCGCCTACTTATTTGCAGCGTGGAAAACAATGTTTACTTTAAATTTAACATTTTTCAACCCGAGCCTGAGGTAAAAAAGTCGAAACCCGCATAGCAGCACTCGGTTTTAAACCAATTACCGGGACGGGAGCTCTGCAGGAAAAGACTCTTCATTTGCATATATCCGGTTGTCTGGATGGACACTGGTAACAACGGTATTGCTTCTCAAGTTTTGGTATAGTTGAGCTTTCGATCCGTTGTGTGGAGGTTGCCGATTCTATTGTGGAGAGAGAAAGCTGCATTCGTATACGCAGTATGCGAAAATCAACTTCACTGTATACCCGTTTCAGTGACATTGTTTTAGCTTGATAGTTTTAATACTGGAAGCTTAGATTAAATGTGAACGAAGTAAGCAATTTACTATAAAGGCTTAACGCCTTTATAGTAAATTGCTTATATGCTTATATTGAAAGCATCATTATAAAATAACATTTATTATGTATAGTCTCCCCATAAAACATAATTGTAGGGCTATGGATGATGAAATAATCCACAGCTCTATCAAAGCACATTCAATATTTCATGTTGAACTTATGCTTTTATTTTCCCATCGAAAGAAAACTTTAAAGATCTTTCATAATGCTACAAAATAAAGAAAATACATGAACTTTTAATATTTCATGTCTATTAATTTTGAATAATTAACGAATATTATAAATTATCGTCGTATTTTTTTATTTCCTTTAAATATAACATATTTATGCTTTATTGTTTCATTTTGTCTTAAGGTACACATAATTTGTTATGTTTCTAAATCATTACTACAAGGAGCCTAAAACTCATTGTAGTGATGATTTAGAAACATAACAAATTATGTGTAAATTCATAAAATCAACAATTTATGTGGAATTTATTTTTACTTCTGAAATATCCACAACTAGAGTGATAAAATATTCATGTATCATGTAAGGTAATGTTTATATAATAAAAGTTTTTTTTTAAATATATCCTCATTACGATTAACGCGATCAAACTAGTTGTCATTCTATTGCCAATAAATAAGAGTTTAAAATAAAATTGTCCTTAACATTTGTCAACCGATACAAATACGATTTTGGAATAAAATTTAAAATCATGTTTGTGATTGTTAACATTATTCTACAAAAAGTAATGAATGTTATATTTTATAAGAATCAAAGAATTTCTATTAACTTTACTTGTTATTAATTCTAAGTATCACATTTCTAAAGTATTCAAATTTAAAAATATTGTACAATTGATGAAAAAGTTTTTTTTTATTTTCCCAACTAAAATACTTTTGATTAAAAAGTTTTCCATTTCTAGATTCAGTTGCACCGAGAAGAGAAATACTTTCTTTTGACCGGAGGAAACGTCGAAAGCAATTATTTCCAGCGCTTGATGATGATTTTAAAGATGCTGCAGCTTTTGCAGTGAGGAGCCAGCGATGCGTCTCTTAATTAAGCATGGCGGCTGGCAAAGCTTTAAGTTCACATCATTTGAAATCCATCTTTTGTAAGCGATTCGTGGAATAAAAAGGCGGTTGTTAAACTCTTTCAAATTGACCATAATTTTAACTAAAATAAGTCTGAAAAACGGAAGTTCAATAGTTTCTGTAACTATATAAAAGTTATATTTTTATAAGATACTTCTAAAATAATCTATATGACTAACTAAACGTAACTTAAATATTAATGAAATTAATTTAATAATAGTTAAAATACCTTGAAGAATGGCTAATATGATGAAGAACACGATTTATAGTATTATTTGAAAACGAAAATGACTTACAATAAGAATATATCTTATAACTGAGAACTTTGAACTGCCTTTCTAATCAAAGGTAGTTCAACAGTTCTTTTATTAGAAAGCTTCCTCAAAGATTATATGAAAAGCCGTGCCGAATAATTAATGTGATATGTCATTTAAATTTATTACTCAACCTTAATAATCTAGCATCTAACGTAAAACATTAATAAAGCTGTAATAAGCTCCTTAAGTAAGACATAAAGTCCACATTAACACATGTTTTAAAAGCTCTCAACGATAACCGATTAGTACATCACCGTAAACAGTTATTTAAGAGTATTGAAATGCCGCTGCTTCTCTTTATTAGGCGGTGTAAATGCGTGGTGAGTTTATTTAAGTCAAGTTTAATTCGATTTTATTTTTCTAGTAGAGGAAAGCACTTAAAGTTTTGTTGAGAAAGTTCAAAACATACTTATTTTTAATAGTATTTATGGAACTAGAGTTGTATTATTTTATTATTAGTTATTTTAAAATGAATTTTAACTTTTATGGCTCTAAATTGTGGTGTTTGTAAAAGAACTTATTCGATATTCTTTTTATATACATCACTTTTTTAATCTTGCACTTACAATGTATGTGACATCTTTCTATACCAGTAAATTAATTTCAGGAAAAAATGTATAATGTTCAACGTTTTTAAAAATTGAAACACATAAAAGTTAATAAGCTTTAAATTACAAATATAGGCTACATTTTAATTTTCCAGATCAATAACTAGTAGTATTTGCTCTATTACGTTTCAATGGGGTTCTGGTACTATTTCGAATAAAAATGCTACAGTTTATCTACATGTCCAAAAACAATTTCATAATTTAATACTGTTATTACATAGCTCTCGTGGAGTATGTTCTCAGTACACTACTTTTTTCATCGGCCTTTTCTGTTTTTTATTGCGAAATCTAATTAATTTGTGTTATGTTCATTTGAGATACTAGAACAACTTGAAATAGTTATGCCATCATCAACTAACATCATATTTCGACTCGTAAGTCCTTATCTGAATTTCGATCTGTAATAAATTAAGATACGTTTAGTTAAATTTATAAAGATATTAGCAAATATACTGTCGACACCAAAAGAACATGTTCCATGTTCGCTCTAAACACTCAACTCATTCATCAACGTAGTTATGTATTTAACGAAATTTGTAATACCCTAAACAAATCCGCAAAGTCAGAGGTCGACCGGACGAGACAACGCTAAGTATACATATCATTGGCCAAAATAATAAATGATATCTCATTACTTTATCGTTAAGCTTATCTTCGCATATTTCATACTGTCATTCTTCTTTCATTGACGCCTTCGCCGCGTACGTCTTCATAGCCGTACCGGTTGTGTGAGGTGGTCTCACCTCACCCGTATATTGTGTGTGGGTACAGTCCATTCCGAGAAACGCATGATAAATTTGTGACATTTATCTGACTTAATCCTTAATCAAGATTTTTTCCGCGAAATTTTAAATAAGATGCAAAAGGAAAACGTAATATTTTATGTAAGCGAATTTAGAAGGTTAACTCTTTTTTATCTTATTAAGTTTATGCCAGATTATGTTAACAATTTTATTTCTTGCTCTTATTAGTATTGTATATAAATAATTATATTTGTTGCCATTATAGTCGTTACTATTATTGGTATTTTATATTAACAATTATGGCTGTTGCCTTTAATGGTATTTGAAATTATTCTACGAATATTAGATTCAGTTAGAAAAAATTAACTAAAAATGATTAGTTCGCGCTGAAAATTTTATACTTAATTTTATACATAAATACGACGCACTATAGAAAAAATTGTCACTTGGCTTCATCAATACTTATATTATCATAGTGACTAGTTTTTCCGGTTTCGAAGTGCGAGTTTTCCAGCTACGACATTGGTAAAAGTAATAATAGGTATTTATTTACTTTTACTTTCGACTTACATTTTCATAATAAGCACTACACGCTTTTTTAGTATTAAAGTTAATTTTTTTGTCAACCACTTTATTAAAATTTTAAGTTTATTAATGAAAATAACTTACACCAAGTTGTGAGGCATGTTTTCACTTTTGACCAGAACCTTTTATTTAAAGATTATTTTTTACTTCTAGTTTATATTGCTACAAAAACGTGCTATTTAAGTTCTTTTAAGTTATAATTTTATTATTACTCATACATGAGGGAGGAAAACATATAAACTATGATTTATAATTATTCCAATAATTTCTGACTACTTCGAACAGTACCAATGTACGAGTATTGGTAAACGTCGTATGAATTTAACTACTATCATTTGTAATAAACTGCTTGTTCCGTTTGTTAGGAACTACTGCCGTTTGCTATTAACTGCTTGTATCCTTTATAATGAACTACTGCCATTTGCAGTTAATTGCTTGTACCGTAACCGTAATAAAATGCTGCAATTTGCAATTAACTGCTTGTACCATTTATAATGAACTTCTGCCGTTTGCAATTAATAGATTTTAATTTTAAATTTTGTATTTTCTGAAAACTCCAAGTGATTTATCCTCCTTTCTGTCATATAAATATATAAGTAATAATAAAGTTTTATATTTAGACATTCCCATAGCACGAGCTCATTGACTATGTTTTAAATGTTAAAAACTAATTTTAAAAATCCGAAAGTTAATTTGTTCGATGCTTAATAACTCTACATCAAAGTAAGATATTGCTATAGAAGTTGTCATGTGTAAAGTTCGTTTAATAAAAGATAGGTTGTGGAATGTAACGGTCGTGGTTTTGTGGCATGTTTATATCACGAAAACTGTGTTTGGATGTTTGATATTTGATCATATTTTTCTTTTTTAATTTAGTACATGGATCTAATATAAATATGAGATGAAGGAAGGCGAAGAGGTAGGCAAAAACTATTTTTTATTTATCTTAATTTAAGGAGGTAAACATTTGTGATGATATGAAAATAATTTTCAAAATATTTGGCTTCTTTTTGCTTATATATTATAGATATATTCTATAATTTATGGAAATGAACATTTGATTCAAAGCTCCTTTTCTTTATGTCAATATCATCGCCCTGAACATCCCGACTGTACGTAAGCCTATAACAGTATAAAACCCGGAACGATTCAACACACTCGCTCAGGGGACTTAATCATCTACCTCGGCTTAATAAATGATTCATGGACCGTGAACACGTATGCACCGCTCGCGGCCACATTCGCCAATGAGCTCTGTCATACCCGGCGACCGAGCTTTTATATGTACACACGAAGGCGGGTTTGGAACCTGCCTATTGTTAAACTCATACAGTCGAGCGGACTTTTTGGCGGATAGCGATCTTAATAATTGAAACGTAATTGAATTTTGTAATATTTCATTTGCCTTTATAATATTACCCCATCTACAGTCGCTGTGGAGTGAATAGGAATTATATAGCGCCACTTGATACGGTATTATTAGAAACGTTTATAAAAACAGTACCTATAACTTTCTTTTTGGAAAGAATCTCCAAAAAAGTATATCCAAATATATTTACAAATATTCTCCCGTAGTTGCAAAGTAACAGTAAAATATTTTCGAACAGAAAATGCATAATCCGGGTCAGATTTAAAACTAGACAATATTGTTATGAATATCGTGATGATATCTGAACTAAAATATGTTAAAAGTATTTAAAATAATTAACAGAGGAACTGAATAATAAATGTAATTTTAAATATAGTATGAGTAGGTTTTTGTAATTGAACTACCATAGGACGTTGAAAAGTAGATGGTCGGAAACTAAAGAAAGGACGTTGCGATTATTGTCGCTCTCAGGGAATATCTATGGAAACAGTTAAATTGTCTTGCACGATTTCAGATTAGAAACCGAATTATAAAACTTTTGTGGACAGACTTTTTTGAGTCAATCGACCTTTGTTTTGAAGTCGATTGATAAAATCATATTATTAATCATATTATAAAAATATATTTATATATGGAAAATAACGGTGACTGCTAAAACATGTTGAGAATATTACGAGATATTTACATGGAATATACTCCAACTGAATTTATAATTAAAACGAACTTTGTGGAAAAATATGGAAAACGAATTAGTACATGAACTAAAATAGGATTTTTGATTATTTTTTTCTTTCATTGATACAATGTAAAAACACGGTGCAAACAAAAATAAAAAGGAACAACATAAAACAGAATAACATAGAATCAATTATTTGCATAAAATAGAATAACATAGAATAAATAATTTACATAAAATAGAATAAATAATTTGCGAGAAGATTTGATCTGTAATAAAAGACTGTATAGAGAGAAGAAAGAACGAATAGTTGTACAAAAGAAGAAATGGAACATTTTTTATGGAGAATGTTATGACTTAATTTGTATGATAATTGTTTTATCGAAAAATCAATAGCTATCAAGATATCAGCGAAAAAATGAAAATCAACTCTATTTCATCCCATAATAAAGCTCCAGTATGAAATTCCAAGGACTTTTCAAGATGGCATGAGCATGTGATATAAATGATAAATAACCTCAAAAACTTAGCTTTTCTAATTTTTTTTTCAAAAACCTTATAATGACTAAATTTACTTTTCAAAAACCTTATAATAAATTTCTTTATATTGAACAATAAACGAAGTTCGAAAGATCATGGACCGTAGGCTTACTTGCCAAATCCGATAAAATTTCTATATAATATTTTAAGATAACTTTTGGTAAAAGATAGGTATTTCTGTATTTGGTAAATACAAATATAATTTCACTTATATCAAAGGAATCGAAATTTCTCAATATGATATGCATTGTTTTTAGGTTAACCTTCGTTTACTTGTTTAGTGAACGATTAACGTTCATATTTTGATACATAATAATGAATATTTTAATAGTGACCCCATTCTAGTGGCCATGAGACAAATGTAATTTAAATGCGTCGCACAAAAATGTGGTATTGTTATTTACATATTTTCTACGCACATAGGAAAAACAAATGCTTATTACTTAATGTGTATTTAATTCTCATAAAGATATAATACCTTATAACTCCACTATCTCCGTCCATCCGTACTCCTTTCACAGCCTCAGTTTCTACGATAACATATTTCAGACAGTTTTTACAGAAAGTGCAATTATGTAAATAGGTAACCACGCATGTACATCGTAATGAGTACGTGACAAAATATTAAAAAATTAATTAATAATATCTCCCTATACACAGTGTAATTCTTATCACTGAACAAGCCTTGTGTATAATTCGTTTACCATTTTTTATAGTTTTATGCAACATGAGCCCTTTCCACGAATTTTCCAACCACTATTTTAAAATTTTGTTAAAACTTTGAACTTAAATTGTGGTAACTTTCACCATTTTCCAGAAATTTAGAAAATTAAGAAACTCTATTTTATGCGCGTTCCAACATGCTCTTAACCAGTTTTATACGAACTCTGTCGTAAAATCTCAAAATATTTAACTGCTCTGAACGGTAGTGCGAAACAGTTTTTCGCGGTTTTAATGGTCATAATCGAGTGACGTGCTTATTAATAGCTCATTTCTAACTCTTTAAAAATTTTATTGCTCAATGTTTGAAGAGCAGTGGAATATGAAAGTTGGGCTCGCACGCGCCAACCCGATTAAGATCGTCCGACATTGTGTAGTCAGATATTTAGTTATGCTTAGATGAAATTTAATCTGTTTTGTAATAAGATAGGCGAACACACACGTGTGTGAGATGATACGTAACGGCGCTCGAATCGGTCGAGGTATTTGTTGGAGGTAAACACTTTCACGTGTCACTGCATTAAGAAATGCAGAAAGCCTTCGGCTTTCGGTTGCCTAAATACCAGTTTAGTATGGACTTTTACTGATGATAAGATATGATGTGTTTATTTTAAATAGAAAATATATTAAACTGTCACTGTAATATATATGTAGTACGTAAATATGTGTACGTGTACTCACACGTTATATACTCACACGTTAATACATATCCTACATACGTATCTTCTGTCATTAAAAAAACTTATAATTTAGGTTGACAAATGAATTTTTTAATCCAAATTTGTTCTTACAAGGAAAATATTTTAAAATCTTAATATCACGAAGAAATATATTATTTATATACCACTTTTATTTATGACTTGCTGAATATACTTTCAGCATAAAAATCTGGTAACTTTTATTAAAAAGAGTCTTCTATGCTGTTGATTATTTTATTCTGTAAATGATCGCTTAGAGTTCTGAACAAGCTACGATCAGACAGGGAAATTTTGATATACAAAATTTGAATATATAAAATTGAATATACTAGTAGTCTCCACTTCAACTCGAATGTATTTTTTGGTATGTGATTTAGCGTTATTACGGCGAAAATAACTCCGTTTTGTTAATTACTTAGAGTGGTAGTTAATTTAATTGCTGATAATGAACTTCTGCATTGGCTGCAAATCATTTCGAAGTTAACTCTCTTTCTAAATATTTTTAATAATAATTCCCTTAATATTCCGCCACCAGTTTAACTTAACTTTTTGATGATAAGTTCTGTTTTGGGTACTTAAATCCTTTTTATCTTACATACGGTATAAGACTTGCGTGTATGATTAACTTACGTGATCTGTTCGTTATATCCAGTTCCTTTTTTTCAGTCAAAGGTATGTTTAATGTCAGTAATAGTATACCAATCAGTCTAATTTACGTTTTAATATTAATAATTGTTGCACCGGTCAGTCTAAGTTATGTTTTAATTTCAATAATTGTTGTACTAGCCAGTCTAAGTTATATTTTAATGTTCATAATTGTTGTACCAGCGAGTCTAAGTTACGTTTTAATGTCAATAATTTTTGTATCAATCAGTCGAATTTACGTTTTAATATCAATAAATAATAAGGTAGAAAAGTCCATACATGGTGTCGATTTAAATCAATTTTCTTTAATACAATTCACTTAAAGGCTTGGTACTGTCATATACTAAGTGCACTGTAGTTTATTCAGAAAAGTCCCGAAAACATAACCTAACATTTTATTTCACGTATACTTGAGTAAACATAAATTGGATTTAAATCGATTTTTCTGATATACGGAAAAAATTTTCTGAAGGATCTAGTACCAGTAAAAAATTCCGTATATTTACTTCTTTCATTTTCATTTATTCTCTAGTTATCTTTTTGCGAACCATTAACTTTTCGTTATTTGTTACTGATCAAAAATGATATATTTTAAAATAGAAACATTTACAATTTTAGTGTTAAAAAAACCTGAACCACAGGAATTAAATGACGACATAAATCTATCTGTAGCCTGAAAAGAAGAAAAAATAATTTTTGGATTAATGATAATAACATACATAAAAGGAGATGAATAATTAAAATACTCCTAATAATATCGCCAACCACTTCTATAAACAAGACTGATAGAAGAAATATGGTTAAAAGAAATAGTTTTAAAAATAATAAGAAAATATTATTAAGATGAAAATAGGGAATAGACTGATTACATAAAAGTTTTACTAAAAATGTAAGAGCAAAAAGTATACTTCATTCTTTATTACATTTTTATGCTAGTGTCCGAATATTTGCGACAAAGCGAAGTTTCGTCCAGTTGTGTACTTCATTCTTAATTACATCTTTATACCAGTGTCCGAATATTTGCAATAAAGCGAAGTTTCGTCCATACATACAACATCTACATAGACTTATAGATAGTGACACAATGAAAAATAAATTTTGTATAGTAATTTTTCCAAAGTCCACTTTTACGCATTCCTCAGTCCCCGATTCGCGTCTATTTTGGTATAAAACCACAAAAACGAGTAACAACTTCCATCAGCGCGCACCTTCCGCCCGGCCCGAAGTGCCGCACCGCCACTTTATGACTTTTACGGTTATCTTTACTCTTGTAGACTCAGTTAGAGTTTACTTTGCGGCCTTTTTACGTTTACTGCCTATTTATTGTGTCGTTTAATGTTCACGGCTGTCTTTATAACACGCATTAGCATAGCGTTGCGCTCCTTCGAGTTCGCGCCTCGCTCCTGTTGACGCGTGGAAGCAAAACCATACAAGGAGAATATTTCTGATAAAACTTTACTACATTCCAATTCTGAAGCCAGACGATAGTCGTAAGTTATGGCGACCGTTTTACAAAGTTTAGCCAAGCTAAGCGATTATCAAAGAACGTTCTGTTTGTTTCGTGAAGTTTGGCGAAGCTAAATGATAAATATAATTCATAGAATATATTTGGCGAAGTCGAGGGAAAGTTTATTAAGTGAATGTTGCTAGTTGTACTAGACTTTTGAAGTTTAGTGGAACTAAGCCATAGTTGTAATTCATAATAACCACTTGATGAAATTTTGCGAAGTTAAACGACAATCATTTAACGGAGTATGTTTGGTGAATTTAAGTGAATCTTATTATTTGTTATTAGTTGTACATATTTTTGGAAAACAATGAGTAAAAGTAATTAATGATATTCGTACAGCGAAGGTATATAAAATAATAGCTACCTAATTATTATAGAATAAACAAGTAGAAATGGTTACCAAAGAAAATAAAAATTAATTAAGGTTATTGTAAAAATTACGAGTACTTAATAATTAATTCAGATTTTTAAACTAATTTAATAAAGTTGTTAGTATGTTGTATTAATTTAGCATCATCTGGAGATACAAAAATCTATTCCGCTTTGGCGATAATATGTTTTTAGGCTTACAGGAATATAAAAAAATAACTTCATTATAACAAATTATTAAACTTTTTTATATAAGTTAATACGATAACGATATCTGAAAAAATATAGTCATGGGAACTGCCGTCAGAAGTGAAAACTTAAAATATCAATATATACAATTATTACAAAGTCTTGTAGAAAAAATATCGAACTACTAGAAACCTGTTTTACCACTCTAGTAATATAACTGCTAAGCAGAGGTCAAAGATTAAAGAAATAAAAAATAAATAATATGAAATTTATAAACGCAAATATTGATATGAATATTGGAAATATTTGAAAATAAATTATTCATTTTTCCATATTTCATTTTCACATTTCCATTTTTAGTACTCATTGTTGTACTACACAGTGATCCTACAATTAAACAATTAAAATAATAATCAAACTAAAGCACAATTTTAACAATTCACAGTATACGCACATTGTATTTTCCACGTAGTCAATTTAAATTTACTTGTATAAATATAAATGGCACCAATATTACACAACACGTTACATTCATAGTTAGAGATATACTGCTATTATAGCATGTCGGTGATGCGAACTCGCAAGTTTTTACTCATCCAAAAAGCATACAACGCGCACATTTTACAGTCGGGTATATGTGTATACAAGTCGCTACGTGTATCAGTATGATGCCAGAGCAATAAGTGTTATATATAAATGTAAAATTGAATGGAAATGGGTTTGCGCTATATATATAATATATGTATCTCAATAAAACTACAGCGATTATAATCGAAACAAGTTCAGTGATAAGTGAATAAACTTATATATTTTGTTGAGCAAATAAATTTAGAAAATACATGTTTTATTAGAGAATGTAAGAAATCTTGTTAAAATTTATGCGGCCCTAATAAAATAATCAAAATTAAAATACACGTACAATTCGAATCGAAATTTCTTTCTTTGAAATCGATTAAAATATGAAGGCTAGACTCCGTCGATTCCATTGTGTTGTTATAAAATGACACTCAATAATATGCAAACTTCTGTATATAACGTAGTTATCGACAACATAAATAACTACATCTATATCACAAATAAGAAAACGAAACTGCTACTTGCGTTGGGCTGCTTTTGGTAAACTAACCCCTTATTAAAGAATAGAATGAGATCAACAAAGCTAAAAAAGTCTATGAGGTCTGTATGTTGTCACGACTTAAAAAAAATAAGACCATGACTCTAACCCAAAAATCGTTAATAAGCTTAGGGTGACCCAGAGAGCTATAGAGCGAGCCATTCTCATCACTTTGAGTGACACGAGTGCGAAATGAAGAAGTTAGATCTCAAACAAATGTAACTGATATCATTGAAAGAGCCGCATTATTGAAGTGGAATTAACCGGGCATAGCGCCAAAAGCTTAGATGAAAAATGGACAATGCCTCTTTTGATTTGAAGCCAGAGGGTCATAGCTCGTTGCAGAGGTTCGCTGGCGGAATGAAATCAGAGAATGGTGGGAGTATTTACAAAAATACATGCAAAACTGTGGAAGAGTTTTTTTTTGAACTTCCTTTAAGTTGCGAGTTGACAATCGAAATATAATTTCATTTCAGACCGTTAAAGATTGAATTTCGACAAGCAGTAAAAACGTGTTGGTTTATTTATTAAGTAGATCATTTATGCTTTGGGTTTTAATTGATAATGTATGTTATGGGATTTTTCACACACAAATTTAACAGCATTTTTCACTCAATTAAGAATTGAATTTCATAAAGAGACCAAGTACTTGTCAGACTAGCGATTCCGAAGCACCAAACAATATTAAACTTAAAAATTGGTATTTCTCAAAAATATTCAAACTAATTATCATTAAAAGTTTATTTAAAGCTCTAATACATTAACTTTTTCAGAATTTTATGCAAGTTAGTTGAAAAGTTAGAGGTCCCTCCTCTAACACACTTTTTAACTTAGAATACGCTTTTAACTCACTAACTATTGACTTAAATAAAAAAGTTATGTTGGAACTTCTTAAGACCTATCAAACGATATCCCACACGCCTACGTGCACTAGATTTTTTTTCATCCCCCAATTACATATTTAATAATATTATTTTAAACATATTATTAACACCAATTTTTTTTGGTTTCATAATTTCATGGTATAGCGGTTCTAAAAACTGTTTCCTAACGGGTCTTTACGTTAGAAAAGGAATTCTCTTCACAAATTTCACGCATTAATATGCAACTAATAATGTAGTTGTAACTAACTTCAGTTTTCAATTGAGTTACATGGAATTGCTGATTGAAATATAATAATGTGAATTATCTCAGAATGCACTTTGCAATGCGACTAATAATGGGAGTTATCTCGTACTATCGCTTGCAATAAAACTTATAGTACCATACTGTACTATATATTGTGTAACTTACGATCGGTTTACGTAACTTACGACTTTCTAATATAAGGCTTAGCAGTTATGTGTTTTTCCTACGGAATATATAAGAAAAAAAAGGTTTTACGGGAATATATTTACTACATTTGTCTCAGTCTTGTAAATGTAAAACCTTATTACATGTTACAGAAGTTCAATAGCTTTTTTTATTATTGTAAACTCTTCAATGTGGGGTCGGGAATAAAATTTATTTAAAATTAAAATCCACATTGATTATAAATTCAGAATAGTTATTTATAAACCTTCTTATAATAAATTATTGTTTTTTATTTAATATTCTGTTGAAAATATATGCAAACTATGGCCCATTTTAACTTAATAATTAACAATTTATTTAAAGCGTATTTATAACAATGTTCCAAAAATCCACAAACATGAAATGAGTAAAAAATATTGCAACTTCTAACTATAAATTCTTTTAAAAAATCATCTAATTTCTTTAATTCATTAATTTGAATACCATTGATTAAAGAGTTCACTTCTGAAAGTTTTAAAAGCTTAAAAAATATGTATACGAAAATGCCTGTACTTCAGAGAATAAATCAAAATCTTTATCATATATTACAAAAATCATGAATAAGATATAAAGTTATAACATCGAAAACGACGCACTCCTCCTGCGTGTCATTACCGACTCATAAATAACCTCTCAACTAAAATAATATAAAACGTTCCATCGGGCAAACACTTAAACGGATATTCGATCATTTAACGTCGTGAATATTTTAAAACACGTTGATGCTCCATACAGGTGGTTTCCGTATCATTTGACACCGCCGCGTTGAAGAAAGTTCTTCATTTCCGCCGGCTAACATTTCCACTGTTGCATCGATAATTTATTCATGCGTTTGTAAATTAATATTACTTCATGAATAGGTAACATCTGGAGAAAAGTTTTGTAAATCGATCTTTGGGGAAACATTTTTCATAGCTTTTAGAAAATAATTAAGTGAGCTATTTCCGTTTTCTTTAAAGTAAATATTTACTACCAGTAAATATTAACTTTGTAAAAATAATTTATGATACACGCATTGAGACAGGTCCATGTCCAGCAGTAAACAGATACCGACTGTTGATTGAAACGTTTTGTTATTATGAGCGAAAATAACTTTTTTTAAAGGTCCTCTGCAACCACGTACAAGTTGCCAAAGCCTAATTTCTTTGAGGTGATTTAAAAATTAATCTTTAGAATGAGGTATCTTTAGACCTCGTGACGTGGTTGATTGTGGTCGATCTTTGAGGCATTTATTGTGAAAACCGTTTTGGAAAAAAATGAGAGAAACTAAACGGCTTATTAAGCAGGGGCAGTATTTAATCCTATTGGGTAAAAGTGCTTGATCATATATATGACAGACCCCTGTTTAAGATGAGACGGAATGCTACAGACCCTTGGAGGTGTTCTGAGACAATTCGGGTACTAACTTAGAAATAGTATCTTCATTTCAGTCAACAGGCTGCCGAAATTTTGCGATTATTTTTATGAAATTTAACACTCTTATAAGAGCATTTTTTCCAAATTAAATAAAGGGAAAATATTAATATTGTATAAATTGTTTTACTTGCGCTTTTTAAATTGATCTTTATATTTCTACCAATACATGACATATATTTATATCATCTTGTTAACGCAAAAGAACATCGCATATCACATCACACAGTGAGTACAGCTTTGACCGTTGGCACACTTGATTTCGCCAGTGATTCTTTGTGATTTATGCTTATGTTTGTGATCAGTTATATTTACACTACTTATTCGCTATTTCCTGCTATATTTATAACTAAGTTTAGCGATGATCATACTGTATCACTCATCAATCATCCACAATTCAAACGCGATTTGACTTCACAAAACGAAGTTTAACGCAGACCGAAACGTCCCCCGTCACTGACCAGCGAAGATGAATCCTTCAAATTAACTTGAATTCCGTGTGTATAATTGTTAGTCATTGGTCCGGTACCTTATTAAAATTCAAATTTAGAAACATTCTTTGAGTGTTAAATACCATAATGGACCGCCTAATGATCCTATCTTTGAATAATTATGGCAATAAATAACCCACACTACATTATTCGAGAATTATTATTCTGCCGTTAACTCCCTCGTCTCAGCGAAGAGTTACATACGTTCCACGTTTTGATACGACTAAGAGGAATACTTTAAGATGTTTCCGAGTGTAGATTATCTCGAAGCCTTCACGGGGTTAAAATATTAACTACTTAATTATTCCACTCAACAAACTTGAAATATTTCTATAATGAAGTTATTTTGTTTCTCTAACACTGGTACTTATATCATAGCTCATTCGAGTGGGATCAAAGACCGAAAGAGGTGTTTTTAATGTGAACTCATTAAAGGTAATGTGTTAGATGCAAAATATTATGGATAATTAAATATGTGATTTAAATAAAATACTTATAAATCTACGTCGGAAAAGTAGTGGAATGCAATTTTGATATAAATAAGGGTAAAATGAGGAACAAGACATCAGTGGTTTGAATATGTGGGTTAAAAATACTATTATTCTGGCTTGCTGTAATATTTGTCGTGTTTAATTTAGGTTGAGAAATTTATGGCTGTATTTGCAAATGTTGAAGTTTTGAATTATTCACATAAGCAATCGGAGTTCTTTCGTCAAGTCTTCACTTATCATTTTTGCTGCTTGAAACAAACGTGGCATCTAATGGAGTGATGCTTCTCTTAATACCGTTATTACTGATCTTAATTAAAATGATGATATATATTTTTGTTAGAAAATGTTGCAGTTGCAAGAGCTTTAAGGGAAACATGAAAACAATATTCATTTTGATACATTCAACTTAGTTAATTTTATCGGTTGAGGCTAAAAAATTAAAATTTTATTAATGGTATCTAAGAAACTCATAGATTACTTTAGATATGTGCGTCGCCTAATCGAGTGACGTACATCTTATCTCGGTATCACTGTTCTTCGGTAAAATGGTTCCAACGATAGCAAATCATTGAAATTAAAACTGACGGAAACAAAGTAATCTTGATATTATTTAAGATAATCGCAGGCTCCAGGTATTAAACTAGAAGACAAAAAGTATACGTTCGTCACGAGCTTTAGATGTGAAACTTCTTTATATATATTATTATCCTTAAGGGGAAAAAATGTTAAGGTAGTCCTCTAATGAAAAAGAGACTTCAATAACAAAAAAAAACCTTTTTCTCTCAATCCCTCCTTCTGCACGCCTTTCTTCGCTCCTTTCCTTCTCCCATCTTGGATTTATTCCTTGCTACTAAAGTATTTGGCTTTTCGAATTATTACGAGTATTTATTTGAGTAATACTGTTTAGAAAAAGTTATCTTTGTAAATATTTTGTAATATTTGTCTATATTTTCGCCTTTACTACAAATCAGGCTATATCGTTTAAAGATAGCAAACAATTAAGCACATTTCAGTTAACTTACTACCATATTAGTCACGGCATATTTTCGAAGCCTTTTAAGACACAATTTTTTTACAAATGTAATTTTAATTTTTTAAGACTGGATCAAATGTACAAGTAATTTACTTTTCAATAACTTAAAGGTGACGACTTTAGACGCTTCAAAATTACACAATCATTTTAGTTTTAGGCAGTATCTTTAAATTTGCGGGGACTTTTATTAAATTTGGTAGCAGTCCAAAGTCATATACGACATAAAAGACCGCATCTGGCCAGGCGCTTATTCTCGCTTTCAAGTCCTCAAAACGAATGTTATTGCTCCCTTTATTAGTCCTTAGTTGCGGTACAAGAGTATGAACAACTAGTGATGTGACATTTACATTATTAAACGATGTGTTAAGTATATTATAGAAAAGATAGTGATAATAACTTAAAGAATTGAATTCAAATAAATTGCTGAATTTTCTGTTACTTTTCGAAGGCCTGCTTACCGCTATATAATAACTCCATAACGTTAAACGACTTTATCATTACAATATTATTTAATCATACATCAGTCTAATTCAAAATGTAGTTACATTTTAGGGAAATTTCTGAAAAGTTTGTCTAAATGGAAAACTTTATGAATGCCACCATAACCTCACTTTTTCAAAATTTGATAGGATGCCATTGATTTAAAGTATTGGCGAGTAAATCTTGGTATACTTGATAAATTAAAAAAAATCCCTTAATTTCTAGTAAAATTATATGTAAATAACTCTGTACTAAAGTGAGGGTTTGCGAACTTGTGTGAAGTGTCCGTTCTGCTAAAACGAGTAGTTCGTGAGCTGATGAAATGTATAGTTCAAAGACGTTTTAAAATTAACTGGCACCGGCATAGCTCCGGCATCAGAACGCAAAAAAGTATAAAAACATGGGAACGCATTCTTACAGCAAACGGCCACCATCACTGACACGGCGCTGGTCAAACGGACGTCATGCCAATTACGTAATTATATAAACTGAAGTAGTGTACGTGTGTATGAGTACGCGAAAGATGCAGTGTAAAATAATAGTTTATGTAATTACCATGAAGTATTAATTTATTTAAACATGCTATTAAATACAATATTGGTACATTAATTGAGTGAGTAGATGTTATGCCCCCTATAATACTGAAAATACTACATCATATAAAAAAATTAAAATATCTGATCAATTATTATTTCCCTTCGTATCTATTTTAGACTTACATAATATTAATGCACAACTAAATTCAAAATCTTAACCAAATCGAGGCCTTAACGGCTATATGAAAGTTTCGTTAAACCGCGAAATTTACCGACCGTCTCACTTCACCGAGATCCTCACCCATCACTAATCTCCCAGCGCGCCGCCTCGAACGCCCGCTGCGTCAAACGGCTCGCCTACGCCCGTCTGAGGTGATATTGCCCATGGACCGCCCTGTCTCGAACCAATAATTACACTTATAATTTATCATCTCATATCAAACTTTATTATAGCACAGTATAACTAGATGTATCATTACGTCTTGTCTAGTTCGGGGCTTTTTTGTATCGTGTCATTATTGTTGCGGCCCCTTCTGATACAGGACTGTCGTTGTTGATCATCGTAAATTTACTATTTTATTAATTTTTATTTACCACAATATTTTATATATCATTATCCCTAAAACTTATCTAGCCTTGATATCTAAAAGAGATTGTGATATATACCTGAGTATTTGAATCTTAACTGTCGACTAATATAAAATATAATTTACTCTAAAATAAATCACAATTAATAAGGTTAATCCGGCAACAGCCCTTTTTGAAATTTTTTATCTCTTATATTTTACTAACATAATTTAAGAAGTTTAGTTGCAGTGGTGTCCAATTTATGGTCTGTAACTGCGTTGTCCTTTCGATGATTATAACTTTGCCTATCATTCTGTAAATACTTACTTGAAGAGTTTAACCAGGACTATGAAAAAAATTTTAATCTAAAATTGTAATCTAAATTATACAAATAGGCTACAAAAATTATTGGATATTTATTTTATACACAACTCTTTTTAATCTTGTGTAAAAAAGTTTACAAGACTTTCATGGGTTTCTGATATACTTGATGCGATTCCAGATTTAAACATCAACAACTATCATTGTTAAAAAATACGTATTATTGTATATAACCTACATCGTGAATGACGTGTATGCACAACTATAACTTGAAGACTGAATTAGAAGTTATAAATAAATAAATTATATTAAAATATTTTCCAAACTTACTCAAATACATAGTGTGAAATTTTTTATTGTCTATATTTTCTAAAGGAATTTCTTTACATTTTTCTTGGTTTCATGCACAAATCAATTTTATCGTTTTCCATTTGCTGCAAAATCTATTATTACGTATTGATCAAATTATATGTTATCCATACATATAAATTTGATCAATCATTTTATATGGATAATTATACTTTCAAGGCTAGTTAGGATATGTATGGATAATTATACTTTCAAGGCTAAGTTTGAAGCGATAAATGAATGAATTATGTACTGGGATATTTTCCTAAGTGTAACCAATAGCAAAATGTAAGATTTTTCCGATTCAATATCTTTTCGTTATGTTTTCTTGTCCTCATAATTTAACAAGTTTTCTCTCATAAACCTATTTATGTACAACATTCTTTAAAATTGCTTATTGGCTTTTACCGTAATTTCTAATGTTACATCGTGGGATATTATTCTCACAAGACTATTACATCCCATTTTCCTAGATTACACGACCGAACAGTATAAAATTGTCCAATATCTATATCTCTCCATTATTTATACCTTACAGTTTTCTCAGTTTCAGAATCTTATAAATGTTTTCTAATAAACTTTTTTACGTATATACAGCATTTTTAAACAAATTTGCTATTATTCATTGATACATTTATAGAACAATGAAGCAACACATAAAAATTTGCCAATGTGCGAAAGTGGCCCTTTGTCTCACAGTTCCGTTTTAGTCGGACACGAACCTTAATATACCTGAATTCTACTAAACTAATGTCTTAATTTTTTTGACGATAAGTACATTATTATTCAATTTGTGTTTCATTTTACTATTTAATGTTTAGTGGTCTAATATTATCATAAATGAAAGAGTGACTTGCCTTAAGATCAACCTGTATATCAATATTTCGTAAATTGCTTCATTATCGAGACATCGGTACGTGCATTGTAATATGTGGACAGGTACATGTTCGAACATCGGCACGATCAAAACTTTTTCTATCAGATTACCTAATCACCTTATTATTGTGTATTAATAATTTTAGCAGAACTTTAAAAAAGAGTTTTGGCTGTACTACAATATAAATTTGATCGTCTATAATATGCAAGGGAAATTAATGTAACATTTAAGGAATATTGTGAAAAAATTCGTTATAAGGTTTTAGAGGTTGATTTTCTGAAAGGGCCTGACTTGAAGTTTGCTCAAATTAAAATTAAATATACTTTTTGTGGCTTTTTTACATTTTTTTTGGGTTTTGTTCTAAGTTCATATAATATATTAAAAGTGGGAATTCCAAACATTCTAAGTCCTGTTTTGGAAAAAATTATATTTTTAGCATTAAATGAGGTCCACATACTAAGGCTAATAATCTCCAAAGCATTCTAAATACAAAATATAAAATGAGGGTATATAATAACCTATCAAGAGTTGATTTTGTTTTAAGCCTAAAGTATCTTTCCATTCCAAATGTTATACGTGCCTTTCAACTTGATATTGGCACTAAAAGATAATTAATGATTGTGGTAAGTAAATATTACAACTAGTTTTTGTAGTATTTTTACAATTTTTTTCGAATTTATTCAAAGTTCAAATAATGTCTTTTTCTGTAATCAGGGAATAAAACATTACGCAAAATTTTGTAAATATAATATTTTATTTTTTATTTTCGGCCATTTTTAACAACTTAATAAAAATTCTGATTGAAAATTAACTGTTCAACGCTTTGGACCTTTAAGTCGCAACGTTGATCAATTAACAAAAGTGTACAAAATTAAGACACATCACAAAAGTAAGAATAAAGTAAGAAAATATATCGTAATGCAAATCACACAAAAATCTATCGGTTATATTTTTAAAATAGCTAATGAAATATAAAGAATATAGGCATAATTGTAGACTATGGATAATGTAGTTATAATTGTAGGCTAGGGATAATATAGGCATAATTGTAGACTATGGATAATATAGGTATAATTGTAGACTAGGGATAATATAGGCATAATTGTAGACTATGGATAATATAGTTATAATTGTAGACTAGGGATAATATGGGCATAATTGTAGACTATGGAGTTAGATAATATTGTCTAACATTTCCAATCACCGGATTATAGAAATGTTTTTTACCTTAATATATTTACATTTATTCTCATAATTTCGGAAAAACGATGAACTATACCCTAAAAATTCTTTCAAGGATGATCCTTGAACTTAGAGCTGATAAAATGTATACAAATTATTATATATCCTAATGAATTGTTTAAAAGCTTAAGGCGTGTAATTATGAAAAATGATGTATTCCAAAAAACACTTCATTAAGTCACCGGCCAACGTACGAACAAATAACCTCATAACCATAAAAAAAACCGACATTACCGGAAACCGAACTCGCGCCCTCGTCTTGGCCAATCAAACGCCCAAGCGTGATCACGATCGTGTTGTAAACCAAACCGAAATTAAAACAAAAAAAAAGATGAACAACTCTATCAAAACGTATAATAATTACAACATAAACATCATTATATACGACACGAGACGCCACTGACGCGCCTCCAAGACAACTTAATTATAAGTCGGACGCCGCTGCTAAAGAGTTCCACACACTGCCGGGTAGGCCGGTCGGACTTTTCGTCTATTATAATGGAGATCAAAGCGAATATCGTCAAAAATTGTATTTCTTAAATCAGCAAAAGCTAAAAAAAAATGATAGACAATATTCAAGCAGGTAGAATTTTATTACCCTTTTTAAGAGGGGGTTAAATTATTGAAATAACCAAATATGATTATTTTATGAGGTTATAGCTAAATTGCTATATTACCATCATAAACAATTATAAATTAATTATATAATATATAAATATTATATACTAAAGTTGCCCACAATATCGCCCGCGTGTTATAAAGAAAATATACTCTTCACATTGCACATGGGTAAAGAAACCATCCGTCACAATTCCACGCCCAATTGAAATACGTAGTTTCCGCGTAAATGTACGCAAATATAATACATGATATATATAAATGATACGTACATAATATTTAAGGAACTTTTGTAGCTAATTCCGTTTTCTTGCCAACGATGAAATTTATTTACATGAATGTGATTTTCAGCGATAATAGAATGTTCGAAAATACGTAGGTTCCGCGTAAATATACGCATGTATAAATACTTACGTTTATGCCTACTAAATAATAAATTATAAGTACGTAGTATTCAAGGGACTTTTGAAGCTAATACCATTTTCTCGCTAACAGTGAAATTTATTTACATGAATGGGATGTTCAGCGATAACAGGATGTTTATTTATCATGAAAACGCTCATTATGTATATGTGTATGCTTACGAAAAGAAAACTTAACTTACTTAAGGAAATTACAATTGTTTAAAAAATAAAGATTATGTATAGAAGATAAGTCTATGTCGTCAAAAATGTTGCCTGTAGTTTTGGTAGCACATTTTTCGTAAACAGGCATTATTTTTAATCGACTTCAAAAAAGAAGGGAGTTCTCAATTCGACTCTAATTTTTTTATGTGTTTCGTTATATCTCTGGCATTTATTAACCGATTTTCCTATAATTTTGGCAGCGCGTTCAGTTTTTTGTAATCGGGCATTATTTTTAACCGACTTCAAAAAAGAAGGGAGTTCTCAATTCGACTCTAATTTTTTTATGTGTTACGTTATATCTCTGGCATTTATTAACCGATTTTCCTATAATTATGACAGCGCGTTCACTTTTTTCGTAAGCAGGCATTATTTTTAATCGACTTCAAAAAAGAATGAAGTTTCAATTCGACTCTAATTTTTTATGTGTTACGTTATATCTCTGGCATTTATTAACCGATTTTCCTATAATTTTGGCAGCGCGTTCAGTTTTTCGTAAGCAGGCATTATTTTTAACCGACTTCAAAAAAGAAAGCAGTTCTCAATTTAACTGTAATTTTTTTTATATATTATCTCTGTTTTCTCCGGCATTTATTAACCAATTTTCGTATAGTTTTGGCAGCGGATTCATTCTTTCCTAAGCGGGTATTATTTTTGACCGACTTCAAAAAGAAGGAAGTTCTCAATTCGTCTGTAATTTATTTTAGTATATTATTTCATATTTCAGGCATTTATTAACCGATTTGGATGATTTTTTTTATTTGGAAAGATATATCATCGGTGTCAATCTATGAATTTATTAAAATATAACAATATATATTGGAGGTATGCCATAGAATTCCTCAACACTGAACAATACAGGTACCATGACCGAGTTTGGCTGATATGGTCTATGATAAGCTAACAAGGCCCAACTAAGGGCGACATAAATTACTCTTTAACAAAATCAGGGCACAATAATGGAGCTGTAAGATGGTTGGTGACACTCTTCAGTAATAAGGAGTAAACTTATCAAGTTTGAACTCGTTTGATTTGTCTTGGTTTATGTCGTTTGATTTGTTATATATCGTTTGATTTGTTTTGAAGAATGTAAAAAAAAGTAAATAAATAGAAAAGTATATAGAGATACTTACTAAAACATGAAGAAAAATATAGCAATAATCTGTGTATGTGGATCTGCATGTACGTATGTGAGGAAGAGCATCTTCGACTTGGGACTGTTTCCAAAAATCTTTAATCCTATAGATTATTGCCTAATTATTTCCAGCATATTTTTTTAATCTGTAATATATATTATATATACACAATTTTATTGAAATTCTTAAGTGTGAAAGAAAGATAAATAAACAAAGAAACATACGTTTCACTTTTGTTATATCAGTAGAGCTTTGTTGAATATAGTTTTTTTTTGTTTTCTTCTTTGGGTCATAAGTTTTGTTTACATTTTAATCTCGACTTCAAACATCATCCCAGTGTGAATCATCCTGGTCGAATCAGTAGTTTTTGCATGATACTTTATCAAATAAAAGAGACAAAGTGCTAAAAAGAGTTGTTTTCATTTCTCGTGACAGAAACAATCAATGTAAAAAGTCACTATCCTCCTTCTCCCCGGTCCCAAAAGACTTTATATAATAGTATTGGTTAATTTCTTAAATGGGAGTAATTTGTGCGGAAAAGGAATTACAATCGTTTTAAAAAATAAAAATATGACCCATAAAGAGAGTCTGAATATACCATCATCTTCAATGTAACTTTTTTTTTGGAAAAGACTACTGCAGTAACTACAAAGCAAAAAAAATTAACTCTCGTACGGTTTTTGAATAATTCGTCAATGATATTTTAGCTATCTTATTTTTGCTCCTATCAACAATACCAACCCGTGTATGGTCCATCCTAACAAAGTAGCATTTTTCTCTAGATCTCTGGTAATTATCCCTCAGCAGCGTCTGACAAGGGCGTGTGGCACCTCGCAGTATTTATTGTCCGAAATTACCTCTGATAACGACCAACGCGACGGCTCGCGGCGGTCCACATCTGCGTCTAAAGTACAGATTAGTCGAAAGAAAACTGTTAACACTTTTTTGTAGGATATTTTATAATTCTTTCCTCGCTGACGATTAAACTAAGTTATCTTCTGTAAAAAGGATTTTCAATTGTCGATTCCAAATTATCTCAAAACAATATTATTCCACTCCCATTTCCATAATTGCCCTGAAATAAAAAGCTACCTTTTATCCATAATTTTAAAATATTGTCGCCGATAAAAATTGTGTTTTTGCAAAATTTATCAGTCTGCTTATTATTTGTTTAAAACTTAAGAATTAGTTACGAAAATTTTAGACTTAATTAATGCTTTATAAATTTGGATAAAACTTTCAGCAGATTTAGTTTGTATAATATTCTATCTTAACAATTAAATTACTGAATATATTATATAAGATGTAGGCTAAAAAAAGGCCCACACAGATAAATAATGAATACTTAATAACACTGTTCTTCAGTTGAAGAAACCAAATCTATAATTTATGTATTTCATATATTTAAAGAGGTGTTTAATTAAATATTTCATGTGCAGTTAAGAAAATTCCAGGAAAGTGTAAAGAAATGGATGTATTTTTTTGTAACTTAAACAAATTTTGACAATAAACGCCAAATAAAGTCGATCAATAAACTTTTTTTAAAAACGTATATATTATCATTTTTATGGTGAAAATTATTGTAAAGCTTTCAGACATTAACGTTACGTCGTTACGTATTCTTAAATAGACAAAATGACAACCAATATTTTTCTATCCCGAGTATAAAACGACAGAGGATATATATTTTGAGTTTTATTTCAAGACTGTTATTTCAATCTTTGCAACTTTATTTTTATTGATAAAGAAATACATAATATAACTGTATTGTTATATCAATTACTTTTTTCACATTTTCAATGTCACTGAAATGGGACATTTTTTGAGTTATTTCAACAAATTATGCAATGAGTTTTAGATACTTAAGGGTGAACTTTGAATATACCTTCTTTATTTCAAATTTTCGTAGCTATCAAAAATGTTATTTTGTAACATTCAATAGAAGATGTCTATAATAATTAAAAAAAAATTTATCAATGAAATAATATGGCTGTACATTATTTTACTTTTGTTTGGAATGAAAACTAATTAATTAGTTAATGAATTTTATTCGATTTTTGTAAATTTTCGTTACTAGAAATTCTCGTAGCAACTAAAAACGCGATTCCGAAAAAATTCTTTAGTTGTGCACTCAGTTGTTTTGATTTTGATGAAAATAAATAGGTTTCTAGTGAAACTGATTGCTTCCAAATAGCTTCAGAGTTTAAAATGGTGTATCAATTTGTGTGATGCAGCTTAAACTAATTTCTTGATCGTTTTCTGGAATGGCTCTGTGCACATCTTATAACATTAAACCATTTAACAGTAAGTAAAAAAATTACAATAATCCAGGAAAGTTTTGCTGGAAATCACTGTCTATTGGACGTTGATAAATTTTATTTAATTTTAATGACTGATGTTACAACACTATGTTACTTGACAAAAACTATCTTAATTTCGGTCTGACTAAAATAAATATTATACACAAAATTGCACGTGTTAGTTATTTGAATTAAGAAATGTTTTCAATCCGCAAACCATAGTTTTTGAAGAAATTTATTTTTAGAATAAATAAAAGTCTCTTAATAAATTGTAAATTAGTTCAATATACATATATTCAAGAAATAAACTTTATGAATTGGATACATTTTTGAAAAACAAAAACTGTTCATTACGTAATAAAACGTTCATTACGTACAAAAACGTAATATACATATAAAATTACAGCATGATATAATTAGTATTACTATAATTTTAGTAATACTAATTTCTAAATTTCACTCTTTCATATTTATTTTGATTTTTATTTAAGTTTACTGTACTCAATAAGCTAATATAAAGTAGTAAAAAGTAAAAAGTAATCGTAATCGGAAAAAATTGGTGTGGCATATGCTTACAAACAAGTAAGCTATAACTCTTTTAATGAATTAATCCACGCCATTGAGACTATAGCCGTTTGTTGTGATTCTGCTATAATTGTACCTGGATAATAATTTCAAATTATGTTTTAGTAAGGTAAAAGCTGACCCAAAATAGATTCTTTATAATATATGATCTCAATGTTCTTGTACTGAAATGACTGAAAATTTTAAGATTTCTAACTTTTTCTCCTTGAATCTTTTACCGTGAAAACGTCTACTTGCTCGTTAAGTACAGTGATATTGTAACAAAATACCGTCAGATTTCAGTCGCTAATAACTACGAGACTAACAATGCGTTAACAGTGGTTAACATAACAGATAGAGCATGTCTGTACATATTTATCGTTCAGTACATGTTTTGCCTCTGATGTCATCGGGGAAGTGTAGGTGCAAGCGCGTGATTGTTGCGAATTAGCGTTATGTAAAGTTATAAATTAGTGTACCATGGAAAGGTGTTTAGCTTTATTGTAAACATCTTATAAAGCACTGTTAGGACTTAAAATGAGACAACAAAAAAATTTTCTGTAATGTTAGTAAAAATCGGTACTAAATGGAAAATTTAAAAAAAATAAAGTTTTTTCTCACGTGAATCTAAATGTACTCGGAATTCTAGAAAACTCAAATCAGAGGAAAGCAAGTGTCAAAAAAAGTAAAATACAAAGAAAAGACAACGCAAAACGATTACTTAGCTGACCCATCGGGCATATAGCACCCAACAACACTCCCCGTTGTACTACTCCGAGTAACCATTGTATTAAAGGGATTGGTAATTAAATTATATATTAATACGAAACACTTGTTATGATTTTATCCCCACGTTTTCACCAAAAATCTAGGGCGCGAACCGGAACCATACCTTTCAGTTTTTTAGGTTCATATTGATTTCAATAAAGATTTTTCTACTTAGAACAGCAATGAGAATAGCATTAACTTTAAATTGAAACGCATTCACTGTTAAGGACACAGATGTTAAACCCACACACTTTTACCACGTAGCTATACAGACCGCACTTATCGGTATAGCAATAGAACATAGTATTTCTCACGCACAGATTTTCAAAGTGCGTCCAACGCGGGGCAGGTGGCGGGGACTCGACAAGACGGACGATAATTATTTAATTAAGCGAGGAAAGGATGAGGAGAAGATCGTCTCTCGAGGCCGCGCCGCCGGCGCCAGATGCTACGCCGCAGCATCTGTATGGACAGACGACTGCGGCTTGCGAATAAACTGGATGATGAAGATAAGATCGAAACTGCCAGTAGTTTGAGATTAAAGCGATTTATTTTTTAACGTAATAGTTGTTCATGTCAAGTGATGTTTAAGACAAAATTAATTTCGTTTTGCAGGAGTTTGAGTTTCGTTTCGAATTTAATATTTGCCGCACACGCTGCCGCGCGGTATTTAATGTAAATAATTGCTTAGGTGTTATTTCCGTAGAGAAGACATTTCAAACAATATTGATTTTAAATTTTATTATGATCAATCGTTCGGTAATCATTGTATTTTATCGGTTATTTCTGGTAAGACTTTTTATTTCTCGTTCACTCACATGGAGAAGCGAAAATGAAAGCAGTATTCACCTTTTCGCACTGATCAGAAAATGCGAGCAGGATAGAATATGGCGAAGTAAGTGTGGAAAATGGCCATTATCGTACAATAAAGAAATAAAATTAATTTTATTTAAAAAGTAAAATCGATAAGTAATTTGGTGTCAAAAATGTATAGTCATATAATTTATTTTCCCCCATCGCTTTTAGACACTTTTCTTTTGTGATTTGTTCAATATTTCATTGCACACGCTGGTATTTTTAAATGTCTACGCAAATTGTTAAAACGTGTAGATGTGTCGAACGCTCGCGAACGACTAATGCAACTACGGTCAATGGACCGCAATTCGATTGCCCACGGACCGAGCGCATATGGCGTCTCTGTGTAAAAATTTCCTCAAAGTGTCTAGAAGTATTTTTGAAAATAAGGAAGGTTTTATGAATTATTAATCGTGTGGACAGGTGTTGTGCGCCAAATTTCCAAGCTTCTGAATACTTGTTAGACTTAAGTCATAAATTTACCATATACATATATCAAAGCGTAAAGGAGAAAACGTTCTACGCATGAATTATATGTAAGTAATTGTACAAGATATCAAATAAATTATGTTTTTTAAGATTTCATATATGTGCCCATGCTTATTTATGTTCAATTCTAATACCCCGACAGTTAGGCCGTCTATGGCGATTCATTTCTCTATTTTTTTTTAAATTGCAAAACATATTTTATTAATTCATACTAATTTATCTTTTAAGTACACTGGTAAGCTCAGTCGTCCAGTAATTACCATCTCTGTTATTTCCGTGTACTTAAGATTTTTTTTCTTTTTACAGTTCCATAATTTTCTAGTATTTAAATTAAAGTAATTTAATTTTAAAGAACTTATCGATATCTATTTTCACGACTTTTTCAGTCTTGTTTCGGAATGGAAGGGATTTGGGGCATATTTCGAACTGTTAAAAGTTTGATACTCCATAAAAAGGATTAAAAAGTGAAAGCCTTTCTAACCATACCCCATACAATGGTGTACGCTTCATTTTTTTCATTACTTTAATAAATAGGAAAATAAATATTTTGCAACACCTTAATTGAGATCTTTATTTGAAGCGTAAACTTCAAAAATTGTGTATGTACGTAGGTCTACAACCCCAGAAACTACGAAGTTGTGACAGGCGGATGGACACACTTAGACACGATGAAATTTTAAGGATGTAATGTTCGACTACGGAACCCTAAAAATTATGCCGAAGTTTTGACCAAATAACATAGACTATTCTCATACTGCGATTCAAACTGGTCCAATGCAAATCCAGTGTCGTGTATTGACATCAAAATAATTTACCGGAGTATTTTAACCCCACAGTAAAATGCATTTTTGTCCATTTTGAAATGATATCCATTTTTAAATTATACACGCTGTGCACCACATACGAACATACTGACTATTTCATCGCTACTTTTTGAGCCAATATTGTATTTAACATGAACTTATATTTATTAACATATTCGTATTTTAGCTATAATTGCTTTTTTATTCGTATTTTTAACTTATGTATAATTAATTATCATAATTTCGCATATGTATACGGAAAGGTCTCTGTATACATATGCTTAATTTCGCATATGTATACAGAGACTGTACGTAACTGCATATTTACGTACAGTACGTACAGTACTTAACGCATAAAAAAATACATCAAAATTGATTTAGTACTTTTTGATAAGTCAGAAAGATATTACACAACGTATATAGCGAGATAACCAATTATAGTTCTGATTAAGTCTGATATTAAAACGACGGTTAAAGACTGAAAAGGAATAATGTATCCGATATTTCATGCAGTAATATTAGTCGACCAATTCTCATAACTTTATTATGGAACGCTTCATTGGTTAGGCATAGTAGAATCTGGACTCTACCCTTATTTCATTTTATGCCTCACGCTATATTTTAACAAAATATAATGGTGACATCCCAAGGCTATGATATTAGCATAACGTATCATATTTTCTATAAAACTTAATTGCAGTGATAGTTAAAAACCTATAAATGTTAATAAGAATTCTTCAATTAAACATTAGTTTAATTGAAGAATTCTTATAAATACAGACAGATAGTACAGAGCTCATAATTACGACAATCATCAAAAGACACTTTAAACAAGCGAAAACCAGTATTTTTGTTGAATTTGACTTCAATTTTCTGCAAACACTTTTAAAATCCTCTCGACATAATACTATCGAATATATATGTGCCTAATTATTATGAAACACAAATTGATCTCCTCTCAAGTATAAACAGAGGTACAGAGCTCATAATTACGACAATCATCAAAAGACGCTTTAAACAAGCGAAAACCAGTATTGTGAAAAAAAAGGAATTTGACTTGAATTTTCTGCAAATATTTTTAAAATCCTCTCGACATAATACCACGGAATATGTATGTGCCTAATCATTACGAAACACAAATTGATCTCCTCTCAAGTATAAATCAAAATGACATCAATTGCCGAGCACAGGAAATGACTACCAGCAATTACAATCCATAAATTATTCGAATGACAAACCATTCACATCCTTAACTACCTATCAACCACGAGCTGGCCTCATAGATCATTTTATTCAAATAAAACAGCCTTCCTTCTATTCTCTGAATTAACATATTAAACAAACACGTTCCACAGAGCTTTCAAGTTCCAAATTAAATACGCACTGACTTCCGAATGTAAAAGCACTGAGTGCGCTCGGCTTGGGCAGCGCGCGATAAAGATCTTTATGAAGTGAAGGAAGGAAACAATTATTGTTATACTCAGTTGAGGTTACGTCTCTATTTTCAACTGTACGAATGTTAATATGGAGATTTGAATTCGGATGTTGGTACAGGCGGACGCAAAAAACTAATTTGCTATTATTAGTTTAATACGTACCTCTTTTGGAAGTATTCGGATTGGGATTATTTTAGAAATATTCTGGTTGGGAGTGTTTAAAATATATTCTAGAATTAAATTTTGAAGGTCGATGAAGTAATTTGTTTCTATTTAAAAAAATTTAATAATCGTTTTCACGAAAAAATTATTTTAATTTCAAAAAAGGTGCAACGCCAAACATGGATGAGCTAAGTATAATTTTTCTGCTACGTAATTTATTGATGAACTTATTGTTAAACATTTAAAACGCATTGGATGAACTCATTTCATGGTTACACTAGTCTTATAAAGAGGAATGTTTTACTTGTCCATTCCTATTTTAGGTTTTGACACAAAAACAGCTGACCTAATTTTTATAAATTTATCAATATCGTTTAATTTATGGCGTCCAAAGGGACACATTAACCACACTCACTAAAAAGATCATAAATAATATCATCGTTTTATATGTTCATTAACTATGGTTACTAAAAATATGATATATATAATCTTTTTAGTAAGTATAGTATAGATTTTGGTAAGCAATGAGCAGTATGGATTCAAAATGAAGGCTGTTGTAATGTGCCGTGCAGGTTTTTCAATCTAACTTTTCAATGGCTTTTGTTCAAAATAATGTGTATAATATAAAGTAGTGTTTTGCTATTTCTTACAGGTTGTCTGTTATAGACTATTTTCAGTTGCAAAATTGCACTAATAAAGTTTTTTTCATTTAAACCAAATAAATTGTTATAGGTATCTTTTAAATTTTTTTTAAACTTTCTGAAAAAAAAAGTAAAAAAGTGTATGATATTTATATCTAATTGTTACAAATTGTTCGCTCTAAGCGATGTTGTGTGACATAACTTAGCCACACAGTTTAGTGCTTTACTACATTTCAAAATAAACAATTAAACCGTTAATAAATTAGCGTTAATTATAACTATATAAAAAAAAACGATTGAACACCCACTACTATTCGACCCTAAGTTATTTGTCCCGGATAAAATCGAGACACGTAGCTAGCAAAGGATACAACTATACGCGAAGACTCAGAATAAATAAATCATAATTTTAATTACTCACAATCAACTGTACCCACGGCCTTCGACGGCCAACACCCACGGGTAACCGTGTGAGAATGGGGAGCTAGATAAAGTCGTTACTCAAATAACAAGACATACGGACAGACAGAAGTTTTCTCGAGTGAAAAGCACCGAGATCCCTATCGCTGTCCATTCGTCTCCACGCATTCAAAACATGTTTTAATGGATTAATATAACCGCCATTCATTAGGCGGCTACTTGTACTATTCAACTTTGAGGCGGAGTGTGCATATATGAATATGTTTAAAGAGTAAATGGACGAAATTATGCCCGTGTACGCCCCCCTTATTTAGGGTATTCGACAAATTACGTCAATTCGGTCCGACCGTATTTCTATGTGGCCTAGTGCTGACTTTGGTTGCGAGAGTAACTTTTCTGTTGTCATGCGAAAGGAGGTTAAGGGACCGTGAATACTTTGCGGCGTCTATGTCATTTCGCTGAAGTACACTTTTCGTTTCGTTGAATTCGTTTAATGATTTTTGAAATAATCTGCGTATCTTCTTGCGTATCTGCGAAAGGAGGTTAAGGGATCGTAAATATTTTGCGGCATCTATGTCATTTCGCTGAAGTACACTTCTCGTTTCGTTGAATTTGTTTAATGATTTTTTAAATAATCTGCGTATCTTCTTTCGTTGGATTCGCTAGAATTATTCGCTTAGGGTGACATGCTGTCATTCAGTTCCTAATTCAAAGTGCTTTACTATATACGTACACACGTCTATGAGTTAACGACTTTTATGAAAAACTTAATTGAACTAATAGTACACTTACCAATTTCAAGAGCTTAGTTGACGCTGTTACTTGTCAGAAGCAATAACTTATCCTAAATAATGTTAAGTATGCTGACTGTAATATAAGAAATTTAAAAGGGAGTTTGTTCGTCTGTCTGTTTATCTTACTTTCATGTCTTAACTACTCAACCGGTCACTATGGAAATTACACACATATAACCTGTATAAGAAAGATGAATATTTTACAATTTTTGTACTTGGAATAAGAGCTTTAATATAAGTAGAATTTCCCCGCTTGGAATAAGAGCTTTAATATAAGTAGATGTCTATGTTTACAAATAAATGTATAATATTGTCTTAAAAATTAGTTTTAAATTACGCCACAATTTTTTCCCTTTTCCGCGTAGCCACGGGCCGAAACTAGTCACGTATATTAACAAATAGGTGTCTATGGTTACAAAATAAATGTATAATATTTTCTTAAAAATTACTTTTAAATTACCTACACCACAATATTTTCCTTTTGCTCGCGAAGCCACGGGCCGAAACTATTTTTGCATAATAACAAGTAGATGTCTTTGTTTCCAAGTAAATGTATAATATTGTCTAAAAATTAGTTTTAATTTAAGCCACAATTGTTTTCTTTTTTCGCGAAACTGCGGGTAGAAACTAGTCATACATAATAACAAATAAGTATCTATGTTTACAACATAAATGTATAATATAAATCACTTATAAATTACACCACAGTTTTTCTCTTTTCCGCGAAGCCATAGGCCGAAAACAGTCATGCGTAATAACAACCTGTCATTGTTGGTTTGTCTCTTTGTCTTGCTTTCGCCCCTCAAATGCTCAACGGATCACTATGGAAAATTCATAACCTTAATTAAGAAGATGAACATTATAAATTTTTATCCAGGAATAGATTTTTTTTGTAATAAAAAAATACCTTATGATGAGTCAGCGTGAACTTTAGCTATGTATATACATAACATTTTACCTCATTTGAAATGGCACTACAATTTTTCCGTGACATCCTTTTTCCGTAAATCCTGGGTCAAAATTAATTATGCACAAAAACAACCTGCCACGGCTCAATTCAAATCATCAGCAGTAATATTGAAAATGGTATATCTCTTCCCCAGGCTAATAAGCTATCAGGTAATTATTAAAAAGCTCGAGAAATCCACTATAATTACCCAAAGCTCTCTACAAAACCGTCAAAGCTGCATGCATTTCGGAGAATCTTTGATGAGCTTAAATGTTTTATTGAATATATAATGCAGCTTTCGAGTTTAATTACAGGCATCAGGTGTTGCCTTGCTCCGTTAAAGTGAACTTGGGACGAAAATTGTTTCCTTTAGCGGTTTACGTTTTAATTAAAGCACAAGGATTTATGGTTATTATTTTCAAGTTGAGGTTATCATAATCCTGCGTTCGGGCTGTCGACGGTAACGCTGAACGATTTAATGCCGCGTCTGTCAGACCGGTAATCTTCTCGGTTTGTTTATAATTTATCGTCATCAGTTTCGGTTTTTGACTAATCACATTATTTGATTAATTCACGTACAAACTGTTTTGTCGGATAATGCTCGGAAGAGAACTAAGTAATATTTATAATAATATCATATTTATAAGTTTGTTAATGTAATTAACTGTAATTATACTCAAACATTGGATATTGTAATTATATTCAAACATGGCTTGAGTATAAATCTGAATTTATATTTCAGGACCAATTAATTTTTTTTTGGATGGCATATACCTGAAAAGAATTATGTTTAATTTTATTTTGTGATACCAAAATTATTTACTAGTTGCTTATTATATCAAAATATAGTGATAATATATAAGTATCAAAATATAGTGACTGAACTAGGATTTTTATTTTTATATAGAAAATTACATGTTGTATAGATTATAATGGACAAATTGAAAAATCTCTTTAAAGTATACTCCAATAACGACAGAGTGAATATTGAAGTGTGAGAAAAATCATAATTCAATATTGCCGCTTAATACAGTAGATGAAAAATAAAACGAACGTAAAAGAATATGAGTGTAAATATATAAAGGAAATTATATATTTCAGTAACTCGTTTTATTTAATTTTCTATTTTCCCTTTGGACCTTTTTTATATTGAAAATTCTATATACACCTTAATATTCTAAATTGTGAGAAAAATCGTAATTCAATATTGCCGCTTAATACAGTAGATGAAAAATAAAACGGACGTAAAAAAATATAAGACTGTGAATATATAAAGGAAATTATATATTTCAGTAACTCGTTTTATTTCATTTTCTATTTTCGCTTTCGACCTTTTATTGTATTGAAAATTCTATATAGGCCTTAATATTCTAAAGTTAACTTCTTTTCGTTTTCATACTGTAAATTTTAAAATAGAATACGATTTAATCAACTTCAAAGAGAAGATTTCAAATACCACACACGCAAAGTCAACTAATCTTTGAGTTCATTTATATGTAATTAATTGAATAAATACTATCTCAAGTTTAACATTTATCATCAAATTGATAAATTCGAAATTAAAACAGTAGCAGTAAGGTTGTTGCGAATAATTTTGAGATAGAAAAAAAAATATAATACAGTCATCATTGATATATCTATATATGATAACAGTATCATATATTTGCTCATGCGAACGAACGGAAAATAGTGACGTATAAAATAGTATGTGAAGAATTTGCGACTGAATGTTGAATATAATTAAATGAGAAATGGATTTTTTGTTTTATAGCAACGTACGGCGGATATAAAAAAGAAGAGATACGTAACATTTTTCAGTTATTTTTGGAATATACCAAACATTTAATACGCTTATGTAAATCAAATGTGTTATTTTTTGTTTGTTATATGTTTTTTTGAAGAATATGCGTCTAAATATTGAATATAATTAAATGAGAAATGGATTTTTTGTTTTATAACAACGTACGGCGGATATAAAAAATAAAAGATACGTAATATTTTTCAGATATTTTTGGAATATACCAAACATTTAATACGCTTATGTAAATCAAATGTGTTATTTTTTGTTTGTTATATGTTTTTGTGAAGAATATGCGACTAAATATTGAATATAATTAAATGAGAAATGGATTTTTTGTTTTATAGCAACGTACGGTGGATATAAAAAATAAGAGATACGTAACATTTTTCAGTTATTTTTGGAATGTACCAAAAATTTAATACGCTTATGTAAATCAAATGTGTTATTTGTTGTTTGTTATATGTTTCTGTGAAGAATATGCGACTAAATATTGAATATAATTAAATAAGAAATGGATTTTTTGTTTTATAACAATGTACGGCGGATATAAAAAAGAAGAGATACGTAACATTTTTCAGTTATTTTTGGAATGTACCAAAAATTTAATACGCTTATGTAAATCAAATGTGTTATTTGTTGTTTGTTATATGTTTCTGTGAAGAATATGCGACTAAATATTGAATATAATTAAATAAGAAATGGATTTTTTGTTTTATAACAATGTACGGCGGATATAAAAAAGAAGAGATACGTAACATTTTTCAGTTATTTTTGGAATGTACCAAACATTTAATACGCTTATGTAAATCAAATGTGTTATTTGTTATATGTTTTTATACGGAAACTTAATTCGTTAGCCAAATGGCAAAAACGGAACCATTATAATTTCGTCCTGTTCATCTGTCCGTATATATCTATCCGTCTGTGCGTATTGCGCAGCCATTTTACTCCGAAAACTATTGGAACTATGTAGATGAAATTATGATGGTTTCTTCTATGAAGGGCCATACAAAAAGATAGTGGTACTATGAAAAAAAAATAATATTAGTAACACTCTGTACATCTAACCGAGAAATGAAAAAACATAGTACACATAGATATGTGGTATCGTTAGATATGTTTTGAAAAATTATGTAGAGGTTCCAAAATATCTTTTTATTTAAGTCAATAGTCATGAGAAATGCGCCTCTAAAGTCTTAAAAAGTATCCACCCCTGTGACTTGTCAACTAACGTGTGTAGAATTCGGATAGTTAAAAAGGAAAAAAATTAAGATAGTAGAACTATGGAAACTTTCAAGGAAAATTGGTCTGAATAAGATACGTTGTGTAGTTTTTGAGATACGGGATATTTTCGGTACCGATCGCAGCAATAACTTTGATTTTCACAGAACCTTTGTGAAATACCAACTTATAAGTTTAATATTGTTTGGTATTGCGGTACCCTTTGCGTGCGAGTCCAACTCGCAGTTGACCGATTTTATATATTTTTTTTTAAGGTTCCGCAGTCACTAACAGCTTTAATATTTCCAGTCCATCCATTGATCAAGGTCTTGTGGGATCTGCCACTTTGTGACACTTAATCCCCTTTCTTTTACAGATTTCCTGATAGTATTTTATAAAAATTAGCTTGTAATATTTACTAACATAGTTTTAAATAAAAAAACTAAAAAAAAACGCTGCATATCCTCCTACAAGAGGAACGTGAACACGATTTTTTTTCATGAAACCCATCATTACAGTAATCACAAGTATAGTTGAATAGGGTATTATGAGGCCTCGTTCTTCTAGTTAATACGATTTATAATCACTAAAATTGTAAATAATCCTGTAGTAGCACTTACCAAACACATCTGACTAAAATCATTTTGAGCGTATTGCTACTTTATATATACTTAATTATATGTCAACTTAATAATATGTCTGTCTAAATATGTAATTATGTATACTTAATTATGTGTCAGTCTAAATATTTGTCACTAATATCTATATATTAATACGTGAAAAGACAATTTTATACCCCATTTTAGGCATATTGCGCACACGGAGCAGTGTTAGATTCGGCACAGTTAAAGTTTATATGGAGAAGAAGTGCAGAAAGCTAAAATTTATATATAATATGTATTACCAATACATTAAATTAGATATTACAAATACATTAATAAATTCATAATGTAATTATGTTTTTTTTCAATTGTTACTAAAATTAAATTTAATTTCATAGGTATTTCAGGGAATTAAGGCAAACAATACACATTATTGACATATTTATATACGCTCTCAGCTGACGTAATAGAACAAAATATAAGATATAATATATAATAATTACAGAGATCTCTTTGACAAAAGAACTTCAATTACCTTCAAACTCGACCACTGGGCGACCACTAGTTCAAATATAATATATTACTAACAGCAAATAGTTAAAGAAAAGTGTAAATAGAAAAATAGAATTTAAAATTTAAAAAATCATGCAATATGTAAAGCGGAAAAGTATGTTTATCCGTTTGTATGTTCACGCCAATCTCTGGAATTACCTAAACAATATCAAAAATTCTTCTTGATTTAAAAAGCTATTACTTTGGAAAATATTATAGATTATATATATATATATATATATATATATATATATATATATATATATATATATATATTTAATAAGCTTTTATTATTTTTATTAGACATAAATTGTTATTACCTCTCATTAAATACAAGCTTGCGAATATCACAAATAATTTTATAAGAAGAATTTAAAACTATACGAAATAAATAAATTTGAAACAAGGTTCTTGTATTTGCTTGAATAAAGCAATCCGCTTTTATTTTAAAATTAATATTTCTTTATTACATGTGTAATATTTAGTAACAAGTGAATTGTACAGTCAGAATAAAAGAATATTTTTACTTTAACTCAAACAAATATAATAATATTTTTTTACGAAGCTAATATAAAACAAGTATTTATTCAATGCCAATGTCTTTAAATAATAAATAATTGTTTAATATTGAAACCCTGCAAAAATATACAAAACCAATAACATAATAATTAAACATAACTAACAAGTTTGTAACTTATAAGTTAGCCTATTAACACGCCACTTAACGCTAAATTTAATTTTGTGGCGACAATTTCTAAAGAGTTATTACAAAATTATTATTTCCTTATTAAAAACACACCGAGATCGCTTGAGCGTGGTAAGAATTAATATCTAACATCCGACTCGAGGCCCATTCAAAAGTTCTAATTCAGCCATCAATTATTAGGCAACATTTTATAAAATGGAACGTGAAAGTTTTAACCACGAAATGAATAGTTTCCGGCTTCTGTCCAAGTGTTCTTTGATGATAAATCTGTCGTTTCTCTCGGAGCGTTGATAACTTATTACATGTATATTGTGTGGAAATTAAAAACATATATTTTCATATTTATACAGTTTGAGCAAACATATCTTTGAAGTCTTTTTTTGTTTTTTGTGATGAAATATTGAAGATAAAAATTTAATTTTTTGGTGTTATAATTAAAATTGTCATAGATGAAAAATGTAAGATTTTTATGAAAACTTAAATCTTTCACAAGAAATGCGGTATAATATTTTGTTTGTGTTCAAGACCTGATATTAAAAATCATTAACAGTGAGCTTTAAAGCAAGAAATAAAGATGAAGAAATGTAAAGCATTCTGCATAACACATAATCTAAAAACACCTCAATTTTTTAAAATCGTTTAGGAAGGCTTTTATGCTGAATAATTTTAAAAATCCCTAAACAAAATATAATTATTCTTCACGCGTATTTACTCCAAGAAATAAATCGACTATACATTTATTCACAATCTATAAAATAATAACATTTTCCACATATTATTTTTATTATCTGCGTGATATAGAAACGATTTATAAGTGCCCTGTGGAAATAAGTAAATTTCCTCATGAATGGAAAGAATCTTTATGTACCGAAGTTTTCACAGCTTTTTTAGCTTCTGAAAATATAATGAATAACAATTTCGTGACTAATATGGGAAAAGCAAATGATTAATACAAAAAAGATTAAATGATTTAATAGAATGATTTTACTATTTAAAAACGGAAATGAACATAATTTGGATATATGAATTGACTGAAGAAAACCATTTAAGAAAGAGCATAAAACATTAATGACCATTCTGACATTTGTAAATAATGGTTTCATAAAATTTGTAAAGTTAACAAACAGGTAATGGTTGCACTCAGTACTATCAGTAGTATATCACAACGGTTTTAAACTAATTAACATCATGCTTCATATGCCAGTGTTATTTTTCTTATAACGATGTGGCAATATTAATGTTATTACTTTGTATATACGTATTGTAGTTAGTCCCTCTTTGGTACCTTTGTAGCGTGAACGTGTGGACTCCAATTACTTTCAAGCATACCTTGATGGGAAATATTGTGTGTTAAAGACTGGTTATCACTTAATTAAAAATGATAATTATTAACAATAATTGCCACTTGGGTCGTTTATTTACAACCAGTGATTCGTGTTTATGATTACTTCCTTTATTACGTGCACCAACAATTGTGCTTTCAGTCATGTGGTACGAGCGGCTGTACAAAATTTTGGTTGTAAATGATTTGATCATCATTTTAAATGCTGCGTTATAATCCTCATGGCGAAGATGAAAAATGCGATCTATAGTTAAAAAGGAATTTTCCGGCTCGAAAATCAAAAACTAGAAATAAGAATTAAGAAAAAGTATTTAAATAACTTCATGTAAAATTTGTGTTGCATAAGTTTAAAATCGCTTTTATAATTTAATCTAATCAGGGTAAATTTTTTCTTGGAGAATTAATCAATTTTCCTCAGAGTAGTTTTCTGTAGCTAAGCCTATCTTGATATAATTATCTCCGTTTACTTCCGATCTTTTAAAGTGATTCTCAACATTTTGATCGCTTTAATAATTGTACTGTCATGTAATGTGGAAGTCCATTATTTTATACATTTACGAATTCGAATGGAATTCCTATTCAGGGCTTTTCTATTTTAATTCAGTTTGCCTTACTTTTGTTATATCGTTATGATGTAAGACTCGCTCAACTGAGAATAGTAACGACTAAAACGCAAAACTTCTGATTTTAATAACGTATGAAAATTTAGCGATTTTGAAAGCATCTTTCTCTATTTTGTCTTCTGACTGAGTACATATTTGTGTTTTTTATAACTCCTCAATAAATGTAATGCGCTGATAAATAACAAACCGAAAATAAAACTATACTTTTAAATTCACATGTCAAAATATCAAAAGCTTTCATATTTTCCTAAAATTAATGAACTTTAAGTATCTATATCAAATGAAACGTATTTTATATCCATACAATAGCTTACGAAATAGTTCAGAAGACCTTCTCCTAACATAAAGAAACCTATTCAGCATGAATGGCACTGGCACTACGAGGCTTCAAATACTTTTATAATTTTAAATAAGGCATTTATAAAAATGTAATTGTATATAATATTCCTATTAAACTATTTATAACATTTTAATCTTTTAGAACGAAAATATATGGTCACTGTGAGGTTTCCGTACACATTTAGGCGTTTATAAAAATGTAATGGTACATAACATTCTTGTTAAACTATTTATGATATTTTAATTTTTTAGAATGAATTTATATTGCGACTACGGGATTTTCGTATATATTTAGGCATTTATAAAATGTAATGGTACATAACATTCCTATTAAACTATTTATAACATTTAAATTTTTTAGAAAGAAAATATATTGCCACTAAGAGGGTTCCGCACACATTTAGGCATTTATAAAAACGTAATGGTACATAACATTCCTATTAAACTATTTATAACATTTTAATTTTTTAGAGCGAAAATATATTGCCTTCTACGTCTTTCACATATATTTAAAAAAAATGTATGCGTTATAATTACAAACTAACGATTTTCGAATTTGTAATTACATCATATAAATGTTTATTGGTACTCTAAGACCTTGCTTGTTGTCAAATTTCATAATTCTAGGTCAACTGGAAATCCTTATAGGTTTCGATTTATTTGCGAGTGTCAAAAATGCAATATGAAAGGCCGTATTTTGAGGTTTTTTTTTATTGCGTTGACTCAGAAGCTTAACTTTTTTACAAGTCCAAGGGGCCATAGATCTAAGTATTTAATATTAATTTCAACTTAATACCTCCACGCGTTTCTGGGAAAAAGGGTCTTGACGGCAGGCAGACCGACAGACGGAAAACGAAGTTAACCTCTAAGGGTTCCTTTTTTATTTTTCAGGTACGGAACCATAAAAACAGCTAATAGACGAATTGATGTCTTCAGTTCTTCCTAATATTCGAGAATATTCTTAGCGCTAATTGTAAAAGAAAAATTTTATGTAAATTTAGTTATACTTTCTTGGTTTCCTGAGAATTTATAAAGCCTACCGTTAAAAATTAAACGGCTAAAATCAAATAGAACAAAAGCGGAAGATTCCATTCTTTCTTAGTTAATCATTTTATTAATTAGTAGCCGGTTCACAAAGAACTTTTCTTAATAAAGAAATTAATGAAAATGATTGGATGAAATTGAACTTTGCCGGAAATATCATTTTAATTATATTCCTAGATAAAGTTTACAATAAAATTGAATCCAAATCTTTCGAGAAACAAACAAAATATGTGCTATCATCTTTTTGGAAATCCCTTTTAAAGATGTGTGAAAATTTTCTATATTTCTAAACCCATTATTTTAATGACTTTTATATATTTCATATTACAATAATCGCTAATGTTCAATTGCTAAATGTATTTAAAATATTTGATATTAACTAAAGAAAAAATTAATGCTACGTAAGCTTAATACAAATCATCATCAGCATTAGTGACGTAAGCTTAAAACAAATCTCATCAGCTGAAAGAAATCTTTGTACAAATGTATTAAGATTTCTTTCAGCCAAAGCTTTCCAGTTTAAATATATAGTTTTAAGTTTATTTAATTGTTAATGTTAAATACAATATGCTTATGCAACTTTTTCCACTCTACTTGTAAATATAAATATCTGGATGTTTGTTACTCAATCACGCTTAAGCGGTTACACATATTTACAAATTAGCGGCTACATATATTTATGGTTAACTAATTTTTAACATTAGTAATTACAAAATATCTTCAAAATGTTTTTTTTTAGTTTTTTCAATAATAAAAGTTTATTACTACAAAATGTCCACAGATGGCGCAACGTATTCACTTAAACAACAAAACATTTAACATTTTTTATAGAGAGATATTACAATAATCTTAGGAATAATAGGTTAGGAATAAACCCCGTCTCTCGTCAACGTAGTCGCGGATGAAAGTCAATAAATAATAAAAATAACACGTCGAGACAAAGATAGCAAATGCGTAGAATATTAAAATTTAAAATAAGAATATAAAGTATTAATTTGTAGAAAATTTGATACAGTTTATAAACTTTCCGAGAAGACTCGAGTAAAAATACAAACTTTCAGAACGTCATTTCTATACATAGGGCCGCACATAAGACAAGCGTCCACGCACACGTACATACTCACGCACACGCATATACGCACAAATTCCACGCCATAAGGTGTGTACGTATAAATAAGTGAATTCTATTTAAATATCGGCCATTTTGTGTTTATGGCTCGTTATGCTCCGACGCACGCCACTGAGCTCTGTAATTACGACGTAGGGCGCGTGCGTGTACGTGCGATGGTATGCGTGCGTGTTGCCAACGTGTGCGTGAGTTGTGTTTATAATAATGACTTATTATTTTAATGATGCAACAGGGTGTTTAACTGTTATGTATTTATTTAAAGTTGTTAACCCCGGAATGGTAACCTTTTCCCTGAAATATACTAAAATTATTATTTCAAAATAAAGTACGCCGTAACTGTAGCCCAAAAAATTTAACAAGTACGATTGTACTACGATTCATGTGTGGGTTATAATGTTATATTTCTATGCCAAGTTTATACGTCAAGTGTTTTTTTAGATAAACGGCTGACGAACAAATATATTAGTAATTTTATAAGGATTCTGTTTTTTTCTTTTGAGATACGGAACTGTAAAAATAACAAAAAAATATTTCTTCGGAACTATTCTGAAAAAGCTTATCGAGAAAGCTTTTCAGTGATTCAAACAATTTTTATACGAGTTACTAAAACCTCTTATACAAATGTATTATTTTGTCAGATCCTAGATCACTGTTGTAAAGACCCACCGAATAATTTAAAATATTTTAACTTATTTATCAAGAGATATTTACAGTTAACTTACTCATCGTCCATGACGCATAGGTGACTTTATTAGTGGTTAGTAAAAGTTGGCTATGAGAAATGTTATGAGTCACTCATAACAGTTTCAATTAGTTTTATCGAAAATAATTTTTCATAACGTAATTTTTAAATTTGTTTATCCAAAATAATGTTTATATTAAAAATAATAGTTTTTGTCAAAGTAAAGCCAAAAATTGGCCGTATGAAAAAACTTTTCTGAAATTTGGGGGTTTTCTGGATTTGATTAAGCGGTGTACGAAAAGGAAAATTGACATATTTTCCTCCCAAATTACTATAACTACTGGTTTTACATGGGTATTCGTTTTATAACAAAAATTATATTGTTATTACCCTTTTTTTATAACAAAATATTAATTTTGACTTATTTATGATGGAGCTATCGAAATGGCGGTACCTACCGAAGTCAAAAAAATTACATTGCAGCACAATACGAATATATTGCTTTAGAATATTAACTTAAATCCTTGTCAAATGTTACATACATAGCCTTGAAAAAAATTAAAATAAATAAAATTGTAACTTTGCAAATAACTATTTTTAGCATATTTCGAAAATAGGAAAGACGTAACTAATAACTGTAACGAAAATAAATTATTATATTTCAAAATGATATCTTTCTTAGAAATCAAAATGAAACTATTTGTTACGAAAAACATTAATAATTTTAATAATAAGTTTTAATCATTTTTTGCAAAAAAATTTTACTATATTTTCTAGAGATTGCTGTTCAAACTTTAGGGTTAATGCCTAAAAATAACGCACTTTTAAAAATTCCCTTAAATCTTACTTTGAACTGAGGTGTGATATGTAAAGAAGTGATAAACTGGCACACAGACAATAGCAGTGAACTTGTTTGAAATGCTTTTAAAATGGAATGTTGATTATGTATTGCGTTTCTCATAGTTCAAGGAGTTTAGTATTATAGGACGACATATCGATTGGGATGCGACGTTTAAATTTTATTATTTTATATTAATATTTAAACTTTATTATATATCTAAACTTTAAAAACTACTACGAATATTAAACTAACTCCAAAGTTTCTGATGAACTACAGTAACACACTTTTACTCTTCAATAACTATATCCATATATAAATATAAACTCACACTTCAACGGAGCAATGTTCGTATCGAGCAAAGAGGGGTTCTTACAAACAATTACTCCGTCAAACTACGTACAAATCACACGTTGCTTAAACCGCATATGCATGATCTATGGTATATATACTCATATATTTATATTCATATATGTAAATATATTTATCTTTTATGCATATATATGTGTGTATGTATATATACAAACGTATGTATTAAGAGCGTGGCTATATACATATTATTATGGTTCTGTGTACGTTGCCCGCAGGCGGCGCGTAGTACACGCTCCTCCTTATTTTGTTATCCCCACCATGGAGCAGGTCTGCTTGTGCCAACTCGTTCTTGGTAGTTGTAGTTTTTTCGCCGTTTTAACGTTCTTGTTTTAGTCGTCCTCTCATCAGTCTCGAACTTAATGTCTTAATCACGTTTCGCGGAGGCCGGTCGCGAATCGCCGCTTTTTTTTGTTTCGCCGTTTTTTCACCGCTCCGCTCGCCGGGTTTAATGTCTTCATGAGCGGCGATCGCTCGCGGTGGATGTCTTCGTTTAGCCGTTGCCAGCGATGATAGGCATGAAATATTGGCTATGTTGATGTAATTTAGTTTGATTGTGCCGTTTGGAGACGGTATGAGGATACGAAGTATTATTTGGACTTGGGGACACGTTATGGACTTCGGCGAAATGGTTAAGTGTTTTAGAAGGTGACAATTGTGTTAATGGGCGATGTAAGCGGACTGAATTGAGGTATATTATGTAATTTCTTCTTGTCCAATTGGATTAATTTTTATTTGCGGATAATAGATTTCCGTTAGCCTTCTGCTGATTTCCGTTTTGCTCGACGTCCATCTTACTAGAAAAGTATTAAAATTATTTATAGACGCTATAATACAGTTAAAAAACTTTTAAAAAACCCTGTTATAATTTTAGTTCCATTTTTATATAATAAAACAGTGCTTATTGGCCTTTTACGCTTGAAATTTTATGACGATTCATACAAATCAGTCTTCAACGGTTATATTTTCAACAATTAAAGGATATAGCAGAAAAGATTTTATTAATATCTTTATAATCATAATACAGTGTAAATACAGTGGTAATAAATTTCAATAAATGGTTAAAATATTTTACTCTTACCTTAAAAGTTTATTCGAAATATTAAAATAATAAGTTTAAAATTTCAGGCTAAGCGAAATTGTACTTTTTTCCAAAAAAAAACGAATACACTTATGTTTTAACCTTAATATATTTATATTTAAATAAAAACATTCATTAAAATGACGAATTGAATTTTATTAATCGTCACTAGAATTAGAATCGAGAAAATAAGTTTTTTTCTTACTATATTTGCTCCGCTTTCACGACTCAACTCCTCAAACAAACTCCGTGAAATTGTAGAAATATAGTCTATGGTATAGAATAACATAGAAGGGATATTATGCAGAAGAATATAAAAAAATGTATAACATTTATTCATCCAAAAACCGAATAATTGTCTTTGGCATAAAGAAAATGATCGCGGATAGAAGCGTGAACAAAAGTAATAGTGTGAACACAAAATAACTATAACGCGTCACGGCAACATCAGCCTATGATTACCTTCTGTAGGGCACAGGCTTTTTTTTCATGCCATTTTTGACATCTTCGTGAATTTTTGTCGTCGCCGTGGTGTGTTGGGTTGATCACAAGGCATACGGCCTTTGACGATGCGACGCACCGCGGCGACCCGGGTTCGATTCCCGGCCGTTCGTCGAACGGGGCTGGACTGGTGTTGTGGTTGGCTGTAAGAGATTGCTCTTGTAGCAATAAGTCCGCCATATGTATAAATTAGATACATTAAAGTAGATAAATAAATAAATAAATAAATTTTGTGCTAACTTAGAAATTCCCTATGCTAAGTTCTAATTTTTTCACAACTTTTTTTTTTTTAAATTTCACCATAATTTTTTTCCAATTTCCTTCCCGAGCAGTCGTTAGTAAAAGCTAGTAGAATATAACTACAAAGAAATTTTAAAAAAAATATTAAAGAAATATTTTTCTATTCGGCCTCTTTTTCGTCTATACTATTTCATGTTTCCTTAAATCGTTGTTAATCATTATCGGCGTACTTAAATAATCACTTGGTCATTATTTACTATGACACGGACTTAAAAAAAAAAATTACCAAATTAATAGTTATAAACTTATTTTCCCCGTTAAATAATAGTAATAATATTTATAAGCTTATTTATAATAGTTATAAGCTTTAATAATAAGCGGTAATAGTTATAAGCTTATTTATCAAAATTTAAAGATAACCTATTTTTTAATTTTTATTTCACGTGAAGCAACTTTGGCATAGAACTCAAAATATTAAAAAAAAAATTAGTAGGCATCTAAATTTTAGAAACGTAATATTATTTTACTCAATAACTTCATTTAGTTATTTGGCTAACAATGCATACTTTTATCACTAAGTCATCTTTAATAGGAAGTTGATAATGACGATATAGCAGAATGACGTTATATTAAATACAAAACAAACAAATAAAGCAGCCTCCAGACAGTGCTTCTATGCAGAATATGAAGAAAGAGATAGGGAGTCAGTAAAAGCACGTGTACAAAAGTGATAGTTGTAGCAAAGACGATGCAAAAAAGTATTTTGAAGACCACATTTAAAAACATAATGACCTGTCCATTATATAAAATATATCGTTATTGATGTCATAGCATTATGAATTTTATTTGATGTCATACTTATCCAATGCCATTTTCTAATGAAGAAGATTTGCTTATTTAGAAAAAAAGGTATCACTTAGAAGGATCTTATTTTTTTCCGTTTAAAGAGATGCGGAAAAGGAGCGCAGAAACTATATTTTCACCTCAAATTTATTATCGACATAATAAATACAAAGATTAAACAACAAAAGCGGCATAACTTATGAAGATGTCGATTTGAGTATTACACAAGCGTTGGGCCGAAGCAACATCGATCGTATCGGCTATTGTGTGCCGGGCGGAGGCGGCTGTAAGCATAATGTTGAGAGGCCTTATTGTTTTAAACTTGAACGCTTTTTGTGCTTTGTTTGTTATTTGTTAAGCTAGAATGTACCTTCGCCAGGGGCAATTGTAGTGGGATGTTGAGAACACTTTTATTTTGCGCCCTGACGGCCGTAACCGCCCAGTTTAAAATCGGTTTCTTCTGTGTAGGGTTAAGGAATATTAAATAAAACCATGCCGGGGACATGAAATTATTATTTTGATTCGTTTGTGTTTTAAATTACTGGTTTCTCTTAACTTAAGATATCGGGATCAATATTGAATATTGTTTTATGAGAACTGTGTTTGTAATAAACATTAGTTAAGCAACGATTTTAGCAAAAAAATAAAATTAAAAATAAATATTTTAAACCAGCTGATTCACGTTTGTGCTTCATGTATTTTTCAATATTATTTGTATATTTTTTTGTTTCTAACTTATCTCAATAAATTTTTCTCAGGTTTCTAAATGACCGCAATCAAGATGAACCTTAAAAATACGACCATTTATGTCGCATATTTTGACACTCGCAAATAAATCAAAATATATAGGGTACTTTCCGTTGGCCTAGAATCTTAATTGAAACAAATTTGGTAATAAGTAAGATCTCACAGCATAAGGAAAGGAAAAAATCGGAAAAACGTTCATTTGTAGTTGTATTTTGAAATATATCCGATATTTTTACGACTGTCAAAGATATGGTAAGCGATATATTTGCATTGTGTAAAATTTGTGTTTATAAATAGTGTAATAGGTATACTTATGTATATTTAATTGTTTATAAGTTCCTATATGCATAGAAAACCCTCGTAGTGCGAGTTCTACTTGTGCTTAACAGGTTTTACTAGTCGTAAAATCGCTTCAATACGTTTATTACTCTAATGAAAAATCCTTTTCCAAAATAAAATCTCATTATATTATTACTCCGAATAGAATATATTAATTTTACCTTCTCTCTCTCTTTCTTTATATATATATATATATATATATATATATATATATATATATATTATAGAAACTTTTTTCAACCAAACTTTTCCACCTAACATCCTAAAAATACTCAAATTGGTTTTTACGTAAAAGTAGCAACAAAAATTACTGAGGTACAACTAAACACTGATAACAGTTTTTCGAAATGAATCTACGACAGTACGTAAGAAATTAACAATAGAGAAAATATTATTAGATTTATGAGTATGCATAATGCTTAAATACGTTCAGCAAAAGTTGTTACGATTTTCGGAATTAAATATCTTTCGTGTCTTTTTTTTACAAACTTTATGTTAAACTTGGATAGTGTTAGTTAAAATTTCAACAGTAATGTTTTCCTAAATGATCCCACATCAACTCATATAGGATAAGGAACCAAGACAAATTTGACGTCCACAAACAACTATCTTGTTCGTTTTTACGCTTATTTGATTTTAATGAATTTTTGTGCAAGTCACATCGTTAATAAAATTTGGTTATATAAAAAAGTTACGGATTTTCTATATTCTATATTTTTAATTTTCTCAAACGCATAAACTTACCACATAAACTACTTTGGAAAATATCACTTTTGTACTTCTCAGCATTACGCAAAATTTACTTTAGTTTGAAATATTTGGTATAAGTTAACCTTCAAATATAACCAATTTAGTTTTATTTATCGGCTACCAGCTTAGTTTGGATGCACCAAATTTTTGAGCTAGCATGTTTTCAAATGTTATTAATAAATAAACATATTTGTCTTTTTTCGTAGTGGAACCATACTACCTATTTTTATTACATCGATTAATTAATGCCAAAACACTTTATAATACATTAAAATGATCAGGAATATTTAAACCAATATTGATTGCTTTGGAACCATTTACTTAATACACTTAATGTTGATAAACTCTGACTGATTACGTGGAGCCTAATCGGCCTTCGCCATTCATCGACCAACAATGATTTGTCATGGAGAATGCGATGTCTAGTGCCTACTCCTAAACACGATCATAATAGTCGCCGAGCACATTATCGGACCCCAATGTCGGTGTTAATTTTAGACTGGATTTGACAGTTCATTAGCCATACTGTGTAATATTATCTTCTCCTATTTACTGGTTTTGTGATATATAAGCATGACGACTGTCACAGTGAGTGATTTCCTATTAACGTTTTGTTAGACAGATAAACAACTAGTTAAAAAACCTATTAAACGCGAATAGAATTCGCACTACAAGTGTTCGCACATATTTTGGCACGTTTAAACATTTAAGTGTATATGGTATTTCTGTTAAACTATTTAAAAAAAATGAAGTTGTGACAACATAAATATATTGCAACGTATAAAATAATAAACGTTTTAAATGCAAGCAGAATTCGCACTGCAGGTGTTCGTACACATTTGGGCACTTTTAAATATTTAAACGTATATTGTATTTCTATTAAACTATTTCAAAAAATGAATTTGTGACAACATAAATATATTGCAACGTATAAAATAATAAACGTTTTAAACGCAAGCAGAATTCGCATTACAAGTGTTCGTACACATTTTGGCACTTTTAAATATTTAAGTGTAGGTATATTGTATTTCTATTAAACTATTTTAAAAAAATAATTTGTAACAACATAAATATATTGCAACGTATAAAATAATAAACGTTTTAAACGCAAGTAGAATTTGCACTACAAGTGTTCGTACACTTTTTGGCACTTTTAAACATTTAAGCTTATATTGTATTTCTATTAAACTATTTAAAAAATAGTAATTTGTAAAAATATGAATATACTGCAACGTATAAAATAATATATCTTTCAAAGGCGTAAAAATAGAGGGCATATTTAAAAAATTACACAAGATTCAGGATAAGTCCTAGTTTTTCCGTTATGTTACAGTCGGATTTTGACAATTCTGTTTTTCATGATTTTTTGGTTCAGTAGTTTCATATATGAGGTGACGGTATGCTAATTTTTGATTATTTATTTCGAATGTATTCTTGATTTTTGATTGTTTATTTACAATAAATTGCTTATTTAGAATATATTTGTAAATATTCAATTTAAACTATTAAAAAAAGTATTTTAGTATCCTATACACGATATATAAAATGAGAAAAAAATGTTTTTGAAGATTGTTATTTATCTCCCATTTAATTATCTCACGAACATTTTAAAAAAGTTAGTGGTGTATAATATGTGCAAAATATGCGAGTTAATAAAATATATAACTATGTCAACTTTCAAATTTCCACGCATCGCATGGTTTCTGAGAAAATAGACTTTGAAAATATAGAAACGTTTTATCCACTACATTTTTAAAGGCGTAAAAACGTGCGGAATATTTAAAAAATTGTGACATCTATAATCGTCATTATGGTTTTCCTACAACCCTTGCGTGGGCTTCTAAATACCTATGTTTTTTCATAATTTTAGGTAAGGTAGTTTCGAAAATAAGAGGGGGGAAGGGAACTTTTTTTGCATATTTTTAGTATATCTCTCAAGATATTACGAGAAAATATTAAGACTTTTATAACTAGCCCTTTCAAACAAGCCCTTAATTATACACGGTGTCCGGTAATAGGGGTCGGATAAAGTAAGACATTATTCGTTGACTGAAAAAGAGTCGATTGTCGTTAAAATAAAATTTAAAAGATTTAAAAGAAGACTTTTTCAAAAAATTTAAAATAATATTCATAATTATTTGTCATCTTTTTTGTACATAAGATACTTGCGCACATTATTCAGCGCCGAACAAGAGAATAACCCGAGAACAGCTGCGAAGACATCTAGCAGCCCGCGTAAGCAACGCGCTCCAGGCAAGTATTGGGTGTGTTAAAAACAGCTATGTGCAATTTTGTTTTTGCATTCAATTAGAATAAGGGTGTGTTCAACGTTTTATTTCAGCGACAATTTATTCTTTTGAAGCCAACGTATAGTGACTTTCTTTTTCCGATACTTATTCCCGGACACCGTGTATATGGAATTACAAAAATTCGAGCATCTAGGTTGCCCTCTCTAAAATTTACAAACGAACCATTTTGAGTTTTAGTTACAGCGATTTATGAGGGTTAATATGTCTTATTTACTGTGCCAAAATTGCAAGTTTTCCCGTCAAGGAGTTTCTGAGAAAAACGGCTAAGAAGGACATACAGAGATGCATGTGAGTGATTTTTCTTTTAAGATTCGGGACCCTAAAAATAGTTGTTTTGTTTTTTTTACAATATCCTTCATTTCCCTGTCTATTAGATTTGTTTTATGTCAATAATTCGCAACAAAATACATTTTACTTTAAGTGCAATTTTGTCACGACTGTATCCTCGTATTTAATTTCATATTAAGTATTATATAACTTACTTTTTTTTATTTACATCGAGTGTGCTTTACCGCACTGTATATTATATCAAATAAAAAATTGTATATTTCGATATTATTCGGTAATCTACCAAATATATAAAGATTACACTACTAAGTTAGAAAAAAATTAATTATAGGGGAGTGGCGGGTATTACCGCAAGGTGGGTTTTACCGCGCATCATTTTTTTCTAAGAAAAATAGTCAGTATTATTATTTGCGTGTTGGAATGTGTCTATTTCACATTTATACTCAACTTAATCGATCGAAGTCATGAGTTAACTAAATGTATTGGAAGTAAGTGCATTTTTTTTTACTTTGACTTTATTAACAACTACAACGAAATAGATAAGCCGTAAGTGCTAATTTTTTAATATTTTTTTCACTTAAATTTTAATTCAATTCTTAAGATATTTCGCTTTTGATTTTTGTGAAGTTTTTTGCTATAAATTATATGTTTCTTTAGGTATAATATTTTTTTTTTCTCATTTCTAACTCACCGGATAATTACTGCACATCCCGCACCTACCTGAACGTATACGATGTTAACGCTTATGAATTTATATAACAATAACGTTTTCCTAATTAAATAGTCCTAAGAAAATTTTACTTTATATAAAACTGCCCTGCAATTAAAACATTTTGTTATTTGCCATTAAAAATACACTGCAGGAAATAACGGAAGGTGGAAACGTTAAAAGTAATTGAAACACTATAAGGAATACCAGTGATGTCTCTGATATACTGGGTACCAGAGTGAGAAATTAAAATGTATCCTTATATTTCTTTTCGTTCCATAATTATCATCGTATGTGGTTTTTCCCACATCCACAGAGCAGCATCGTACGTAGTAATGCTCCGAAATCAAAATTTTACTTCCTCGCATAATTAATAATAATTTGAAGCATATGTACTATATGCTATTATATTCTAACATAGTATTTTATTATAAAGGACAGTTTTCTGAATATCTTTTAACAATGGCCGTTTTGGCTTTGTTCTCGAATTCTTAAAAATCCCGTTAAATAAATGGGTCGTATTTATGACATTGTGTTGATGTAAATATGTTTAAGTAATTTTAAAAATATTCTTTGTTGATATTCATGAACATACTACAATAATGCTTTTAAAGAGCCTTTTAGTTCATTAATTTTTAGTATTTGTTTTAAAACTGATTTATTTTAATTTTGTTAAAATCAAAAACTGCACACATGTTGCGGACAAATACCAATTTCTATGCAATCTTTCGCTTTTTGTGCACATAAATTCGTTTTCACACCAATCTGCGTTTTTAAAAAATCGAGATTATGTGTTTTTAACACATAACATCGTTTAGAAACATTGAGTGGAAAACAAGAAAAGCAGATAAATTAAAAATTCAATTATTAAATAAAAATATTTATACACCCACGTTCTGATAGTAATTAATTTTAAATTAAGTTTGACTGTATCTTTAAAGATTAGAATATATGCTGTAATGAAGTTTGGAAGCGAAACTTCTTTGTATATTGTTACTTTGAAGAGAAGAAATAAAATATTAATGTAAACGTGTGATAACAACTATAAAATCTTAAAAATTCCATCCATCCATAAATACACAAAACTTCCTTCAAATACTTTGCTCCCTCTGTATACCTTTCTTTAGCTCCCTCCTTCACTCTATCACTCTTTTTACTCCGTACAGGAGGACAAGCCCTTATATTTAATCTTCTTTTTAACCTCTCAACCTTTCCTCTCATTATCTCCTTCCTGCATTAATATCGACTTTCACTACCTTCCTTTTCGCAACCGCTATCCGTCCCCCCTCTAACTGCTTAGTTACTATGCAGCGTTTCACTACATTTAAATTTTTGCTGTAGTTGTATTTCTCAAATATAGACTTACACTATCATACCAAAAGAAGTTTCACGTCAAAAATAAAGTTTTTTAATAATAAACATTTATTTTGATACTGTTAGATTTTATGAAATAAAATTAACAAATATCAATCTTTCAAGTTAAGTGTTTATGATAAGGAAGCGTATATTATTCCCACATTCATTGAAACATTGCTTACGGGTAGCGTTATTTATTACAAAAGTAAACGCCGCGCCGTTGACGTTTCACGTTGACAGTTAGGAATTGTGCAATTGCATTGTTAAGTAAAGATACAGGTCGCGGGCCTACGCGCGTTCATAGTTCACGCAACTCTGCGCACAGCATTTGTGTTTGAATGCGACAAGTACAGTCGATGGCAAGGCGAGCGCTGTTATTTGAAATACATTCGTTGTAACTCACAACCCGAAAATCAAATATTGGAATGTATCAAAAACGTTTTATCGCAAATTGTTTTATTTAATGGCTTTTTATTTTCATTCCATCATTGAAAGAAATTAAGAGGAAAACCCATTTTTTGTTTCGCTCCTACGAGGAGTTGCAGTTAAAAAAAAATTTGATTTTCTTTTCTATTAAAAATCAGTTGAATAGTTTTAAATATTTCCAAGACATTTAAGTAACATATGTCACGGATAAACATGTTATTTTTGTTAGAAATAATTTTTTTTGCAACAATTTTTTTTTCTAAATGAGAGATGGATTTATATTATTTACAAGGATAAGAATACATTAATTTTGTTGTAGGGATATGAATAAAGATAATTATTTTTGGTAATATAGATAACACATACTATCAAACGAGTCATGAAATGGGATAGCATGTAGTATGGAATAATCCGAATAAGTGAAACTTTTAGGCAAAATTGATACTTCAAAATTTAAATAAAGTACATTATTTAGTCCAGTTTCATTACTCGCTTAAATAGTTTATAAGACAATTGTGAAATCTAATATTTTAAACTTCTTATTTTGTGATATTATTATTTATATAAAACGTGATAATATTCTTTGCTTTATGTAAAGAATGTGAGCCGTCATGGGACGCCTAGCAGATCTGAATATCTGAATTCTTTTATATTGAAATATTTTTAGAGCGTCGTGCGTTCGATAACGGAGTTTGTAAACATCAATATAAACGAATAAAGTTGTAAGCTAACGGTTATAAATAATAAATAATGCCGATACACTAAAACACACTTAAAATAGTATATGTGTAGTGTAATAGAGAGGGAAGCGTTAAGTTGGAAAGAACTGACAAGACGTGAAGCGGGCTAAATTAAGGTGGGAAGAACCGGCAAGTTGTTTTACATTAATATCTAAACAAGATGTGATGGATATTAATATTTTTATTTTTACGAAAAAAATCGAAACCGTTTACACTTTAAATATAGCACATTACTTTCACTTGTCACTGTACAGTCGCATACCTCTGTCGAGACCTGTCGAAGGGCCACGTTAGCGGGACATATTAGATTCGGTTTCGAGCCGCGCCTAGCTCTTACAACCAAAGCTTCACACGGTCAACTCATTGACAGCCACACTCAACTGCCAAACGGCGCGAACTGCATTGTTGTTTTAAATCTCAATCACATTATCGACACTTATTGCTTGCATCACTTGTAATCAGTGAGCTTTCTCATGAGTTGTTAAGCTTTTTAAGCTTACAAAAGCCCCACCTGAGTTAGTTGTATATAGCATGAGTTATGTATCATTATTTTCCTAGATATGCTTTTAACATCATCACCAACTTATTTTTGAACATATTAAATTTATAAAATACATAAAATAACATTTTAATCACTTTGTAATAATTAAATTAATTTTTAGGAAACGGATCTTTTATTAGATCATTCCCTTGTCGAGTTGTGTGTTTCTATGTGACAATTAATTTTAAATAGAATATCAGCAGATATATTCTATAAGCCCTGTTTTCGAAACTACTGAACTTAAAATTAATATAAATATATAATTATAGTAAAAGTATAGCTATAATATTACATCATACAGTTATAGTACTTCTCATAATATTTTTAGGATTTTTAAAGATATCCTTTACCATATATTCAAATGGTGAATACTATATGTGATGTCACTATTGACAAATATTTTAATCGAACTGCTTTTATCAGTAAATGGCATACGGGTAAATAACAATTAATTATGATAAGTATCTAAGTATGTATGGAACGCTCGTGTGACTTTTCGTACCTAACAGGTTTCCATTATACGTGTCTAGAGAAAAAATTTTCATGTAACTAATAATTTTACAAATTGAACAGAGGCATAGTAATATATCAAACATTTTATATTAAAATAAATTTACGCTTTATATTAGATTAAAATATTATGTTTAGTAATAAGATAATGGGTTCAAACAATGTTGACATACACGTGGGACAGGAATTGAGCTTTAGAAAAAATAAACATTAGATTTTCTTACCGTAACAAAAAGTTCAAAGTAATTATTCTCAAGGAAAACTTCTATTCTTGAGTGACGTATTACAATACCTGATCTATTTTCCACTTCACTCATAATAGTGGAACGTGGATACTTTAAAGTATAGATATTTGTCTACTGAAAAATTAGTTTTCGACAAGAAATGCGATTAAAGTTCATTTTATTTAATACTGACAACTAAGTAACCATAGTACATTAAGTTGCTGATATTAAATTTTCAAATATGGAATAAAAATATTTATTTTATTCTTTAAGCATATGACAAATTACATCATTAATCATATACGATAGTTGTATTAAAGAGCAAAACACATCACAATGCTTTAATTATCATATCTCGTCAAAACCAGTCTCTTAAGAGTCTAAAGTGAAGTCATCTAATTGTTGATATTAAATGTTGAGATATAGAATAAAGAATATTACTTTATTCTTTACGCTTATGACCAATTACATCACTAATCATACACGATGAATGTATCAAAGGCAAAATGTATCAAAATTATTTAATTATTGTACCTCGTCAAAACCATAATATATAAATAGTCTAAATTAAAGTCATCCAATTGCTTATATCGATTTTGAGATAAGGAATAAACAATTTTATTTTTTTTCTTTAAGCGTATGACTAATTACATCACTAATCATATACGAAAGTTGCAAAATACAGCGCAATGCGGCAAATCTCGTCAAAATCATAGCATATTAAGAAACTGAATTAAAGTCATCTAATTGCTAATATTAGGTTTTCAGATAAGCAAGAAAGAATCTTATTTTATTCTTTAAACGCATGACTAATTACATCACTAATCATATACGAGATTGTATTGAAAGCAAAATGCATCACAATGCTATAATTATTATATCTCGTCAAAACCATAGTATATTGAGTCTTAATTGAAGTCATCTAATTGCTGATATTATATTTTCAGATATGAAATAAAAAATCTTATTTTATTCTTTAAGCATATGACAAATTACATCAGTAATCATGTACGAGAACTGTTATTAAAGGCAAAACGCCTCGTAATGCTATAATTATTATATCTCGTCAAAACCATAGTATATAAGAGATTGCGTTGAAGTCATCTCATTGCTGATATTAGATTTTCGTATACGGAAAGAAGAATTTTATATTTTACTTTGAGCAAATGACTAAATACATAATTAATCATATACGTTAGTTGTATTAAAGGCGAAACATATCACAATGCTTTAATTATTATATCTCGTCATAAAAAATATCAACTCAGCTTTTTAATTTTTAGAGATCCATATTTAAACAAGGAACGTTTATAAATTCGTCATGCCCATACGTTCGTCCGTCTATCCGATCTCACAAGCTTTACAGTTTTAAACTTATAGGCATGAAAATCACATATAGATACTTAAGATAAGAATCTACATTAGTACGTAGTGAAAAATTAAAAACATTTTTTTTATAGATCCGCCCTATACACGTAAAACATGAATGAATAAGTCCTTTAAAATTAAATTTACGCTTTATTTAACCTTTATCTTTTTAAAACCTGTTTGTGAAGTACACGCATTAAAATGGTGCAAAACTAATTACTACTGATTTTAATTTTTTAAACGTCAGACTGAAAGACCTGAAAAAGTTCTTTATACTAACATTTTATTAAGAATGTTTAATCAAAAGTGTTTCGATTAACTTGTATAATTGATTTTAAGTGATATACACAACTACCCTCCGTTATGCTTGTTTTGACACCCATTTGGCAGGTTTTTATAATTCTACATACGTAAATATGTAAATCATTACTTTTCTCGTATTGTACTTCATATACCTGATTCTCACGTTCCCATTGCACCGAAGACTATTACCAAAACACCCAGCGCCGGGCCACATCAAACCAGACACACTTTAATCACCATCTATTAATATGCATCAAATTAACGTACGCATTATATAAATCATCTAACGTCATATTCGAAAATATGACTAAAAAAGCCTCGCATGTCAGCCGGCCGTTAGCTCTAGGCCTAACCCATTGACCCTCGCTTACGACCAACATATTTATCATGTCTCGCCCGACACGGCCAACACCTCATACAAATATTTTTAATGGAAGTCTTAACTATAGGGAGACATTTCTATCGCCTGTTTAATTACGTACAAACGCGGTTTGCCATGTCATTAATCATTAATTATTATTTTGTAAAGGAATCGTGGCTAACGAATGCCTTTGAGGACGAGTGCGAGCACGGGCTAGGTGCGGTGGGTCTTTTGGATTCTGAGTAGTTAGCAACTCACAATGGACTATTTGTATGTTGTTTGTGTATTTGTCTTGCCTTGACTTATTGACTTGGACATAGTTGGTCACCTTGACAAATCCTCATATTTTTGTAAAAAAATGGTTTACAGGAACCAAACTATTATCTTTTCAATTAAAAATTATTCCTACTTTGAAAGACCCTTAAAAATTTAAATTTCTTTAACTTTTATGTTATATAAAAGCAGAAATATCTATCAATAAATATACACACATTTGTGTATGTAAAAGGTAATTACCTTTTTATAACAGAAACGTAAATATTTAATAAGTAAATACACGAAAAAATTCCTTTTAAAATTATTCCTACTTTGAAAGACCCATAAAAATTTACATTTCTTTAACTTTTATGTTATATAAAAGCAGAAATATCTATCAATAAATATACACACATTTGTATCTTTTTAAAAAATTACACATGCCAAAATTTCTTGATTAACTATCATATTTGATAAGTTATTTTTTACATATTTTATTGCTAATTTGTATTAATTTCCTTAATAACTTTTATAGAAACTTATTTTGCGAACCAGTAAACGACCAGTATCACAAAACACTGTTTGTTGTCTGGCAACTTCGAGTATGCTGCAATCAAATATGGTAATAAAGTATCAGACGCATGGAAATGATACCATCTTGATTGGCAATATCGACAGATATTTACAGCTAGGTTAATTTTATTACTTAACCTTTGTTAGATAGCAAAATCGAGTCGATACTTGATTGCGTGAAATTATAGAGATTGCATGAAATTGTTTACAAAATATAATTTATTATTTGTAAAGTATTATTCTTTCCAATGTTAAAAATCCATTGCGTATAGAGATTTTCTTTTATAAACAAATAAACCAACAAATATTTTTTTGTCTTCAATATTGAAATAGATGATGAAAGTGACAATAATACATAGATTGATTTTAAATTACCATTAAGAGTAATTTAAAATCAATCTAAAAATATAGTTGACTCAGAATTCGTTTGCAGTATTCTATTAAAACAAGTCCTTTGTTGACATCTACGAAATGAAAACCATTTTTAAATATAATTAGTTTTTAAACTAGTCGCGTAAGTACTAAATCACGTCGCTTCATATTTGCTATTATTTTATAAAAAACTTTTGCTTCGTTATTCTTCATTTAATTTTCATGTCAGTAGAAAGTCATTACTAAAAAAATATCACCAAATTCTATTCTTATACCGAATTCTTCAAGCTTAGATATTACCTTTACCAACTTCTCTAACTTTTAATTAAAGATTATGTCTAAATAAATTTATAATTCAATGTCATTTCAGTCGCGTCTCAGTATTTATTTTAAGCATTGCTTATTTAACTATCTAAGTTAAAGTACTATACCCGTCTACTTTCATGAGTATTAATATTTAATCAATAATTTTTAATTCATTGTCATCGCAGCCTCATCTCAGTATTTATTTTAAGCATTGCTTATTTAACTATCCAAGTTAAAGTATTATGTTCGTCAACTTTTACGAGTGTTACTATTTAATACATTTATAATTAGTTGTCATTGCAGTCGCGTCTCAGTATTTATTTTAATCGTTGCTTATTTATCTATCTAAGTTAAAGTACTATGCTCGTCGACTTTCATGAGTGTTACTATTTAATAAATTTATAATTAGTTGTCATTACAGTTGCGTCTCAGTATTTATTTTAAGCGTTACTTGTTTAACTACCTAAGTGAAAGTATCATACTCGTCAACTTTCATGAGTGTTACTTTAATATATATGTTAATCTCGTTTTAAAGATTTAAGGTGAAATATTTTACAATAAGTTTTCTGTTTCATATCTAGCCCCCTTTCGATGTAATGCTCACTGTTTGCTAATATAATGTAGAATATAAACATGACACGTTGCGGGTTAATATAAATATCATAAATTAAATGTGGCCTTCACCTGATATGAAAGTCATATTTAATTTTGTCCTTTTGGTTATTTTTTTGATGTTTTAACATACATTCATTATAATTCTATGGAGTATATAAAGTAATATTACAAAATAATCATATCCTTTATACAACAAATAAATAAGAACGATATAAAATCACTTTGAACTTCGATATATAATCATTTAGGAGACACAGAAAGAAGGTCTTCTTTTTCATGTGATGTATAATTAACGTTTTTTACTGCAAAATATTTTCAATTATTATACCTGTTAATAATAATTATCAATTAATATTAACAGGTATTAATAATTGAAAATATAATGTAATAAATTATATGTCATTCCAGATATTTGCAAACTATTCAAATCTAAAACCTTTGATGATTAAATTGAACTTACACATGACCAATTTTATTTATCTCTATGAAAAACAAGTATCTAATGTCTTAAATTTTGTTGACTATTATTTAAGTCTGAATATGAAGTAAATACTAAACATGAAGAATTCAGTCACAATTGTCGGAATTCAGTCACAATTGTCGGTAACTAAACAAGTTCCTAGCCCTTTCGCCCCATCGGGCATTCTCAGCGTTACACCGCAATGGTCGACGCGCAACCCTTATTCAAACACAGCCACAAATCCAAAGCTACAGACACAGTCAATATATTCGTCTAATGCCTCGACGTGCGTATTAGTTCAATATAATGCCGACACGTGTATGGTCTATACAATCCATATTATAATGGGGATTGTAGCGAATCGTATAAATCAATTTAATTACCGGCTACTGGCCCCAAGAGTCTGCTACTCAAACATTCAACCGCAGGGCCGTTAGTGCGTTTGAAAGCCTTTGTCTGTATACTCGGTGACGTGGTTGACGCGGCTAATAGATATGGATACGCCGGCTTTCCGCGCCGTGGTGCAAGTAAAATGTTAATTTACGACTAGAGCCGCTGTGTGGGTTAGTTGAATACGGTTTAGCGAGTGGCCGCAATCGGTCGGCGGCGGTGATTTAGGTGAATCTTTGGGCCGAAAGATGTCTAGTACACCGCCCGTGTCTGCGACGGAGTCTAGTTTACAATTTATCTATCTTGTTTTTCGGTCATGGCTGCCATGAGAGCTTTTTTGCGGGTAAATTTGCTTGCTTTATTTGATTAAGCTCAATTGTACATTAACGGACTTGGTTGTCGGATTTCCTGCTTTTATTTTTTGTTTTGATTGTTTCCTTTAAAAAAATTTAAAACTGGGTTACCTATCTATTCAATTTAATATCAGAGTTTCGCTCAGTCTGTTTTTTGCAGTCTTTTTTCTCAGAGATCTTTTGGCGTCATCATTATCAAAAGCCTAAAACTATTCACAACTGGACATAGGCTTTTCCCAAGGCGCGCCACATCTAAACACATCCCGGTACTTTTTTAAGTCGTTAATTCATCCGATGGATGTAGCGTCCACCCTGCTCATCGAGGTACGTGGTCTTCGATCGAGAATTCATCTACCCCATTGGTTATCGGTTCTTCTGCTGATGTGACGTTCCACTTCAGTTTGTTGATATTCAACGCTATGTCAACTACCTTAGTTCTCCGTCGAAATACCTCATTTTGAATTTTATCTCCCGAGACACTCTGAGTATAATTTTTTCCAACGCTCGCTGCATGATTTCTCTGAGTGTCTACACTTTAGAACCACAGGCCATTACGACCAGAATGCACTGATTATATATTTTTTTATTTTGAAACTCGTTATCTGAGTTCAAAAATGATCACTAGTAGTATTAAATGTCTTTCCCTACCAATTCCTACCATTGTTGTTTTTTTTGTTTCCTAATAAATGTTGTTTTGTTTGTTAATAAATGTTTGTTTCCTAATAAATGTGCAACCAGGAAACGAATCGCTACCAACTATGACATACACATAGTTCTCGTAGTGTTATTCCATTATATATAGATTACCTGAAGCTAGACTATCGTGGAGTACTAATACCATAAATATTTTATGACTTGTTAATTAATCACTCCTAAATGACTAGACAGATTTTCATGAGTTTGAGTTGAACTACTGTTCACAATTCCTATAGGTTTCTCTTTAACTGTTATTTTTATAATTTTCAAGTTATGATGCTTGGGATTTTTTCTCTACAATAAATAATTGGTGCTACAACGTCAGTTGATAACGTAATGTGTACGTATATATCTCATATACTTCGGGAGTTACAAACCTACATATTTTGACTCAATACAGAAATATATTATCACTCATATTTGCGATATGCTGACTCAGTGTCAGGAGAAAATTCCGCTATCCACTAAACCGAACTCCACTCGGGCGAAGCTGCGAACAACAATTGATAATTAAATAATTTGTTTTTGTTTTAAATATAGAAAATTCGTAAACTCACCTTTATATTCTATGAAATAATATTAACAAAATAAAAGGAAATCTTGGAGGTGTGTAGTGAATTTTATGTAATATGTTAATCAGTCTAGAATAAATAAATATAATAATTTGATAGATTAAATTTATGATATGGAAATTTTAACACTTACTACGGAAGTTCGACTTGATTAATTTTCCAATCCTATTCATTTTAAATTCATACATTGTCAAATATATTTAAAATTATAGTCCTTAAATAGAAATATTTCTTCTATAATTCAGAGGAAATTTAAACGTGAATTATTTTACCTGTAAATTATTCAATTGTACCTTATAATTCCTTAAAATGTGTAAAAATTTATCTAATGAATTTAAGTACTCACAGACAAATTATATTAGTTATCAACGCAGCAGCTTGCAATGCAGAACGAAGTGTATTAGTAGTATGCACTTACTTCCGTGAGATATATTTTATTGTATAAAAACAAAGAAATGCAAGCGCAACAAAGAAATATAAAAACCATAAAACCAACAAAATATAGATTTTATATTAACAACAAAGTTAAAGATTTGAATTGGAGGAAATTTTAAAATACTTCAAGAGAGCGTGCGACTGCTTTAATTCGAATTTAATATTTAGTTCATATTTTTATAAGTGTCTCTTTCCAAACACTGGAACGTGATTTAGATAAACTCGTTTTACCGTTTATTTATATTTGTAATAATAATATATTTGTAATAATAATAATAATAAATAATAATTGATCTGTATGCCTACAGCATAGAGTGACGTTACAATTTTTTATGGAAAAATTATCGTTGGTCTTATTATCATCTATTTAATTTCACTCGAACTTTATCAAAATAAGAACAAAAATCAATAATATAAATTAATCTCTGCAAATACTAAATATGGCGCTATTTTATAGACACACAAACAAACAAAGCCCATGGCACCTAAAAAAGCGACGATAAAAGGTGCAAGCGAATATCGTATAACATCAACATGATACAAAATTAAAAATGCATGCTAACCCAAATACAAGATCCAGATATATGAAATTAAATCAAAACCCAGAACTGAAAACAAGTAGATTTAATTACTGAACAATTTTATTTCCACCTGATGAAAATTATTTTGAAAACCAATTAGACACAAAGGAACGAGGATAGCAAACATCCAGCCTTTTGTATTAAAAACCTTTAAATTATTCCTTAGTTAATCTCCGACACGAAAATATAGATATCCACATAAAGAGAATAGATTATACATAATTTAGTAGAGTATTGAGTAGCAACAGATATTCACATAAAAAGAAAAGATTTTACCTAATTTATTAGAATATTGAACAGTACCTTAATACAGTACTTATATAGAGTTATTTCGCTAATAGGAAATAGGCTTAGGCGTTTTCCATTAACGCCTGTACGCAGCATCAGAAGCTCTCGTTAATATATGTATGCTTGATAACTTTATCTAAGCCTAGTATGAGCGTGAATGGCTTTTAATGGCACTAGCTGGTGCGGGAGTAGAAATGTATGAGCCAGGCCCATTAGGGTCGGTATGATGGTCCGTCCATGTATGAACTTGTTTGCATGACGAATGTGTAAATCTATGTAAATATACACGATGTGTGTATTCATATGTACGTACATTATGTATGTGTATATAAGTTGCATCGGAGCTTTCATGTTTCCATTAATGGATGAGAGTTTCTGTGGAGTGAGAATTAATGTTGTGATGTGAATATTGGATGAGGCTAAGGGATGATTTAATTAAATAAGTTTGGCCCTTATACTTTGCGGGTTGAATCAATAAAAGTTCGCTCTCAGTTGTTCATTCGCTTTGTTTATTTTATTTACATTCATAAGATATTTATGTCAATTATTTCGACTTAACACTTTGAATTACTTTTTTCATCAAAGCGGACGTTTGTTTTTTTTATTATTTTAATTGTTTAGTTGACTGCACGTGAAGTTTTAACGTTAAAAGTTATACCAACATCTAGTAATTAAACCAGTGCAGTATTCTTGTTGGTTTAAGCTCTTTCCCCTTTATAAAGAATCGTTAAATTAACTCAAACATATATAAAAAATTATTTCGAAGTAACCAATCGTTGAAGATAAAATTATATTGCTGTTAGATTGTACTTCATAAAATATATACGACGGGTTATTAAAGCTTCGTTAACAACGACAAAAGGAGTTTTTATTACGCACTAACTCTTCCCACGTTCAATAATCGATTGCGATTAAAACATCAGTTAAGCCGTAACCGTTGTCGATGGCTTCGCAGAGTTAACCAGTGATTCTTAACAAGCATTCCGCGTCTTTTATTCGAACTTTATAATAGGTCTTATATTATATATATGTGCACATTTAGTTAAAACTTAATCGCACGCACGCATACACGTAAACACTTACGCACACCTACACACGCACATGACACACACCAATACATACAGATCATCCATTGCACACAAATATTACATAATTTTTAGTATGCAAATTTCCTATATTTATTTTTACTTGTCGAATAATTATTTAGTTATCAAGTTCAAAAAATGTTGAAATAAATATGATTATTTTTAAATTAGTTAGCTCAAAATTTTCCCCAATGTAACCGACACAGTATCAAATATACTAATAATAATAGAATCACTATTTCTATACTTTTTTATTTAAGACAATATCGATTTTCCAAAAAAATTAGAAATCGCTCAAGGGGTTTGCTTGTGCGGGATTGATTCTTACAACCGATTATTTTAGCCAAACTGTTTTGCCTTTTGAAGTAGTACCTAGATAAAACGGAGCTTAATTATTACAAACACAATATTAAAAGCTCTGTTTCATTATTTAATATAAGACATATTTTTATCCCTTCGATAATATAGTGTAGTGTACACTATACAATCTGAAACTCAAATTTCACGTGTAATAACTTTATTAAAATGACGTAAAACAATATTTACATATCCTAGTAACAAACAAGTAAAAAGTAAGTAACTTTTTATCAATATGGAGTAATTTTCATCTTCATTTATTATATTAGATATTATTATTTTTCAGTCAAAGGCTTACTATAATCTTTTGACGAAAGAAAATTGTATAAAAGATATTTATTTAATTTCTGTATGATTATTCAATACTGGATACTGAAATCAAATACAGGAAATTATTTTCTAATTCTTCAAAACAAAACTTGAAATACCAAACTTCTAGATATAATTAAAATCATAAACATATCACAATTTATTACGAGCTTATTATTAAAAATTATATCACATTAAATCATAAATTTAAAATAACATTAAATCAGAATATTATTCACTAGTGCATGAATATTAAAAATCTGTTTATTTGCTTGTTTATTTTGTCACATAAATATATAAACAAGCAAGTTTTTCTATTTAAAAAAAATTAAAAACGCCTGTTCGTGTAAAGTTAATGCTAAAGTAGAAGCATTTTAATGAACCCATATTTAAAAAAGAAAAGTCAGTTATCTTTGTAATGAGAAACCTCCTTATTCGCAATTAGAGTTAGAAAAATATTAAGTAAATAAATTTCGTAACACGGTGACTCGTCACGCTATCTCAACGCCATCTATTGTTGTGAACAATGGATATTATTAAGTTAGTGAACATATATAAATAAATATTGTTCATTTATATCTATATCTTCACTAATTCAATAATATCCATTGTTCACTATTGTTCTCTAATAGTTTTTATGATAGACTTGGCGATCAGTACCCAACTCGTAATAAAATGACCATGCATTTACTAATGATATTTTGTAACTGCCACTAATCTTCATTAATTGTAATCTTCACTAATTCAATAATATTCATTGTTCACTATTATTCTCTAATAGTTTTTATGACAGACTTGGCGATCAGTACCCAATTCGTAATAAAATGATATTACGTGTTAACTTGATTTTTTGTGTTGAGAGAATTATGCAATTAAACAATATTATGTCAATCATATAAAAATTTTTTAATTAAGTTTTTCTCATAAGGTGGAGGCATAATATTGTATAAGAAAAACGTTTCATTTGGCTTAATTTAAAGGTCTCTTGTTAAAGAATAATGAGACTAATTTTATTAAATACTGTGCCCCACAGCTTCACTCGTGTGAAGTTTAGAATATGAATAGTTATGAAAATTGTTTTTCTCTCATGTATTGGTCTTAGGTATAAACAAACCAAGTTTCATTAAAATCCGTCCAGTAGATTTCGCATAACTGTTTAACAAATTAACATGCAGACACACAAAAATTCTAAAAACAGGTTTTCTGGCTTCTATTATCATTGCTTATATTAAGTCAATTACTATTTTTAAAAAATATTTTCCATGTACAGAATTCACTCTGTTATAATTTTATTAATAGTATAGATTACGCTTTTCTGATAAATATCCAAATAGTATAAGAAATTTTATTAATATTATTTTATCTTCATTATTGTATTTTTAAGTTGAAATAAAATATCTCAACAAATTGTAAAGTTTCAAGGAACATTAAAATCTGTTCGAATTTTAATTCTTAATACGCTATGTTTAAATTGATTATACTCATTACAATCTTCAACTTCTCATGAATGTATGCGTAGTTTCATCCAGTACGAAGAGTTGGCTCCCATTGCTCGAACTGAAACCTTTCTAAAAATGTTAAGAACCACTGGCCACATAGTAAAACAGACAATTGAGCGACCTCTCGTCATAAAACGACCCTACAGTCAGTAAACTATCTTAATTGACCACTCAAACTTGAAAGGGTAGATTAATCAAATGTACCAACAACACGTTCCTCACAAGACCCCAGCAAAGCTAGTAAACTATGCGACACGTAATGACTCAATAACATTTGACCCTTTAAAGTTTAATACCAATCACGAATTAACCAATCTTGTACAGTACAAGTTATGACGAGTTGATATCAGCCCGAGGTACTTTACTGGTCTATTGCTAATTAATTTCTTGAGAAATTATTCTAGCTTTCTATGTGAAAAGTATAGTAGAAATAAAAAAGAAATATTGCAGAAATATTTAATTAAATTATAAATATAGTTAATTATTATTATAATTATTATAAATATATAAATATAGTCCATAAAATAAGTAAGTTTTTCTATTTAAAAAAAAAATTAAAAACTACTTTCCGTGTGAAGTTGATGCTAAAGTAAAAGGTTCATTAAAATAAATGAACCCATATTTGAAAAAGAAAAGTCAGTTCTCTTTCTAATGAGAAGCTTCCTTAATCCCAATTAGAGTTAAAAAAGTATGAAGTAAACAAATTTCGTAACACGCTGACTCGTCACGCTATCTCAACGCCATCTATTGTTGTGAACAATGGATATTATTGAATTAGTGAACATATAGAAATAAATATTGTTCATTTATATCGAAATATTGTTCTTCACTAATTCAATAATATTCATTGTTCACTATTGTTCTCCAATAGTTTTTATTATAGATTGGGCGATCAGTATCCAATTCGTAATAAAATGATCATGCATTTACTAATTATACTTTGTAACTGCCATTAATATTCATTAATTTCAATCTTCACTAATTCAATAATATTCATTGTTGACTATAGTTCTCTAATAGTGTTTATGACAGACTTGGCGATCAGTACCCAACTCGTAATAAAATGATCATGCATTTACTAATTATACTTTGTAACTGCCATTAATATTCATTAATTTTAATTTTCACTAATTCAATAATATTCATTGTCCACTATTGTTCTCTAATAGTTTTTATGACAGACTTGGCGATCAGTACCCAACTCGTAATAAAATGATCATGCATTTACTAATTATACTTTGTAACTGCCACAAATATCGTCGTGTTGGTTATTTTTCTACAGTTTGTGTTCAATAAGAGTGAAGACAACCCGAAAGGATGAAATACGAAAATATAACTGATAAAAAGATATTTCAGCTGACTTTAGTCACAGCGTGCTTTCAATTTTGATTAGTCAGACTTACTCCAGAAAACGATATGAAAAAAATATACCAATTATCTTAAATACTGAGAATATAAAGTCAAGCCTATTTTACCTATTAATCATTAAAACGTAGGAAACACTGGAACTACACTCTAAATATTGACTTATTTGTATTTTTCTAGAAATTAAATGCAGTCCAACAGTCAGAACGTGAGTAGCTTCTGAACACATTTGTTTCTGTCGTAGACTCCAAAGTTATTCGTTTGTTAAAAGTCAACAACGAAATTGCATACCAACAATGACAATTATTGGACAGCGGTTGAACCACTCTTCTATGATAAATGCGCTCTGCGGTGACATTCATCACGCTGGCCAGTGTTTCGAATGAAATTCAAACAAAAAAATAAAAATTAATTTAAAAAATATTAAAATCCTTTAAAAAATAGTTTAGACGGAAACCAAGGTGATGGAGACCAAAAAAATTGAGTTTAGCGTTGCACAAAAGAATATCATTTTTAAAAAAGTTGATATATTTTATAACATAACAAATTTAAAAAATCATCAATTACAATCAGAAAAAAGCAAAAATAAGAAAATTTTGTAACCAAAATACCAAACAAAGAAAACTATGTTTTCAAAAACGCGCATATATTACATATTTAGAATTATTGGTAGGATATAAAAATAACTAAACATTTCGCGAAATTCGTAATAAGTTTTAAAAAACCAATATCTGTAGTTTTTTTAATTCGTAGCCATTTCGTAAACATAATCGTTAAAAACAAATTATTAGCTGACGCTATCATTCGTTCTGTTCGCATGGATTTGGCTCTTTCAGAATTTTACGTGTTTTTCGATGATCTTGTCGAGTTTGCAAGTTTCATGGATTAGTATGTTTGTTATATCTGTGTATAAAGAAAACGACGAGCCTAATCTGCATTTTATTTCATCTTGCGGATTCAAAAAGTTCCGTAAAAATATCGTATACATAAATTCTTATGAAGAATAACCTGAATTTTCAGCAAAAGATTCCTCATTCGTCTGACTGACAATGGAAATAAAACTTTTAGAAAGCTTATTTTCATAATTAAATGAAACTACGTGATGTAGTATTATTTCTACTTTCTTTAATTTCTTCACCACGACCTAGGTTTCGTTGTATTACAACATCTTCAGGTGGGATATTAGCAAAGATTCATGCTAATATGTAAAGATATTTTATATTTGCTTAAAAATCAAACAAAAACTCAAAAAAAAACCCGTGAAGAACGAATATAATTCGCACTGCAAGATTTCCATACGCGTTTAGGCATATTTAAATATTTAAGGATACATAGTATTTATATTAAAATATTAATATTAATTTTCGCCTTGTAAATATGTTACCTATTATATTTTTTACAGGCGTGAATTTCTCAAAAGTTAACCTTGAAATGCAGGAATATTAATGATTAATTGCTTGAAATACTGGCATACTAATCATAAATCGCTTAAATACTAGAATACTAACGATAAATCGCTTGAAATGCTGGATTCCTATGATGAATCGGTTGAAATACTGAAATAATAATAATAAATAGCTTAAAATGCTAGAATATCAATTGTGAATTGCTTTAAATGTTTAAAAACTGATAATAAATCGTTTAAAGTACTAGAATACCAATAATGAATCGGTTTAAATGCTGGAATATTAATGGTGAATTGCTTGAAATACTGAAGTACTAACGATAAATCGTCACTTATGTTGTGTTATTTCATTTCATATATGTCATGTATACACCTCTTAAATATGTTGCCTAATATATTTTTTACAGCCGTAGAAATATCGTGAATTTCTCAAAAGGTATAGAATAACTTTGAATAAATAGATAGGGTAAATTTTAATTTTATTAGTATCGGGGATGAAGGAGAGGGACATAATTTTTCTGGAAATATTTCAAACTTCCCTAGTATAATCTCACATAAACACTGAAAAAACAGAACATTTCTAAAAATAGAGTCCATATAACTAGCTCTTTCAATTGAATTAGAAAGAAAATTTGGAATTTTTCATTTATCCACTTTAAAATTTCCTTATTCCATATAGATAGTTTTGAGAGTTAACTATGGAGATATATCATGTTTTATCACTATGCCAAATTATAAGATTTTATGTCAAATGATTTCTGAACTTCTACATTATGACGAACATTTCTAAATACTTCGTTCTTATTCTAATAATATCGTAATGGTGAAAAATTTGATAAATATTGTGGAAGATAATAATTAGAATTATGTCAAAAATTGCAAGTTATATTAAATTTTAATTACAGTTGTCTGCTCTATAAATTATTTTGGAAACACGAGTACACTTCACTTTCTTCACTTCCCTTTTCTGTTTCTCCAACAGAAACATTTTAAAGTTTCAAATTGTTATGAAATTATTTAAGATCGACCATGAAGGAAATTCGATTAAATGACCATGACATCACGCCATTCAATCATATTTCATTAAATCATATGCAAAAAGGGAAGAAATATTTAATTCACATAGTAGTCACAATATAAATTAGTTCCGTGCTCCATGATATATAATCAAGCTTTTTTAATGAATATAACTAAATACCTTAGTGCGAAAAAAATGTACAAGCATAGAAAACATGTACTTGTCCAGTACATAATACAAAATTAAAAATTATTAAATTTTTAAAATTATTTTTAATATTGAATAAATCAAGCTTCATTTATACCACCATCAGGATTACAAAAAGTTTGGAGTTAAATATATTAAAATCTGCAGATACCAACTTTAGAGCTTTATATATTAAAATGTTCAGATACCAAAAGATTAGACGCGGAACGGAAACTTTAAAAGCAACCTTCATTTTTGTAAAGATGGAATTCATCTCTGTTTTTAATGATCGTAGAAGAAAAATTTAGTGATGTATAAGTTAAAAATTCGAATATCGTATGACTTTAAACTTTACGTATGAAAAATAGCATATAATAAATCTATTCCAAACGTCGATAGAAATAGTAATATAAAAAAAAGGGTGCGTGTACTTATGTACGCGCGTGAGAAGTTATACTTCTTTCGCATCATTAAATAATACATACGGATAGATAACCTCAATTATATTGAAGCACTTGAAAAAGTCTATAAACACAATTTTTTCGCTAATATTTACGAATAGTAAATATATTAATCAAAATATTGAATTTAAATCACTACTTAATATAATTTATCAGCACATATATAAATCGCACTTATATGAAACTAAAACACGTGTGTGAATTTAGACACTAGAAACATGTGGATAAATACTATGAATATGAAAACAGTGAACAGAGGCGACGATGGTGCCAAAAGCTTTTGTTTCGAGACTGCAACCGCTGCAACTTCATACTGTAACTTTTGTGTGACGAATCTTAAAATTTCACTCATAATTTTTTCATAACGCGCCTAAAGAAGTATAACTTCAAAAATAAATAAGTATAAAACTTAATAAAAAGTTGGAGCCCCTTTACAGATAAATATGCTGTTACCTAATTACTTACTAAAAAAATTGGCCTTCATCTCATACATAAGGTACATAAATAGCGTAAAATAGCATATAATAAATCTATTCCAAACGTCAATCGAAATGGTAATATCAAAAAATAAGTAAGTGTAATTTAATGAAAAGTTGGAGCCCTTTTACATATAAATACACTGTTACTCAGTTACATACTAAACAATTTGGCCTTCCTCTCATACATAAGCTACATAAATAGCGTAAAATTCTTCAATTCACATTTAAACCCGACGGCTGACCAATCTCAAGTGAAAAAAATCGACCTCGTGACCTGCGCCTCTATACAAAGCCAATAAGACATCCAAACGCAAGCGGCTCACTCTTCACGTCACACTAAATTGACTCTAATTTCTTAATTCACATCACACGAGTTCGCGGCCCGCTCTTATGATAAAGGACTTCCATACAATCATCTCTGCCGTCGAAGCGCGACAGGGAAGGCAGAAGAAGTAAGAGAGATGTGTATAGTACAAGGGGTATAATCTAGAGGCCCGTAAATATCGTGTAGTTTTTTTTAAACTAGAGTAGGAGTATGTTTTATTATTAAAGTGGAGTAGACACTGCTCGGAGCAAAGTGAAGAAATAGAGTTGTAGCGCTATGGTAACCAATAGAGCCTGTATAAGGGGCATTTGAGCAGTTGAATAATGGTGATGTTGGAAGATAATGATGTCGTCGTCCGGTGATAAGGTCGACGTACTCGTTTTTGTGTTTTGGTTAAAATACGATATAAATTGTGAGAAGTCTTGTTTGATTTTTAGATGGTTATCTAAGCACCGTGAAGAACGTTCATTAGACGTAAATCATTCGATTACTCTTAGCGTATATCCGTAATTTATTTATTCTCAGAATTTTACCTTGAAACGCAGGAATATTAATGATGAATTGCTTGAAATACTGGAATACTATTGATACATCGTTTAAATACTGGAATACTAACGATGAGTTGCTTAAAATGCTGGATTACTATTATATATTAATAAATCGGTTGAGATACTGGAATACTAATCATAAATAGCTTAAAATGCTAGAATATCAATTGTAAATTGCTTGAAATGTTGGAAAACTGGTAATGAGTCGTTTGAAGTGCTATAATACTAATAATGAATCGCTTTAAATGCTGGAATATTAATGGTGAATTGCTTGAAATGCTAGGGTACTAACGATAAATCGTCGCTTATATTGTGTTATTTTATTTCATATATATCTTGTATACACCTCTCAAATATATTTATAAGCACCTTCATTTTTTATCTTTTATAAATGTTTGTTTCCTGGATTTTCCATATCAACAACTATACTAATATATCTCATTTCGGTTGGCTGTAAGTATTATCCCTCGCTGAAATAAGTCCACGCTCTGTTTACTTAGCTACTAAGTTATAGAAAAATTAAATAAATAAATTAAAGATAAATACATTTAATAAAATGAAATAATTACGACAATAATTAGATGCTTAAAATTAAACGCAATACATTTTAATTACTGCGTTTAATTTACAATGCCATAATAAAATATACCAGTCTGGATTAAATTCCTTATGAGTAAGTTTAAAGAAAAATAATGATTCATTTACAGGATATATCCTATATCCGTCAATATATTTATCCGGTTATATCACTGAGCTGTGATACTAATAAATTTAATAAAAAATTGAGTTTTTATGAAACCTATATCTTTAAAAATCACATTTTCCTGGGAAAACTATAGTAATAAATGTATGTAAATTTGTAAAAATATCCGATGAAAAATTCTATTAGGCTATTTAATCTCCTTTATATATGTTACCAAAAAAATAAAAAATAAATATATGATGTTAAATAAATATGTATCATATATCCATATGATAATATACTACCAAAATACCGTTACAATAATGATATCGTAATACGGCGTAAGTTAAATAACAAACGCTACAAAAAATTCAACACACGCTTAATCACAAATAAAAAAGAGCGCTTCAAAAATACGAGGCAAAAATGTCTTCATCGGCCCAACCCTGTAATTCGCTCCACATCACATACATAATGAAGGGATAATAAGTGAAATCGAGTTTAAACCAGTGCTTAACTTTGCACCAATGCACAGAGCACACCTTGCAGGTAGAAATAAAGGATAACCGGGTTCTATTAAGGACGAAGGAATCGTTAGAAACTTTGTAATAATACGTGTGAAGAATTATATCGAGACCCGACCGTCTGACAGCTGCCGAATTTAACCGTGAAGTTTTTAATTTGTGGTCCAGCAACGAGATAAAGGCAGATAAGATGTCTTCATAATCTCATAAACAGCTTCATATCTTGCTTGTTTAATGCTCCGAACGGAAGCCGTGTCCGTTGGGGATTTACATTTATTATTTTTAAGTTTATTATTTTAAACTCTTTATCATTGCATAATTATGTCGGTGGATTAGTTTTTAGTTATAATTATGAGGCTGTTGAGCCATTCAAGTTCCCGTTTCGTTAGTCGTTACACGCTGTTATGGACGGAATGTTTTGGTACAGATTCTCGGCATGGATATCTTAAAGATTGTATTGCTTGATGGTTACGTGTTTATTACCTTTATTTGTGAGATTATGTGCATTACTGAGATGTTTTCTAAACTAATGTTTTCATTTCATAAACCAGAATGTATTTAAATTAAATGACTTTATCTTGTAAGTAAAATGTTAATTAAATAGTAATTATGTTATTCTAGCCCCATGTAATACATGGAGCTTAGGATGTAATGTTAGAATATAATAAAGGTTGTGTCGAGTACAATAAATTGTGTTTATGAAATGTTAAGTATGAGAATACTGACATCATAATAGATATCATGTGTTTAGAAAAGTTTTAATAGTTTTCTGCGATGATTTCAGAATCGTAAAAGTATTCTTAAATAAATAAGTGCCTAATAAATAGTCCAAGTCCAAAAAAACAATAAATCTTGTTGTTCAATATAAATTATGTAAATATATTGGAAAAACCTTATTATTGAAATAAAACAATAACTTAATTGTTACTTTTATTTTTTTAATTAGTTAAATATAGCAACGATGTGTAAGTGAATGTATTTTTTTTCATTAAAATTCATACACATTTTTAACTTTACAATAATACCATTTTTGTCATTTGGTTTTCAGGTAGCAATCCACATTTCTCGTCTCGTCCAAATTTAAATGGTCCATCAAAACTATCCTCTGGCGGATTAAACTGTAAGTTAATAATTTTGTTTATTACGAATTAATTAATATGAGTATAAATCTTAGGAGAAATTAGAAATAATATAATTAATTTTTAATTTATGTCTTTTTAGGACGAATTTTTCGTGGCCCTATTGGTTTATAATAAACAAAGAAAAAAGAATAGTGGGCATATTCATATATATATATATATATATATATATATATATATATGACATATTTATATATTTATAGTTATCATCGATAATCATAATATTAATTACAGAAATTTCATGTAAACCACTGACTCCTAATCGTCCGGTTAACGATGATATAATATTATCCAAAACATGTAAAATACAACAATGGACTAAACAAAAAACAAAGCAGAAATAACGTTTCTTTGACAAAAACTAACACATTGCGTTTTCCTGTCACTCCTTTATATTTTAACCTATCTCCATGTAGGATCATCATCGGATGACTGTTTAGCTAATGTCTGTCGCTTTATATTTACTAAATATTAATAATAAGGACATGCAATTACATAACACAAACAATTAATTTATGCAAAACTATCTGAACAATCTCCCCCCCCCTCCCCCTCCACTACAAATGGATGAATTTTAAACGTAATTATTGAAAAAAGCTATAACGAGTAATTAACCACAATCTTTGTTAATAAACATCTTAGCAGGATCATATTAAAGAGAACCGAGCATCATTTCAGAACTCATTAACGAAATATTTACTGTTACGCACTGCAGGCATGCAAATAATCCGATATGACGTCGACGCAGTCTTTTATTTAAAACCGCTCCGCATCTGCTGAATTAACAGATGAAATGTCACAACTGACATTTTTATCATGAGAAATTTCTTTATATAAAATTGCGCACATACGGACTGCTTGAAAAATACAATGGCTTTTATCCTAGCTGCAACTATTGGACATGAAATATTTACATATTTCCGGAGTGCACAAGTTTCCAGGCTGGCGATTACCGTCGGAGTTCCGAACAAGACTTTTTTGGTGTTACCGCCGACGGCTCTGTTGGTCCTGTGTGCTTTTTTCCCCGTATCCTTCGGGTCCGCCCTTGCGAGCTCCATTCAGGCGGTCGTAGGTAGTCGGGTCGCTACCTGTGGTTCCTTCTACCTCTTAATTATTCCATCTGACAGGCGGCGCAGTTCCGCATCAATGCCTATTACGAATTCATTATTTATCGCGTCCTTTCCGAGGGTTATTTATTAATTTTTAACATTTTCTTGTTTGGGGTCTACTTCGGTCGGATTGCTGTATTATAAATAAGTTGGTCGGCGGCGAAATTTACGGAGTGAGCTTTTTTATACGGTTCACGGCAGGTGTTGCCCGTGATGGGTCACTTAATGTGTGCTCTTGTGGATTTTAGAGAGGATTTATATGAAACCGCCGCCATATAAAATTGTGTTTTAATGAAATTATGTAACTAAACGCCGATTAATTTTTTTGTCTTGTCATCATAGTATTTGGAACACTTGTCATCATGGTACTGATGTCTGTTTGAAGAAAATCAGCTGATATTATATTAAAAATCCTCTTTTCACAACGTCAGTGACGTCAGTGATCTTCAAAAATAAAGCTGTATTGAGGATAAAAAATACTTTCATTCTGACACTTTACGACAAGTCTGACACTTTACGATAAGTCAATTTTGTAAGATTATGAGTTGTGCATAATCATCGCCGATCGAACTCGAATAAAGATAAAGTAATTAATTAGATTATGTTTTTATTAGCCTCATGATTTCTCTAATCAGAAAGAAATAAGTCATGCGTTTTCCATTAACTTAATTATTAAAATTAAATTTGGATTATCTTTGACAATAGCTGAGATATTATTATTTCGAAGATCACATTTGTCTCTGTAAACATTTCAAGAGTTCATTCGTATAATCATCCATAACGGCAAAAATATACCAATATTGTTTGTTTGATCATTACAAATTTATCACTCATTTTGAGGGAGGGTTTATTAATAACTTGTAAACTTGATGACAAAATTAACTTTCAATATAAACGTGACAGAGAGCTATAATAACGTCAGTAAAGATAACGATTGCGCTGTATTAGCACAAGTTATGTTTAATTATTTTATGCATAAATATTAAGCAGACATGATATCAAACTCAATTAGGCAGTATGGCCTGACATTAAATTCTAATCAGCCTATGAGATGGTGACAAGAAAATACTTTAAATATTTAGACATTGGCAGCTCACATAAGCAGGACAGGAGTTAACTTACTAGTTCTTTTGACATTTTATCCTGCCAGGTAAATTAAACTCGCACATATTCTTAAACGAGGCCTAGAACTCTGTAAACACAAATGTCTAGGTTCTACATTCTTTTCCGTCTTAACATCGGCGATAGATTGTGAGCGAGCATTATGTGTAATTTACAATTGTAAATTCTCATTTCACATCGATATAAAAATTTAACTCAGATTCCACTTAAAATCGGAAAATATCTCTATTTGATTTGGAATTAAATTTAGAATTAATCTGCCATCACGGCCCCACATATTTTACTCAAAATGATCAAATATTTTTCAGAATCTTAGTGAAATTTTACATGCAATGCAAGTGTTTATAACAATATACGGCTGTAATAAATAACTGTCATATTTGTGATACTTGATAATCGGTTCGTTTACGGTTCAAGTTTTTGTTAAAGATATTGACAAATTATCATCATTTTAAAAAAATTAATTTAATTTTTGGATATATTTTGTGTAGGCACAAATTTCAGACCGAAAGATTATCAAAATCTCGATGTGTTTTAAATGCTATTAAAATACATATGCTTATATATGATTGAAATATGGGACCGTGACAATATCGGGGTAAGAGTTTTGCCACTCATTTGAAACATAATCCATTCGTATCGAGACTCACAGTTAGAAATATGAATGCAATGGAAAAAAATATTCCAGCCAAAAATCAAACCGGATCCAACTTCCAACGTTCCTAATCTCAAATTACACCAACATAAATCGTTTAAGATCCCAAATGCTAACGCATGGCATAAATTGACGCTGGCGCCTGACATCTGTCGAATCTCTGTCTCTCCTCCTTCGCTTCCGACCTAATAATGACTTGCTCGTGTACGTCATCGGCATAACGTGATCACTTCTCCGTAAACACTTTACGTTTTTTATAAAGTTTTCTAAAGACCTACTGTGTTTCTCAAAATATTTGGAATATTGCAGCCGCATGTGGGGAGATGTCATTGTTAAATGTAACTAACGTAATTATGGTATGAAGTCACTTATATTACTAGTGTTTCGCACAAGATCTGCTTAACTTCAATTCTTAAATAAAAGTTGTTTGAATTAATATAGCAGTATTTTTTCATTTATATATAAAATTTCTAACTTCATTTAATATGCTTCATTTGATAAAGTATCACCAGACTGTTGAAGAAAAAAACAATATATATATATATATATATATAAATAAATAAAACTACGTGAAATTTTTATCAATAATCTAAGTTTATTATTATTCCCGATTGTAAAGATTAATTCTCGTTGTTAGATGCTAGAGTGTTGTTTTGCTGCTAATGAGTAAATATATTTGTGGTCTTAAACTTATTTATAGTCAAATATATGTTTGATATAAAATTACACCAGCAACTTATAAACCCACAATTTCTGGAAAGTTATGGAAACTTCTTAAATATTCCCGGTAGTATATATAAAAAGAATGTTCGATTTTCTTTTCAATTAACAATTGAGTTTCGGCTAGTAAATGATGAACGAAATATGAACATTTCTCGAAGAAACCTTAGTGTGTCTTACATTCATAAGGAATTCCGTTTAGGACAAAAAGCTAGCCAAGTAAGATGAAATATATGCCCAACGATGGGTGAAGGTATATGCTCCCATAACCACAGCCAATTATAACAATATTGGTCCTAAATATTCAAATATTTTGCTATCACAGCACAGAAAAACGTAATATAACATCCAAGAAAAAAGTGTTATACCTATATAAGGAAGATTAATGAAGGTTATCTGTTAGAGTAGTTATTTTACTTGGAAACAGTCAGTGAATCTGAGAATTGATCAAAAAAGAGGTGGGTACAAATAACCGTGAGACCACCAACTGATTTTAAACGAATTTGTTACCTAGATAAGGAATATTTCTCACTTAATTTCAAATAGACAGACAACTTAATTTGGAAAGGAGGTTTATATTAAATATTGTAACCCATAAAATAGGCTTGTTTAATAATATATTTTATTTCATTTAAGTTAGTAATTATTGAGTTAGTAATTATTTTCCAAGTTTTTCTTTCTTATAAATAAGTGATGTTATAGTCTATATTTAGTAGCGAAGTAACTTATTTTAATTTTTCATATTTTAAAGAATTGGTAGTTATCACCAACTTCGTTTATTTTACCTTAATGCTCAGTTTCTGAATTTGTTGTAATTACATAAAAAATTATGTATAAAAATTTTCAGTAAGATGAGAAGATTTATTGAACTTAATTTTTATTTTATTTTTGGAACCTATCGCTAACAATTTTTGTATTTGTTATATTACTCTCTTCAACAAATTATAAGTTTACTGTAATTGTTATATATCTCGTTTTAGGTTCTTCATAGGTTTATGGTTACAACCGTAGATCAAGTCGTTCGCTTGATTGTGCTGATAGTGAAATGTTTCTGAAATTTACCCTAGTTTCCCAACCAAATTAAAAGTGTATAGTCATAAACCCAACAATTAAAAACATAGATTTATTGGCATTTTTTCATAGAACTGACATAAATGTTATATTATTTTTATGTAACCAACCGTCCGTTTGTCAATCTGTCGGAGTAATTATTTATATTAAAAATAAAAAAATGGAAGTAATATTTTCAGGAAATTTTTCAAGATTATCAGTGCATGTATTAAAATATTTCACTGAATTAATTTTAATGAAATTCTTCGGTTTTATAGTTCAAATATATGTAAAAGAACTCATCAAGAGTATTATTCCCTCCAAAACTTCTTACTTAATTAACAGTCAATCACTGCTAATTACTGCTTAGTTAATTGGCAGCGATATTTATTAATTTTAAAACAATTATGTGTAGTATTATAATTCTCCACAAGGGGGCGAAATTTATTATATTTTATTTTAATTCCGCGCGAAAAGCAGGACGATTTTCTTTCACATTACATATGATAATTTGCTCTATATTTTCAGAGGATCATTCAGTAAAAAACCCATGACTATTCAAATAAAATATCTCACGTATACTAATAACTAAATCGTTTTTAATATTATAGAAAATACAATTATATCAAACAATTAAAAAAAGCTTAGCTTTTTATGTTTTATTGTAGCATTAATTTTCATTGGAAAATTAAGAAAATTCTTTAAATTATTGCAAAATTCAGGAATTTTTTAGAATGTGCCGCATTCTCACCGGTCTGAATTAGAAGAAAACGTTTAGTCTTTTTGGTTAATAATTTTTTCCCTTTTATCATATATATAAATTTTAATAAATTAAAGACAAAGATCTTATTACAAAAAGATCTTACGATGGTGGAAAAGATTGATCATTCACAAATCAATAAGAGCTAACCGGTGTCTTTTATGTTTTTTCCAATATGTAGCCCGATTTTCTGACTAAATCAGACGCTTATATATTTCATCTTAAATATATATAAATATCACAAGTTTTTTTTTGTTTTTATAAACATAATTAAGAAAGCCAAATTACATCAAAAAGTATATTAAACTGTGATAGGTAATAAGTTATCTAATTAAATTTTTTGAGATATTTGCTTGAAAATATTCGCTCAAATAATTCTCCGACTCTGTGTTCAGAAAACGAGCACGTCCCGCATCTCACAGTTGAAATCGTGCAAAGTTATTTTCAGCTACCTGCCAGACAAAATCAAGCTTTTAAACAGAAATAACAGAAAATACCTCACATGCCATCATATGCAATGTGGGTGAGTGAAATAATGCTGTCAACATGGTAATTCGCTATATTCAAATTCTTGTTTGTTTTTGTCAGTGCCGCGGCCCCGTGTCGGTTTTCCGGTACAGTCGGAATCACATTAATATTTGCCCGTAATCCAAAGTTATTGTTATTATGTACATATTTGTACGTCAGTATACGAACAAACTATAGATATACACTCTTATAGTTTCTGTATATTATTTATATCAATATTACAATGTTTCATTTAGTTTCTGCACTGACAATATTTTAGCATCAGTATAAGCATTTCATATATGTATAGTTTTATATATTCCGTTACCATTGTTTGAAAACTATATCTAATTATTGATAATAGAGCATTTATACAATAAAATATATTATTTATATCAATATTACAATGTTTAATTTAGTTTCTGCACTGAAAATATTTAAGCATCAGTATAAGCATTTCATATACGTATAGTTTTATATATTCCGTTACCATTGTTTGAATATTATGACTAAATATTAATAATAGAGCATTTATACAATAAAAGGTTTAGTAGTTTGGAAACAGTTTACTTTGTTTCTTTTTTATTTTATTCTATATGTTTCAAGTGATATAAAATGTCATATTAGAAAATGTTTTCTAGGCAACAATTCTGGCCTTCTGACATTATTTTTCCACCACAAAAGGTAAAAGTTAAAGGTTTTTGCCTAACATTATTATATTAGGTTGTTAACTATAGGTACGGGTTGACAACTATAATTGCGATTTAAATTTATCGAATTCCGTGTATAGCTAAACTACATCTTATTTTAGCATTACTTGCCTTCAAAAATCGCTGCTTAGTTAAGTAGCAAAAAAGTATGTGTGAGAAAGAACAGTTGCTCAATCAAATTTTAAAAAAATATTCAGAAAAAAGTAACATATTAGAACAAAAAATACTCTCTTTATTTTTTTCAATATGAATTATATCATCAAAAACTTATGGAAGGTCCAGTTCCTCTTTAAAAATTAGCCATAAAAAATAGTGAGATAAAAGAAACCAAGTTCTTTCAGATCTTTGTTATAAAACAGTAGATGAGTGAGTTAAAGCTTCGAATAAATGTTTATTAAATGTTAAATATATCTATTATGACATCGAGCTTGTTCGCCGTAGACAGTTTCCAGATCTTACCACTATAACAACCAGAGTTATGTAAATAGAAAATGTTAGTCGTCTTGTAGATCTTATTGCCATAGGCAATAGCCTAAATTTGGCGTGTTCGAAGTAAAAATAGGAAGATGTCATTTAAAGAGCCAGGATATAAACGGACCATGGATTGAGGTTAACTCCAGTTAAGCGGTGATAAGTTAATTGGTTATTTTAGCCGTGAAACGGATGGACGAGAGTACGCGTAAATTAGAGATAATTTTTTTCGGGAATACTTGTAAAAATTTAGAATTTAGACAGATAATGCATTTTTGACACTTGGTGCTAATTTATTCCTTAACTTAACAATGTACACAATGTACGAAAGTCCTTAAAAGGGGAAGAGATCTTGTATGACGCGGGATTCCTAAACGTATACCCAGACTGTGGCAAACAAAATTTAAAAATCTAGTATCGCGGTAAAAGAGTTAGTATGAATAGCTTAATATATTATAAAACATCTTATTAATATAATTATTACTCCTATCAGGGATCATTTTATTCCGTAACTTAACAATGTACACAATGTACGAAAGTCCTTAAAAGGGGAAGCGATATTGTGTGATGCGGAATACCTAAATGTAGACCCAGACCGTGGCAAACAAAATTTAAAAATCTAGTATCGCGGGAAAAGAGTCAATATGAATAGCTTAATATTTTATAAAGCATCTTATTAATATAATTATTACTCCTATCATGAATAATTTTATTCCGTAACTTAACAACGTACTCAATGTACAAAAGTCCTTAAAAGGGGAAGCGATGTGATGTGTTGTGGGTTTCCTAAATGTAGACCCAGACTGTGGCAAACAAAATTTAAAAATCTAGTATCGCGGTAAAAGAGTCTGTATGATTAGCTTAATATTTTATAAAGCATCTTATTAATATAATTATTACTTCTACTTAAATCTTAAGCTAGAAAGTATTCAAATAATGACAGAGAAAATATTTAAAAAAAAAACCATCGTACTCTATTCAATTAAATAGATACTATTTACAAGAGAGTGTAAACCCACCAGTAGTGCTCTAGTTCTTGTATAACTCATATTGCATCACAAAATTGAGACACAAGTACCACCATCTGTCGTTCACAGCCCAATCAGTATTTGTCACTCACGAATATCGAGGTTTATGTAACATTAACATATTAAATCATTGGTATCAACTACATTCTATCGATACTGTATGACTTATATAGGCAATAAATAGTTACACACACAACAAGCCAAATAATCGTATAATCGTTCGCTGTTTCGAAGAACGCCTGTACCCAATACCTAAACACCCGCCCACGACTTATTCCGCGTCATTGTTTGCATGTACATAAGCAGGTCGCCGCACATAATCACATAAGCAAGCACCGGCTCAGGGCGGCATCAATATTTACGAAGACAGCGGAAGAAGAATGGCCGTAGTTAGCGGAGCAGACCGCGGAGCAGTTGGTGACAAATGCCGAGTCGTACGTGACCCCGAACTGGCTCGGCTCACGCCAATAACTTATTGACAGATAAATCGCCGAATTTACGCTCTCGCTGTCATTTCTACTTCGAGTATCGCAATTGCACCGTCAACTCTCTGAAATGTAACGAATTTCTTATTCACAATAATATGTATCAGAAAAGTTAGCGTAATTAGTTAATCCGTTTTTATTTCAAAATTTTCTTCGAAATATGCATCAAATTAAGAGTATGGGATTTTTGTCGGAAAACATCTATTTACAAGACGTTAAATTTACCAAATTTGAGACCAATAATTTAGACCACATTTTTGTTTTATATACAAACCGAAAATGTGACCTAAATTATTGGTCTCTATTTTGGTGTATTGATCGTCACTTGTTAAGTGACTAATGCAATGTTAAGTGATAAAAAAATTATTAGCAAGTTGGCTTGTAAAACACAGTAAACAAAATGACGCAAGTGAACCGAATAATGCTTGACTAGATTAACATGAGGACATGCCGTTAAATGACACATTTGATATCATAACGCTTGTTGAGAGTAGTAATCAAAATATGGAAAACTGCTCCAAGGAGTGGAGACACGTTTCGTTCATTTTGAGATCGATAACTGCAGTACTGAAAACCGGCTTTTAAACTGGCAGCTACTATACAGAAAATTTCTCCCAAGAGGGAAGGCACACTTCGTTCATTTTAAGATCGAAACTACAGTAGAGACCGGCAGAGAAAATACATTTCACTTATTTTGAAACCGGCAAGTACTATAAAGAACACCGCTCCCAGGAGTGGAGATATATTTAGTTCATTTCATCATTATTAGGCCAATATTACGGTAGCAATTTAACGGTAGTCAGTCAGGTAGGTTAGTAATTTAACGGTAGTCAGTCATTTTAATATTATTCTGCAGAGTAAGAGTAAGATAAGGGGTAGTTTTAAGTCGCATCAGTAAAAGAAGCAAGAAAGTTTAGTGAAAATGATTTATTTCTTTCCAAAAATCTATCTCCCTAGAAAATATCCTTAGTTTTCCATAACCAGTTTCAATAGTTTTCAAGACTGCATAAAAATATGTTACAAAAGGTCTAATGCAACTGACATTAAATTACTAAAAATGCAATCAATCCATAGCACATTCTTTACGCTAAAATAACTATATATTTTCCTTCTATATCTACAATTACGTTTAGGAAATTTAAGTAGTAATATAAGAAACAGTTTGATAGGATATAAACCTATGTATTTATTTAAATATACTTCATATTACATAAACCCAAACTTGGAAAGGTACCTTTTAAAAATATCTCTGTATATAAAGAAACTATTATTATGCTAGAGTTAAAAAGGATGTGCCCTGGAAAATTTATTTTGTTTGTATTGATTTGTTTAATATTACAAAAAAATGGATTTGTATACAATACATATATCGTTAAGGTAATAAATTGTACGTAATATATCATTGACAAGTGTAAAATACATCCAATTAATGTTGCTGCGTTCTAGAGAAGAGTATTTAATGAGGATTCTATTTACTTTTTTTTAATCTTAATATTGCAAAATCAATTTGATTGCTATATTTTTAAACCCATCAACAATTATTGTAATTTATTGTATCACGAAATTCAATTAGATTCCCATTATGAAGTTCAAAATAGACAGATACTTAAGAAAATATATAAAGTTTCATTTGTAATCTTCCACTAAAGTTGTTAAATTAATTACTATAAAGATATTAATATTGATTAACAACATAAAATATAATGATGCTCGCTTTATATGAAACAAAAAAATATGTCTGCCGTATTTCGGAAGACGCAAAAAATAAGGTTCCGAAGTTTTCTTTATATAATTAATTTTCAAACTCGTGGTTAAAAAAGTGGGTGGCTTAATGTTTTGCAAATGAACCTCAAAAATTAAATTAATATCACATTCAACAGGATGCGGGAAAAATACCTTCATTCTCAATTTACATGTGAGAAAAGGTAAATTATGTATTTATTAATTAAGATCTTCGTATGGAGCATAGAAACATATAATATAATACACATAAGTCCAAATCTGTAAAAAATTGTGTGAGAATGACAGACAGGTAGATATTCTATTAGAATTCCCTTTTTATTATCTAGTACTTAAAAATAAACTGCTTCATAATCAGTTCCTTCTGACAGTATCATAAGTAATTACTATTGTAATAGAGCTGATTTGGCTGCTAGAAAAAGTATATTAGTCCTATTTATTAAATATGCGATAATATAACCGTAATAATTATTCACAATTAAATGAAACTACGTGATGTAGTATTATTTCTACTTTCTTTAAATTCTTTACCACAGCCTATTAATTCGTTGTATTACAATATCTTCATTTAATTCGTTGTATTACAATATCTTCAGGTGGGCTATTAGCAAAAATAATAGCCCACCTGAAGATATTGTAATACAACGAAACCTAGGTCGTGGTAAAGAACTTAAAGAAAATAGAAATAATACTACATCACGTAGTTTCATTTATTTGTGAATAATGAATTTCTACAAAATTGACGCCAAATATATTCAATATTCAACGTAATAATTATGTTTTGAAATAGTTATTTATAAAAATTGCAACGAAATTAATTCGTATAGAGAAAATTTACTTTGGAACACACAATGCATATATCATTTTCTTGGCGGATATTAGAATTTATACTCCAATTTATTAACTGTGTAAAAGTAAGGCTAATTAGCTAATGGTGATTAAAGGAACTGAATAAGTAATTTAATAAAATTTACTTATTGGTTTATATTTAAGATGCGTGAAGAATCTTTGAGCAAAGTTTGGGTAAGTATTTTGCGACAAAAACATAATTAAAAACTCATAAAAAACATAACTATGCTTTTATCTTCTTTAAGAACTCTCGCTTAGTCTTCATTAAAATAATGGTCAATATGACAACAATCGACGACTTTACACTTTATTTATCACGAAAATAAAACTATTAAATTAAATTATTTTCTTAATTATCTTTAATATTCAAGATTCTACAACCAAATATACCATATCTTACTCCTAAAATACTGTTTATGTAAGTGCCAAGTCCTTATGTAAATAGGTGTTCAATCGCTGCCTAATTCCTCATCCACCATCAACGCTTCCCGCTAATGTTTAATTCAGCCCTAAAAGCCCATCAAACATAGCTTTCACTCACGGAATCACAATATCATCTACATAATTAATCAATACACCTAAACCGGAACCCCCGTCTCTAATTCGCCCCACACCAATAAGCAAATAACCGCAATCCCGAAATTCCCTTCAAACATATCTAGAACGCCTCATTAGCATATCTTTGTTGAAAGCTTCCTTAATTTAGAAGCTCGCTGCATCGATATCATTAGCTTGTCCCATACACGCACGCGTAGGTCCGTTGACTCTACTCCACCCTAACGAATGACTAAACAGAGGTGACCGCGTCAAAGGGACCGACGGCCGCCCTATCGTGCCGCGCCGCAGTTGAGAATAGAATTTTACTGCTTCGTAATGTGTAAATTTTAACGTTTGCTTAACCTACTAGCGTCGAGTTCAGATAAAATCGCGGCAGAAGCTTCTATCGGGAAGCTTTTATGGGCCTTATCGGGGCGGGGGCGCGGAGGAAGGAGGTTGTTTTGAATTTGTAAAGGTGAATTACAAGTTGATGTTGGGTGTTGAAGGGAGAAGGTAGGAGGAGACGAAAGTTAATGGAGCTGCTGATATGAAAGTGAAACTTGAATAGGACTAAGTATTAGACGCTAATTAGGTCGCACAATGTACGATAAGGTATTGGGTGACTTAACTTAATCATCGACATCTAACAGAACGAATAAGGCTTTATTTATTTTGTAAGAATATTCAGGGAAATTAAACAAAAAATTGTATAAACAAAATTAAACGCGATGTTATTCGTTGTCCATTTTTTTTCATATAAAGAGCACGCATGGCTTTTTGGTAACTTCTTCTGTAAGCTTATTAAATTTAATCGCCATCGTTCATATTACTTATATTCATTATGCTATCAATTCTCTATATCTATATGATTGATGTTTATTAATTTGGAAGTAAAAAACTTTAAAGGAAAAATATATTTTAGCCCTTAAATTGTTAAAGTAGCCTGAGCTTAATGACCATCGGAGTGATATCATCGTAGAGATCTCACTGATCACAACGATGAAACTATAATGGATAATGCGCCTTATTAGTTTCTAATTTTATGCAAGATTGGAAACAGAATAGTTCTAAGTCGACTTCCTTTAACCGCTAAAGTGTTTATTTGAACATCTGTATTGTTGATTATAAGCCATAATTAGAAGTTACCATCAGATCAAGTGTAGCTCTTAACGACAAAGGAAAATGAAAAAAAAAACAAAATTATTGATAAACATCTCAATAATTGTTTTTATCCAATCATTTCAACACAATGGGGAACTAAAAATTCCTTAATCAGGACATATTCATTGATTATAGTGTGTTTGCGATTGGTTTTCAATATAAGTGTCATCATTATGAAAAAGAGTTTTCATGTAATACAGAAATTTTTGGAACAATTATTTATAAAACATAACACAGTTTTTCTCTATAACTGGAAACGGACAACTTTTTCTTTGTTAAAAAGAGAATTAGAAGGAAACGTTTTTTCTCTATTCAAATTTTATATAATTTTTGATAATTTTTGATAAGCCTTAGACATAATTAGAACAAATAAGCAAACAGATTATTACATTCCTTTTTAAAATATTTTTTTTTGTTTGACGCATTTTATAAATCTACATACATACATATATATATATATATATATATATATATATATATATATATATATATGTGTGTGTGTGTATGTGTGTGTATTTGTAGTATTTACAATAATCTTTATCAATCAAGTATGTAAATTACTTAGTGAGTTAATATAAAAAAACTTGAAAATTGAACTAAAAAGAATCTAAATTTTTATAACCAATACATTTAAACATACCGAGATTGATTAAAAGAAGAAATAAAAACAAAGCTTATAGCATATTTTTTAGAAGTTTATTTTTAATGCTGTGTATAAACATTTTAAAAATAAATTACTAAATAATTTAGTGGATAAAGATTTACGAAAATTAAATCATTAAATCTTGGGGTCTAAAATCACATCATATAATATTGGGGATATTATACTAACAAAACGAAATTTATGTTCAATAATCAAAAACCTATTGATAGTCATCATAAAGAAAACGGATGCACAAAAAATGTCCATAACCACAGAATAACGAACCCGATTGCCATTTATAGTTATAATACGGACAATTAATGAACCGATATTATTACGGACCTGATCGATAAATTAACATTCAAATTTAGCAAATGCCAATCAATAAGTACATATTTTAGAACAGCTTTACAATCGGCCGATTTGAATGTTTTCTTCAAAAAAATATCTAATATTAAAACGCCCATTACCTGTCTTCCAATGACGTTAACAAGAAATATGTTTATTGTATCATTATCACATTTTCGAACTGTGTTGGGCGCGAGTCGGAAAAAACGAATTTGCATCGGAATGGAGCGCTAAATTGGTTAGCATTTGTAACGCGGACGTTAAGTTATTGGCCGCTCAAATTACGCGAGTATTACTCGGCGAATATTTTTTTTGTAACTGATATTTTAGCCGTCGAGTCGTATTTTGATATTAATGACTATTCAATGTGCGCTAAATTACCAACACGTTGTTCTACAAAAGTGTCTTACAATATTCAAATTATGGTGGCGATATTGGGTTTTCAATTCTGGCGTCGCTTAATGTTATAAAGCTTAAAATTGTCTTTACATATTCAGAAAATTACATTTAGTTTTACGCAACAAACTTATAACTACAAAATCAATCTCTCATTTATATAGAGCGCTAGTAGTGTAATAAGTAATATTACAGTAGATAGGAAAAACATTTCGAAAATGTTACTGTTTTTAATAATAAATATTTTGAACTTGTTTCTAGAACTTAATTCGTGCCTGTAAGCATTGGCTAGATCACGTAGCCTAACTTACCTGAGCAACACTTTTAAATTAACCTACTGTTAATATTATATTAAATAAATTATTGTGACTATGAGATTACTTATAATAAATAAATTATTTTATGTTCGGCATATTCGGCTAGAATTTTGATATTCGCCGAATACCAAGTACTCAAAATTTAGATATTTGAAAACTGGGTTAATTTGATCAAAAATTATATATAATATAGATATTCGCCTTAATATTTGTGTGTTCGCGTATGAGTACACACACGTATACATATGTCCGCACACACACACGCGTAACACGCGCAGGTGCGTGCGCGTGTTACGCGCGTGTGTGTGTGTGTATAGAGATGCAGATATATACGTATGTGTACGTGCGGGGGCGTAGATATATGTATACGTGTGTGTACGTGCGGATGCGAATGTGATTTACGCATGCGTGCGCGCGTGTGTGTGCGTATGCGTATACGAGTATGTTTATGTATGTGTTTGCGCACGTGTGTAATACGTATGTGTGTATTACCATCTAGTCTTAAAAATATGTTTAACATTATAATCGAAATATGAAACATTAATTTTTCTGCATCACAAAAATATTAATTTTTCTGCATCACTAGCAAGAAGGCTATTTTTTACTTCTTGTCATATACTACTTTTGGAAAAGACAGCGTGAGTAAAATATTACTACGAGTTTTAACCAGCCATTGTGAAAGGATGGAAACTAAGGGATGTTCATTTATTCACTTTTTTGTATATGAATTAACATTCAAGTTCGGTTACAATTCTGTTTGCGTTATCGTCTGTATTTATTTCAACTACTGTTTCCGCACAGATTCAGATTATAGTTTCCGCACAATTCTAGAAAGAAATTCGAGACCACTAGACTCGTCGGTCATCTTGTTCCATAGTATGTTAGGCCTGGGGCAAAATGTATTTGCGGAGTTTTCTCTTTTCAAAAGGCTTTTATCATTTTCAAAAAAAGAACGTTGCTTTAACCCTTATTACATGGTTCGGTCGGATTATTGTAGTAACCCTTATTGCGCGGTTGCGGAAGAATTATTGTACTAATAAGCCTGATGACTTGAGATCTGATACACTGGTCTTCTCAAAGGACCGTTTTATAGCGACAGGATGTTGAATATTTTCAGATATGCATAGAGGCGCCGAATAGTTATGCAATTCGGCAAATTTTTGGCTATTCGAATTAAGGTAGTACCTATGATAATTTTTTTAAACTTATTGCCTTCTTTGCCTATATATGTCCATAATTACACAGACATGCCGTTACGTCAACACAAATATACAAAAGTTGGGAAAGGAAAAAGATTAAAAAAGCATACATATAAAATGGAAAAAGGGAGGTGAATATGTTAATGAGACGTGAAAGATGTAACAAATGTAGACATAGATATTAACAAAATATTTCATACGCCATGATCTAATTTAATCCATAACTTATAAGTAAAATTCATCAACAATTTTTCATCGGTAAAATACTGTGATTCTTCTTTATTTACACAAATACTAAGCCCACAAATATTGAGGCTCCCAACAAATACTAAAATTATTATACTGAATATTCAATAAACAATGTTACGTATTATGTTAAAACTGAATTATAATATGTTTGATCGTTTCTTTTGGTAATAAAGACATACGGAATAAGATAATGAAGAAATATAAGTATTCTTACGAGCTGGAATGTTCCCAGGCTAGAAAAATTTGGTGATTTTAGGTTCTCCCACCCTGTCGTTTAGGTATCTCTTCAGCTTTATGAACAGATTAATGGCAAATGCTTCAAACGGCGAAGAGTAACGTCGCGAATATCGAGGGGCCACTATATATTCCATTTTGTATGAGTAAAAGGAAACATTTTAGAACGTAAATCATAATCCACAAATAATTCGTGGACGAACGAATTTGTAGGCGGGGGAGTCAGCAGCCAACAACTCAATGCAAAGGCCAATAGGCTAAATCCATCTCCATCAGCGCGGGTTCAGTCATATGTTCAATCCTTTCCTCCGTTAGTGCGTTTTAACTCGTAACGTTCAAATCGGTTAAAGTTGCTCTTTTTTTTTAAGACCGATTTGTGTCTACGTTTACGTTGAAGTGTTAAATATTATATGTTCTCTTTTGTCCGATCATTGCCGGTCGTCTGCATTGTGCCTAACATTTATTTAGTCGAAATGACGGCGACACCATCTTGGTATCACGTGAAAACAATCGGACAAATATTAGTGATACAACCAGTGATCCTATTTTCGCAAAATTTTGAACGTAAATGTAAATAAATATAATATTTTTGTATTAGTATAATACAAAAATATTATATTTATTTACATTTATGTTCAAAATTTTGCAAAAATAGGGGGGCACTACTGAAAACTACTGAGCTTTCATATTTTACTATCTCACGAAAAACGCTACGAGAGAGATATTTGGTCACAGGTACGGGTATTAAAGTGTTAAAAATGTAAAGGTAGAATAAATGTCGGCTTACTATATTATTGGATATTGTTTGTTGTATGTTTACGTTATTAAACAACAATTTTGATCCGCGTTATTACTAATGACCCTCGTTTGCAATTGTTCCTTTTAAAATTGTCATTTAATATTTTTTTTATCAACTAAACGAATACTACAGTGTAAGATAGGTGCTCGAAAGTTTAGTCCGTTACTAAAAAGACACAGAACCATGCCAGATAATTTTATTTATTAATTTCATGGTAATAAATGCGGGAGCCCACGCAGACCAATAAAGTAAAATAAAATCTTTGAGATTAAACATGAGGCTATCTTACATACTCTTCAGACGTTTTATGACCGGCCATTGTTACAATATCCTTTCAGCCTTAAGCAAACAAAAGAAGGATTAACACCTTTATCTCAAGTGCTATTTGTACTTCTTCAAGCTACAGCCCGGAATCTCAGACTACGAAACCGAAAGTAGTTCGACATCGCTGACGGCGAGCGCCCAAATCCGCTCCGTTCCACGCTATCCCCGAGTCCATTTTTATTTATGGCCGTATAAATTTGTTGTTATTTCGCCTCGACTCTTTATTTACGACTATACCTGTATAACAACAAAAGATATAAACACTTTATGACACGACGATTCGGCGAACAAATGCCCGATCATTAACAGTTTGCTCGCTAACAAAGGCCGGCCCCACTGACTTACTTAACGCTGGGGGAGATAAGGGTGCTTTGCTTTGTTCGAGGCATGAAATTGATAAGATATCATTATTGTTTTTCGGTTTCTGTATAGGGACTTTTGAAGTCTTGGGTTGAAAATTTTAACGGTCTTTGTAGTTAATAAATGAATGTTTAAAAAAATCTGGAGTTAGTTGAATTTGCACGCTGAGAGCTCCATGAATATATCTACTCTTCTATCGCATTTCCTTGTGATACAGCTCCTATGACATTTTATTTTCATGTAGAGCCTGAACAAATTTACAACAAATTATTACAATAACTTAAATTTAACCCAGATGAGGAATAATATACGCAAACGAAAATCTAGGAAACATATTTTGCACTGAATATAGAACTAATAAACGGATCATAAATTATAAAACTAATACTACCATAATCTCCTTGGTTGTCTACCATTCTCTTCGTTATAAGGGTTTTTAATTTTTTTAAACTACATGTTTTTGGGAATAAAAATGTAATATGTGAATATATTAATTACAAGAAAAAATTAAATTTCACTTTATATATAATGAAATCAATTATCAAGTCACACTCACTTTCATGTCACACTCGCTCTCGTTTATACAAATAAAACATTAATTCGATATATGTACTTACATACATATAGATAATTTTTTTGTTAATATTTGATTCTCATATTTTTACATTAGGTATATAAAAACTAAAATATGTACATATTTGATCAAAATTTCAAATCTATTAATTGAATCATGCAATAATTCGGAACCTACAAACGAACCAAGAACGAAATTTAAATATAGACATGAAAACAAATTGTAATATATTAATAAATTTTTAATAGAAGTCACCAATTTAAATAAAAAGTTTATGCTACGTAATTACATAGTGAGAAATTTCAATAAAATAAAACATCGGACGCATAAATATCAGATTGGAGTAGATATTTTAAGGTCTAAAATTTTGTGAAAATTCAATTTCGAAAATAAATTGTAACGAATAAGTATTAGGTCACTTAAATGTTGATCATTTGTTATATCGTATTCAAAGAAAGCGAGTCACTCATTAATTGAGAGGTTTCCTTATTCATAGTCACGGTTGGTGACGATGTATTTTAAAAAGATACAGAAATAAAAATATGCCCAAATTAATACGGAAAAATACGCCCAAATTAATATGGAAAAATACACCCAAATTAATTTAGAAAAACACACCCAAATTAATATGGAAAAATAAGCCCAAATTAATTTAGAAAAATACTCCCAAATTATTATGGAAAAATAAGCCCAAATTAATTTAGAAAAATACGTCCAAATTAATATAGAAAAATACACCCAAATTAATTTAGAAAAATACTCCCAAATTAATATGGAAAAATAAGCCCAAATTAATATGGTCCTTTTGCGTACCATTTTAGGAAAGTTGCTCTACTTAAATATAATTTCGAAAACTATTAAACACCGAGCACTCATTTTCCAGAGCGTAGACATGTAATAAGCATCTTATCATTTTTCTACTATTTCAAATTTCGAGACCAAAAAATTAATTATCTTTTTAAATAAATAAATACTCTGCACAGCTTAACCGGTGCTAATTTTGGCACAAAATTATTTCTTCCATAATATTTGAAATCATAACGATCAACTCTTTGCCACTACTAACAGTTAAAAATCAACATGACTTTTCATACATAAGTAGAAAACTTTTAGTAAATTCAAATATGATTCGATAATTTCCCTTTGAAAAACAAACATATTTATTGTAACAAAGTGGTCGACATCATCTCTACTTTATTGTAAAATATTTTGACCGTAATTTTTTTTAAAGAATAGGCTTCTGTTATTTTTGCGTATCATTAATAAATTACTTACAGATTTTATTAACAAATTAGTTTAATAGATTGCTGAATGCTGAAAGAAGCATAAAGCGTACACTGATATATTTACAATCAAACAAGCACGGTCAAAGAAAAAGCTGCAAAAATATATCCACCAAAAATGTTGAGGACTAAAAGAAAAGCTCGGATCTAATATTACCAGATACCTTCGATAAACTTATGCTTTTTTCCCCGCCTCTCGCACAATATTACAACGTCGCTTTATTGAAAGAGCCCGTCCTTCAAACATCGGTCAAGTATCCACCTCATAATTGGTTCTTTCTCAGAAGCGCCGCGTCTACTACCGACCGCCCAGCATTCCCCCACAAGCATTCGGCGTCTCGCCGTAGCCCAACATCTTTATAATCTTTTACAAAGGAACCGAAGGTCCAATAAATATCCGACAAATGGCCAGAATTTGACCGCAATAACAAAGGTTACTTTTTCCTATCCACGTGGCGATACACGTGTGTGTGTGCGTAATGTCCATCGTTAGGTCGTGTAACATGTGTTACCACACCGCCATTATATTATTTAATATATTATTTATTGTACGGCTTTCTAAGTTGGTTGTAGTTATTTAATATATACATATGGAATTATCATCATGTATACAATAAATTTTGTTATACATGTTTTTACTGGTTTATTATGACGCTGAATAAATTTAAGGGTTTAACCCATTGATACCGATATGGCAACCTGTGACACCTGTGAAAAAATGGTAGTGTAACCATATTTCATGGTTGTTTCTTCTTCCTAAAGCTCCGATTCATAGGTCTGGATAATCTTATTTACCTGTCACAGGTATCTATTGAAGGGTAAAAGGTAGAAGCTTTGAAAGGTCTTATCCTTAGCTTTTGATACGTATCTATTAATGACTTTCACGCCTCGAATATTTATGTTAGTTAGTAGAATGTCCTATTAACGACTGTTTTGTACAAATAATTTGACAACAAATCTTAGATGTTACAGCAAAATTCTCTTTTTGTGGCAATTTGGAAAAATAAATAAAAGCAGTTTCTTTTTCATAAAAGATATGTACTTTTTCAATTATATTCGGAAATATATTATAATAGTTCTGAATAGTGCCTATTAGAGATTAGATGGATTTATTTTTTGGTATTGTCATATAAATAGATACGTTAGATGACAGTACACTTTAATGTTGTTACCATCGTCTACGTATAAGTTTTCCGTTTTCAGCGAGGAAACTGTTCTTTCCAAAAGGTAATTTATTATATAATGGAATAATAATTTAAAGAAAACCCCGATTGTAAACAGGTTAATTGACAAATGGGTAGGAAAATATGTGAGAGGAAAAATAAAAAATCGATACTAAAGAGGGATTAAAATGGGAACAATTTTTCCACACCAAGAAAGAATATGTATATTGACGGGAAGTTAAGCAATTCAGAGGCTTATTTATTTCAAACTGTAATGGTCTACATAGTAAAGAAGCATTCATAGAGGAAGATATACTATTTGAGAATAAGAAGGTTATCGCACTTGGAAATCATTATAATCTCATTCTGTGACAATGATAGTAAGTTTGAAGCCAATTGATCGTTCGACGATCAAAATACTAGCTTGCATTTCTGTCAAATAGTGACGATCAAAACATTAGCTTGCATTTCTGTCAAATAGTTTGACAAACAATGAATCCAAAAGTGTTGAATCACGTCGTAAAAAACACGTCGTATGGAATAATCTTCGTATATATATATATATATATATATATATATATATATATATATATATTGGCAACCATCGTCTGTCTGTCTAATTATTCGTTTATAAATTTATTTCTGTTACAAAAATTCTGATGTAATTTCGTTATCTTGGAGAGTATTTATACAGAAAGGTATTTATGTTCAGGTTACAGAGTTATATTTATATTTCTGAGTTTCGCCTTTGAACAAGACTGGGCCCGAAGCGCTAAGGATAGCGTCACGACACCGTGGAGTCGGGGAAATAATTTTGTCAGAGAGATGTTGAAATTCAATAGTCAATCGTAGAAGTTAAGTTCGTCACAATTTATAAAGGAACTGAGTCGCGGAAAGAACAGTTATAATCTATGTTTAACGATTTTCAAAAATCTTAATAGTTTATTCATCTTCAAGATTTTTGCTGTGGTCATCTAATGGTGTAGTTGATTTTCAATTTTTGTAGTTCTAGTAAAAAAATCTTTATTGACCTGATATTATTATTTAACTAATGAATATTGTTATGAAAGTATATAATTATAGGAATTTAATCTATGAAAATAGAAAAATACGAATATGTTTCAACTTCTAGACAAGAACTATATTTATATTTTTTCCTAAATTAAATTAGTGATGCTTACGTATGTGTGTTGAGTTCTGAACTACGAATTAAATTTAGAAATTTCCAATCGTATCCATCCACCCTGATGGGCATGTCGATCGCTCAAGTCAATATGCCAGTGTCAATATTCATTACGACCACGCATGGAGACGATCAATTTTATCGGTAATTAAATAACAAACTGGAATCTTATTAAAATAACGAAGGCCGAGGCCGGATGGGAGAACGTAAAACGGAAGGTATCAGGGTGACCATATCGATCAAAGTTGAAGCAGCTTAAGTGCACTTTTAAAATATGCTAATAAATTTACAGGACATTAACAAGATATTAAACTATCATTGCAATTAATTACTCACATTTTAACAGATCTAATAAAATTATGTAACAGACGTGCAAAGTATGGTTAGGTATTCATCTATATCTCTTGAAATTATTAATGTAAGTTAACGGAAGTAATTTAAATTAAAAATGTTAATCAAATGCTAGTATACAGAATTCATACAGATATTTCAAATCCATGGTGGAAAAATAAATGTAGTTAAGACATACTGAACATCATTTTAAACTTTAATACTTCACCGAGGAGACATAAATGTAAAGTATGTTGAATTAAAACTCAATACCATTTTGAATTATCCATTTAATGATTTCATTACTTAAAAATAACATATGGTGAATTAAAACTCTATACCATTTTTAATTATCCATATAATTATATTAACTACGCGACAGTGTGCACAGAAAATATTTCCTTCGTCTTCAATTTACATGCATGGAAAATTATATTCAAATAATTTTTTCAAATATTTTGCCGCGTATAAATTAAGATCCTCATTTTCACACTTTCAACATTGTATGTACCTAGATAGAAAACTATACAAATTGTGAGGCTCTTATCAATTTTGCAAATTTACGCGTAAATTTGCAAATGATAATAGACAAATAGATCATCACAATTTGGTGTAATTGATAGGGTAATTCGTCGAAATTAAAATTAAAAATTAGACTGACGTTACATATTAGCTTTTTATAGTAATTTAGAAATAAAGTTAATAAAATACCAAGTATCGGCTCGATATTCACATGTTTTTTTACATAATGGAACTCTTTTTTTTTAAAGGATTCGAATAAAAATGGTTATAAATTTTCTTTAAAAAATAACAAGCTTTTAACGAAATTAAAACATAATTATCTATGTTTACCTTAATTTATGAAATAAATGGAATTTACTAACTAAATAGCATTCGTCATCTTTACGTTATTTTTTATAATATCATCAACTGAGAATAATCTCTTTTTCGTTCCTTGTCGATCGGATTATCATAAAAAATGCAATATAATATCAATTCTCAGATAATATTTTCGGTAACATAAATTTATTTCTATATTTTCAATAAATCAGATCTTCATATGAAATCGTGTTTATATAAGAATGAAACTATAGAAATCCACACACACACACACACACACACACACACACACACACAAACACGCGCGCGCGCATGCGCACTCGCACGCACACGCGCACGCGCACACTCACACGCACACGCACACGCACGCACACGCGCACGCGCACACTCACACGCACACGCACACGCACGCACACGCATACGCACACGCACACACATATATTAAGTTGACAATGACCTCGTCTGTGCGCGCATCATATAAAAAGTGCTGTTCTCATTTGATTGAAACTATGCAGTTTTATGCTTTAAGAACTTGGTCAAGATCTGCAACAAAACCATTACGCTGTTCCTAAAAGATAATAAGCAAATAAATAGCAGATTATTCTTAGATTAAAATATATCATTTCTACGTATAATAAATAATAGATTAAATGACTACTTACGTTAAGAAATAGTTACCTTGATAAATATCTTACTCTAACCCTCTGAATAAAAGTTTCATTTAGAATCTGTGAAGATTTTATATGTTTTTTTCTGTACTGTGCGAGTGGGATAGATTGTTATAGTTATGTTTTAATTACACTAGTTCTCAACGCATATATTTTATCTCGTTCACTCATGATAATTGTTTGGTAAAATATTTGTTAATATTTCCAAAAATATACAAAATGGATAAATGTAAACGTATTTTCTAAAGAAAAGTAATTCCTTGAATTTTATAATTTTTGCGGGAATAATTTGAACATTAGGGAATTTTTTCAAAGTTATATAACGACAACGGCTGCTTGCGACACGTGTAACAAAGATGACCCACTGGATGCGACTACAAGATACTAGGTCCACTGGACTCAGTTTGCGCGGTTCACGGATGTTTATCTAAGAGATAGGTAATTACTTACTTAAGAACGATATTTTTTCTCTTATATACAACTAATGATATAACAATAGTTTCATAATTCTCGACTAGATGATGATGTTCATTTTTCCTTTAAAGTTTATTTTTCATTAAATGCTGTATTCATATTTATCATATTAGATCAGGTTGAAGGGTTGTATAAAGATGATATAGGAACGTAAAGAAAATGTGAATCATGGAAATTGAAAAATTATGTAAACATCATTGATTGAAGTATTTCATCATTTCTGCTTACCTTTCTATAAAGACTATATATCCAGGAGCAAAATTTTAATACAACCGTAAAATTTATAAATATGAACCAAGCGTAAAATGTCAAATTCACTATATACATTTATTTATTTTATTTTATTTTTTATGTACTTTAATGTATCTATTTCATACATATGGCGGACTTATTGCTACGTGAGCAATCTCTTACCACCAACCAAAATACCAGTCCAGCCCAACGCCACGAGCGGCCGGGAATCGAACCCAGGTTCCCGCGGTGCGCCATGACGTCAAAGGCCGTATGCCTTGCTGTTAACCCAACACACCACGGCGGCGACATTTAAGCCATCACGAAAGTTAAATTTATTAACGTACTTATTTTAATAAAAATAATTCACTGTAAATGTAAGTAACAACGAACATAGCTAAGTTATAACTATGAATTGTGTAGTTCGCTTAGCGTAATCGTAAAAAGCGCTTATTAAAAAAAATCCCGTAGCAAGCGTAAATTCTGAACCCAGTCACCCTGGTCCGGGTAGAGCAACGTAAGCTTGCTGATGGGTAGACACCTGCCAATACGTCCATTTGAATTTATTATCTTCGGACTTACGGAGTCGATACGAGCACAGCAGGGTTCGGTCGCGATCATTTGGAGCTGCGTGTGTCGACTGTCGTGCTGGAAATTTTGAATGATTAAGTCACATGTTGTTGGAATTGCCGGAACTGATGAGTACCGTGGCTACGCTGGACTTTTTTTGTAATACCGCTAATTTGGTTATTTGCGTTGATATAAGTGGTGGTGATACTTCAGTTGCATAATATATATGATATTTATGTTCAAATTATGTTTAATCCACGATGACTGCTTTCAAGATGCACTTACAAAGAGATTTATATGTTTTAAGAACTACATAAATGTGTATATATATATATATGTACATATATATATATATATATATATATATATATATATATATATATGTATGTATTTATGTATATAAATCACTTTCTAGAACAGAATATTCAACTTCAAATGTCCATTTGCTTGCAAGACGTACGTATGGAAGACGAAAAAGCTCTTCAGTTCTGGCCTTTTAGAGCCGTAGCTTCTTATAGTATATTTATTCTTTTACTGAACAAAATACTCTACTTATTATATTATATATAAATAATTATTATCACAGAATTGTTATAATAATTACAATTAGTTCCGCAAGAAAAAGAAACTTTAACCGGTTTATTAGGATCGAACTGATTACCTTAATTGTTGCTTGGTGTAGCTTAAAGTGAAGTTCCAGCAACTACTTCTAACCAAATCGAATTGTTTATGACCTATTTCCACATAATACTTTTAATGTCATGTGCACATGAAATTTCATTTGAATATGCAATCAAAAGAAAAAAATACAGCAAAAACTCAATACAATAAGCGTTGTGAAAAGATATATATATAATATATATATATATATATATATATATAATATATATATATATATATATATATATATATATATATATATATATATATATATGTACTTACATTCATATATGCGTACATAATATTTACTTATCGATTTTTTTATATGCGCTAGCACATTTTACAGTTAATCATGTTCGAAAAACTGCTATTATAACTGTTGTTATTAACTTAACAAATACACAAAATTCTTTAACCTAAATAGATTTTAAATCTATTACAATATTTGAATAAATACAATTTATAAAACCCCTGTAGTAAATTTACCTTACCACACCTTCTCTTTACTACTCGTGTTATAGTTTCAATAAAAAAAATCATTAAAACGGCATTAAACCTACATATTAATCTCAATAAATCAAAACCAGTTTAATAATCAGCTAGCCAAAGATACAACATAAAATTGCCAACCTTAATTTAGATTAACGCTCGTTAACCTTGACGAATGCTAATTCCACAGTAAAATATTATATGATGAGAGGACACATATTATTTTAACAGTAAATACCATATAAAACCATTTATTTTTTAACTAATTCGCCATCAATCACGAGCAGCGACCCGCAGAGCAAATAAACCAAATAAATTTCGAACAAAAAACTCAATTGTCATCACGGCCGCAGCAAAATGAAAAGAATTTAAAACAAACACTGACCATTACGCTGCGTTTTGACACTGAAGTAAAACTTTGAAAACGAGGCACAAAAAAAAGAAATACATCTATCTCTCAATACGGAGAATAATAGAAAAGCAAAGTGAATTGTCATCGTATTGTACGTTAGACAATGAGCGTACAAAACTTTATTTAATGCCATCCGCTCAGGAAGCCGTCGCCGACGAAAGTGGCCCATAAAAAGGCTGTTACAAGGAATTCACTCAGGTACGGAGTCACAAAGGCGATAGATAATAAAGATGTTACCACGGTCCTGCTGCTTAATAAGTTTACGCTCTCTCGGGGCCGAGGGTGACTACTTACATATTATTAGATAACTTTTAAACACATGTCGACACTCGAGAGATGAGGCTTCCCGCTGGCACCTTGAATGGTGTCGGCACTAATCTGCCTCTCGTCGGGTGGTGGTAATTAATCGACGTCATCGCATGAGATGATGGGACGGTGTGGCGGTTTATAGAATGTATTCTGATTTGAAACGCGCGTGTGGATTACTTTTATTTAGTCCGCTTGATGAGGTTTGCCAAGATTAATTGCGAGCGTATTGTATTCGGAGACTGTGTTACAGATGTGTCAATTACGATTTCGTATTCTCATACCGTTACCTCTTCATTTATAAGTTACATGATTTTAAAAATTTAAATGATCATTTTATACAATCGTTGTGTAATTTCTCATTTTAGTCCAACATCTTCACAATTATCGATGATCACATTAAAATGTCGTAACCGAATCCTTTTCTGGCGAAAACAAATAAACGATTAAGTATGACCACGGCCGTACAATAAAATATTAAATATCTCATTTCGAAATCTCCACTAGCCAATACGACTTGTCACACTCGGGCAATTAAATCGCTTCAATAAATTTCGCCGCACACGTACAAAGTGTTAGCCCGCTAACAAATATATTAAGTTTCTCCTTTTTTTAACACAAAAATGTGGGCTCTGACGTTTTGTTAAAAAAAAGAATTATAAAGAATCGTGTCTAGAGCCACACGGCGGAGTCACCGAATCGTTTCTATGAAACGTGAGATTCTTTTTATACTTATAGCGTGTTTGTATTATTAAAAACTATTTATTTTATACAGCATGAGACTTTTTTGTAATCAATTACAGATGAAAAATATTAAATTGCTTCATTTCACGGTGTGTTCTTAATAAACTTTAAATTTAACGTAACTGTTGGGGTATGATTTCTTATAAACTGAATGTTAATTTTGTTGTTATATTTGCATACTTATAACAAACTAATGCTCCTCTAACGCTATAATACTTATATTTTGAGTGGGAATCAAAATAATTTGAGTAAAATGCCGTATTTAAAAGTAAGAATTCCGGAAAGGAAATCACGGAGTAATATCTTTAGTTACGTTTCGAACTCGACAAGTTTTTGTTTCAAATTTAGATCTCTAAATTTTAAATGAAAATTTTAAATTTGGATACTTTAATTTTGCGAAAAATGTTTTTATACATTTAAATTATAGCATAAATATTTTAAATTTTCTTTGTTGCGATCATAATTCTTATTGTGGTATCCGACGACAATCGTCGACTCTGTTTAATACGAAAAGCACATCTTCAAAATTATAAAAAAAAGATTAATATTAAGAGAGTTAAAATGATAAACGTTTAATGACAATTTCTTGTTGTTTAATGTTGATTAATACATTAAACAACACGAAATTGTCTCGATTTGAACATTAAAGCTCATTATTATTATGAGAGGTATTTTCATATTTAATATTCTATGATGGTGGTGTACTAGATATGTACTCGAATCAACATAATGAGTTAAAATCGTATCACTTTATTTCATAATATTATCTTTAATTTTCAAACTTTAATTGAAGGGAAACCGAATCTCAAGCTCGTAAAATTTATCATGTCGTCATTTTTTTTTTGCAAGGAAACTTTCTATCATATCTCTTATATTTTTAAGATATATGTATTCTTGTTGACGCTTTGACTGTGCTTTGACTGTGATTCTAATATAGAGATAATGGCAATGTTATTATATTTTATTAATTTATGTTAACATATCGACTTTTACATAGCAGCCACTTCTACATCTAGCGAATGAACTCTTATGTACGACATATGCATCAAAACAAGCTCACAGCAAGTTTCTATTTGAACCAGCCTTCTGTTCTAATTTTGGCACACCGACTGTCAAAGTTGTTTTCAGGTCTACTAGATTATTTAAAAGCATACGAAGGAGAACATGGCTGTTTTTCCTATGCTATGTTGGGCGAAGTAGAGTTTCACCATTTGTTATTTTCGTGCCGAATAAGGTAAAGGAAAATGTCTTTTTGTTATAAATTCGTGCCTATTCGCAAGAAAATTAATTTGTGGAAAATGTCTCCTGACCTTATTTCTTTGAAAGGTTATGCTTCGTGCGTACAGATTATTTAATTATTTAGGATATAGACTAGAGTTTGTGTGTATACATGAAACATACGAAATATATGTTTTCATTCGTAAATTGAATGTAAAATGTTTTTCTCCCATTAAAGTCAGTTTAGCAACTATTTTTAGAACTTTTATTTCATTTACTGAATTACTTGAAAAAATATATCTATCGACTATGAACCACAAAATGGATGGATCTCGGGAAAAAACGAATTATTCGCAATTTTATGTGGCCCTGTGGCCGTATTCATTTAGAATTGTTTTACTTAATATATATATATATATATATATATATATATATATATATATATATATATATATAATTATTTACGTATTTTAATGTACATAATTGATACATATGGCAGACTTATTGCTTCGAGAGCAATCTCTTACGGCCAACCAAAATATCAATCAGAATATTGGCCGGGGATGGAACCTGGATCCCAGCGGTGCGCCGCGCCGTCAAATCGCCGTGCCTATGTCTTGTGGTTAACCTGTCACAAAACAAATCATTATTACATTTTTAAAACCATGAGGCATTTTTGAGTTACTCTCCAATACTATTCTAAATATAAAAATTGCTCGATCCGCAGCATCTTTTTTCATCACCATTGTCGTCATCGTCACTGTGGTGTGTTGGGTTAATCACAAGGCCTTTGACTGCGAGGCGCACCACGGGGACCCGGATTCGACTCCCGGCCGCGCACCGAGCGGAGCTGGACTTGTGTTCTCATTGCAATAAGTCCGTCATATTTATGAATTAGATACATTAAAGTACAGAAATAAATTATGTTATATTCTAAGTATTATTATATATTTATATGTATATATACGTATATATATATATATATATTGTATGCTTAAGTATATAATATTTTGTCTAATCTATATTTACTTTTATTTATTATATTTACAATAACTCTTAATCTCATCAAGATCCTACTATATCCAGGGGTACTATAATACCCTTTTATCTGGCTTACATGTCCGTTTGCTTTTCGTTACGTGACTATGTTCAGCAGTTCAAAAGAAATACTTCCAAAATTTTATAAACTGCATGTCTTATGCGATCGTGTTCTGTTAAATAGATGAAACAATCTTTTTTCTCATTATTTTGAATGATTTACAACGGGCTATTTATAGAAATAAACCACGATGATATCACTAGACAGTTGTTATCACTCATATTGTGCTCACTCACAGTTGTTATCATTGTTATCACTCATAGTGTACGTACTCGCTCAGAGTTGTTATCATTGTTATTCCTCATACTATACTCAATTTAAACAATATTAAAATTTCGTGTATAATATTCAACCATATTTAATAGTTTTAACGTCACAATATTCCCGACTGTTCAACGTTTCAAGTTTGTATTGAATTCTACCCAGGCATACTCTACTTATAGTTGGCTAGTTTTTTTATAACTTTAAAACACGGGTTAAAAGTTCGACTGGATTTGAATCATGGATAAGTCTTAGAGCAAAAACCAACGCAGCATACCGGCTGTACCTATGAGCGCTGTCTGCCTGTCAGGCGCATGTCACTCGTGCCTAGGCGAAGTCCCGTGTAAAACCTGTCAATAGTAATAAGCATTCTATATTCGATTTTATTTCTCTGTTTCATCCGACGGAGCTCACGCGGTTTGCTTTGATTGATTGATTTCGTGTCAAGAAATGGATGATGGGTTTATTTGTTTGGTCGAGTGTTTTTGGTATCAACATAGCTTTGGTTATATTTAGTTCGGGTAAGTTATGTTACATTGGCTTGATGCGTGTTATATTATGCAACGAAATATTGGCTGTCACGGGTAATTGTTGATAAGCTTTTAAGAGATAATCACACTAATACAAAAGTTACTTGGAATCTTCGTCTGTCTATGTCTGTGTGTACTTGTTTAAAGATGATACGAAAGTGATGTACTTGTTTTAATTTTATATGTATAATGGTAAAATTTTCAGGGTTCAACCAAAAGCTAATCAAATGATATTTTAATTGAAATATCCTATATTTTCTTATATTTCCTGTCCTAAAAATAGCATTTCTTTTATTGTTATCCTTTAGGTTTTTTTGCTTACTTACTGGTCGATTAATCATAGAGATTAAACTCCATTAAATATAATTCATTATATACACATATCAATAAAATCATGTGCAATATGTGTAAATTATTGGCAACTATTTACGTTATCTTGTTTTATTTGCTATATACAGGATACAAAGTTAAATACGACAATATTGCTGACAGGTAATGCTCTTTAATGTTCTGAAGAAAACCGTTTTTCGATATTGGTTGTGGATCCGGAGATATTCAAATAAATTTTGAAAATTTATGTAAATTTGAATTATAAAATATCTTTCAATTGTTAATTCAATATTATTTGAATATTATCAACAAAAAATATTATTTTTTTCATGAAAGCAAAAAGTCGACATTTAGGACGGACCAAAAACGTATGTTTTTGACCATTTAATAATTGAGACGATAATTACGTATTTAATCCTCAAGCAAACAACTGATTTTTTTAAAATTTTTCCAACCGGTTATAATTTCTCTTTTATGCAAATTTTCCTGCATAATTTTGTAAAATTAATTTCCTACATAATTTTGTAAAATGAAAATTTAATCCTCAAGCAAACAACTGAGTTTTTTTTCAAATTTTTCCAACCGATTATAATTTCTGTCTTATGCAAATTTTACTGCATAATTTTATAAAAGTAGGTACTTCGGCTTATAACTTCAAGAGTGAAGATTGTTCAATACTTTGGAAACTTACTTTAGTCCAAATATCTGTTTCTCTTAAACATATTATCATGAGAAAATTAAATTCATGATATTTAAGTTTCATTTCTAATTTTTTACATCTCATTGAGTAAATTGTTATGTGTAAAATAATTTTATGCCTTAATTATTATATAAGTATAATATAGTAATCGAAGTTTCATTTTCTTTGTGTTGAAAGCTTTCGATGTCATACACGAATTAGTAGAAAATCAAATTATAGTTAGTACTGAAGACATAGTAGGTCAAGAGATATGACTATATTTGTCAAGTCATTATCTTATCACTAATTGAATTCATAGCAGGTCAAGAGTCTATATGTATCAAGTCATCATCAATAAAAAAAGCTTCGCTTTAAGTTTTTAACTGATGTAGTTTTCAAGAAGTAACTGATTCCCTCTTAGGTGTTATAGCTACATATAATTCTTGACCCCGTCTGATCTTTTACATTCCTTCTGAGTTTCCTGAAAATATATATAGATACGTCTCCATATTTATTTGCATTTATTTCATACAATAAAATTAACTACCTCGTTTCTATTCCTAAAAATGTCTCTAAAGTAAATATTTGTGACTTTTGGATATTCTACATTGACTATATGGTTTGTATATTGCAGTCCTCAGTCTATGAGGTCAGTTTTATGTTAGTTTTAGTCAACAATCATATGATTAATTGAACTAAACTACACTCCTACCAAATTGTGGTGCAATGCTATCAAATTACCCCTAAACTTTAAGTTAACGTAGCCTCTTTTGACCACCAGAAACTGTACATATATAGGAACGAGTAATCTCTGGATTGCAGTCATCGCTATTTGCCATTTATGTTTCTATTATATGTGTTCTGTATAAATTGTTTTTTTTTTAATTATTAGAAGTAAATGCACTATTACATAAATATAGATTCATGACAACTATTTTAATATAGAGATAATGGCAATGTTATTATATTTTATTAATTTATGTTTAAAGTTATTTAATAAAAATATACCTAAAATAATGGCCAATATTCGTATTCATTTTTTTCATTGGCAATGAAATATCCTATATGTTTCAAAATTGAAAAAACTTATAATTATGTACACTTCACTTTAATTTTCTGATATTTTTAACATGAAATATGCTTATTTTGATACGATTTTTTATAAGGTTAATATTTAAGTTTTAAACTAATGGAAGCTTAATAAACTATTCCATTGCAAACATAGCAACTGTACGAGTAGGTACGTACATTTGCTCAGAAAGTAAATCGATTAAAAGTTTCTCTCTGCGTTAAAACGTTACTCAAACAGGTTTGGGAGTATATTGTTGCGCAATATTAAATATTGATCGTTAGTAAATGAATTTAATAGGATAAAGCAATATTTGAAAATTTGCTATTACGTATTACAGAAAAGAGTGCAAAATATTTCTAATTTATTAGTTTTTACATGTTAATTGAAAGAAGATTTCAATATTAGGTTACCCTAAATGTTATATATTTATTAAACGGCAATTAAATGTCTTTTATTGAACGATTTATTAAAGGTATTTTATTAATTTAATTGATTGCAAAATTTTGTTAGTTATTTATTGTCAACTTTGGCTAAATTAGTTATTAACTCTATGTGAAAGGTGCGTTTGATCTGATTCCGAGTTTTGGTTATTCATAATGGAAACACGGTATTATATTAATATTGGCTGTATGAACTTCTGAATTTTATAATAATTTTTAAAGAATATATTTATCTGCTTGAGAAGGAAGCGGTATAAATTTTGCTGGTATAGAAATACCTTGAAACAACCTTTGAATATTAATCATCCAATTTATTTATTTTATTATAATAAAATTACCACCAAATTTTAAATAATAATTTTTTGTTAACAATGCAGAAATATAATTATTTCCCTTAGCGCTTAATTGGTGTACATGCCAATTACAATTTTTTTTAAAATTACATTCGGATTTAAGAACTCATCCAGTATTGCTAGGGAATTGAGTTGAGTTAGATGTATTTAATTAACGAACAATTTTCTCTGTGACAAGTTATTTTAATTCTGCTAATATGGACAATAACCACAGAAGATATCTATCACACTGTTTAATTAATTTTTAGGTGTTTTAGAATAGCAAAAAATTCTAGTAGTAAAGAGATTTAAATAATATTCTTATTTTGAGAACCAAATTGTTGTAAAAGAAAGTGATGCTTAAGTGGTATTTAAACACCCGATCGTACCATTTGTAGTACTATTTGCGAGTGAAGAGATTTACTGCAATAGAGAGAGAGAGGCTAACTGTAATATAACTAACTTTAAGTTTCAGGCAGAAAAAGAAAGTTTAGAAAAACTTTAAGTTTCAGGCAGTTTATTGATTTTTTGTAATGGAAATATTAAAAATCATAAATAATTTTATTAAGGGCATATTGTCTTTAAAGTTCCGTAGCGAAACAAGAAAACCTTGTAATTTCATTACATCTGTCCATTAGTCCACAGCCTTACATTTTTTAGTGCACATTTCTTTATGTGCCTGCAATTTTGCAAGTAGATTCACACATTTTTGATATTTACTGAAATATTTAATTAAAAACATTTCGATACTCTTTCGAATACATGAAGAAAGCTCAATCGTTGGAGTGGAATCTCATTAAAAATGTCTTAAGTGTCTGGTTAGATTGTATCAAAAATATTAAGGGATATAAGCACTGCAAAACCCTATGCGTGCTCCGATACATGTTTGGTCGGTTTTGTTTCTTGATTCCTAATAACAAATAAATATAAAAAGCATGTTTTAACCAAAATAAACCGCTCTAAATTTTATATTTTTCCGAAATAATTGAAAATAGTCATGACCAAATATATGACAATATATGAAACTATTTGTTTTTCTTTACTTTTCTTCTATGAATTGATGGGAAATTAGCAACTTTAAACACGGTTTGAATCAACTTTTGTGAGCACTTTTTGATACCGACCTTTATTATCCTCAATAATGGTCCAGTAAACTAACTTTTGCTCAATAAATTGTAAGTTCCTTGCTAGTGTAACCCACGTAAGCAAAATTTTGCAGCATTCAAGCGTCTAATCGGACGCACCGACCGCATGCACCCTCAGCACCCGTGAACGACGGCCCAGCCTTCGCTATCTCAGCATCTCGGTCGGCTGTCAGCGCGATTACTGCTCCGATGAGCCGACCGCCTTATCTCAAGTTGCATCTGACGATCCACACATTGTTTCGTCTCGAGGCTGCGTTTCAATATTGGTACATAAAATAGGTTAAGACGTGTGTACAGTGGATGGTCGTTCATGTGTTAGATGATACTCCCTCTTTATACTACAAAGTTTATATACATTTATATATTAATACTCGATTTCATACTAAAATTAGATTAAGTTAGTACTAGATCCACCAAAGACGATCATCTAAGCACATTTTGCTTACACTTTTTTTATAAGTCATTCATAGTATACCAGAATTCTCTATTCAGTCTTATATATTATTATACATATATATATATATATATATATATATATATATATATATATATATATATATTTATATTTATATATATCGTTAATTTGCGTTATATACTCTTATGTGTATTTCATTATCTATAAACAATTGTACTAACATACCTCGAAGTATTTTTTCGTCTTTCTAACCCTAACCAAACGTTTTCTGAATTCGATCGGTTTTGTTATTACGTTTTCTTTCATAATTTATAAAATAATGTATGATTTATTTACGGAATCATTAATATATTTATGCGATTTATATTTTACAGAAAAAAAACAATATCCTCCGATCAACAATACTCCGATAACATATGATCAACTTATTTTCTGGGAGATTGCAATCGAATTTGACTTAAAGTATAAAGCAAACTAAACATACAATATTGTCGAATTAATAAGAAATAATGTTAAAATTTAACAGTGTATCGACCTATAAATTGTATACATATAATATTACGGAAAGAAGAAGTGAATGAAAGAAATTAATAGAAGAACTTGTGAAGGAATAATAAAAGTGAGTTGGAAGTGAAAATAGAACAAATAATTTCGAACTAATTATTAAAGCGTATTTTGATAACATTTTGAAACAAAAAAAAAACTTCTTTTAGCGGGTAATCATAATACTATGTTAAAATGTGCTAAAATTAAGATAATTGCTTTGAAAAAAAGGAACAGATCCTGCCGTTAAGAAATTAAACAGCAAGGTAATTATTAATCAAGCAGCATTTAGTAGCACTGTCGAGATCTTTGCCTGCCAAATAATTAGAATATCGCAAGAGATGAAAAGGAATTTTCTTCGACCTTGACCTGCTTAATATTAAAATACGGGTCAGAGGTTGAACAATAACATGTCATGGGATTTTTAAGAATAGTTTTTTCTGTCCAAACAAGTAGCGTCGTAACATCGTATCTTAGATATTAACTTCATTCACAGAATATAAATGCGTTAAATTTCATTAAAATCTATTCAATATTTTTCCGTGGTATAGATAAAGTTTATCAGAAATCAGTTCAAATTATCACAATATTTATAAACGGAAAGTCAGAATGCTGCAATCGCATGTCAAAAAAGAATATATGAGCGCAAATGTATACAAAATGTGGGTTAGCTAAAAAAAACTATTTGACACTTGTAGTATTTCGCTGATTTCTATAATTCTATGATTTTGTGTTTTCTTAAAAAATAAATACCTTAAATAACTTAAAAAACCAAAACAACAGTTTTTTTATTTGAAGTCTGTCTAATTCTGCGCACATATTACTAAAATAATTTTAATAGAACTTAGAGTAAGTTCTATTCTTTCTTCATTATTTTCCAAAATATGTTTAATACGCTCCAGAATCTGTACCCATCTGTCCCATTTCGGTTTTTATATGTTGTATTTTGTCTTTAAAAAGCCAAATATTTTTACTTGTTCCACTTATGTCATCTCTGATTTATTTTCTGCTGCTACTCGCTTCGTAATTAAATATTAAAATATGTTTAAAATACAAAGTTTTGTAAAGTTATGTACACCTAACAGACATCTTTCAAAACCCAATCCTGGGTAAAATAATTAAATCATTTTAGGCTACACCATACCCTTATCAAAGTATTCATTGTGTCAAAGTTAGTTAATGAAAAAAAAAATGTTTTCGTGGTGAACTGAATATCAAACTGACACTTCTGGGGGTCTGATATTGACGTGCTGTCGGAGAGAGGATGTGGGACCCACGATTTACGTGGTCCCGCTGCGTGGATTTACCTATATGTAATGATGAAAATGTTGTTTAAAAATATTTATTATGCAAATGTAACTAAAGACATCGTAATATATTAAGTTTAATTATTATGCGTATTCTTTAAACATGACTAATATTATAAATACGAAAATTTGAATTGATAGATGTTTCTTACTCTATGACCCCATAATTTCTGAAAGTATCTACACGAAACTTGACACGCGAATATAATTTAGCTTGGATTAATAAATTTTCATCCGGAAATTTTAAGTAGTTCTTGAGAGATAACATTCATATTTCATGGTGTTCATTAAATTCCTGTTTAATCAGGTAATATATTCTATAAGGAAAATTTTGTAATTCTTATTTCAGCGTGTATTAATTGACAATTTTCAAATTTGAGCGTGATTCCAATAGGATAACGTAGAGCATTTTTTTTCTTTTATAACTTGATCATGACCTCACTGCTAAACGCGAAAGTATATTAAAAACAATTAGCGGCAATAAATTACAACCTGGATTGACACATAGGCTACACAGGTGTAGTCAACGCCAACGAAGTAACGGGCAGATGCCAGTTATTCATAAAAAGTATTATGAGCTGTGGTGGAAATAAAATGTCCTTTATGCGTTAATATATATTAATAAACTTATATAAATATTATAATATTTTTCACATGAAGTGGTCGGCATAATAAACTAGTTATTTAAAGAAAAATATATCAAACGTACCTAACGTTAAATGATACTTATACTCTTTATTTTATGGAAAGACTAATTTATTATTATTCCTTTTATTCTTAGTAAGCATTTTTTATACTTATTCTTATTTTATTTTTTTAATTTTACATGAAATAAAGACCGGGGAATAAGTGAAAATTAGGTACACACAAATACAAAATATCCACTAAGGAGGCCAAGAAGCCACATTGAGTTTTTAAGTATATATGTATATGTGTGTGTGTGTTGTGTGTGTTTGTGTGTATATATATATATATATATATATATATATAAATTTTGCGTGTCCTACGTGTGTGTGTATTTATTTATACTTCCTTCTAAAACAGTATACATTAACGACAATTTATTTTTTACTTAAAAAAAACCTTTATCTTGTAAATGTACCATTTAATTTGAAAAAGTGATACATTCAAGTGCCTGTAACCGGTAACTGGTTCATTCAATATTCAATTTGAACTCAATATTCAGCAAAATGTTTGACAATTAAAATGAATATTCCCATCTCTACATTCATCGACAGTTATAAATAGAACTAGAATGCTTGAAACTCACTGTTAGAAATAGTTTTTAATTAAATTTAGTTTGCCCGAAAAATACTAGTGTAACTTATTGACTTTCATATCGCTCACTAAATACAAATCACGCAATTCCTACATTTATATATCATTAGACATAAAATGGCTAAAAGCAACGCTTTTACCTTTGATCTATACATTTCTTTGTGTACGTGTTTGTTCTTTCATAATAAATGAATAATATAATTAAAAAGGTAACTTTGCCAAAATGTTTTCGGGAGGCATTAGAATATTTTCAAACGTAAATATGATACTCGTGCTGTAACTATTAATTTATTAACTTTCTTATCTATAGATATATAATATTTCACGTTTTCCCTGAATCTATAGAAATAAGTAACATAATTATTTTTCCATTGTAATATTATGACTTTATATAAGTTAGTAATAATTTATTTAGTAAATAAGTAACAACGTAGTCTTTTCAAATAGACAAGGATACAAAGTAATTTCCTGAATATATATTAAACCGATGATTTGAACATCATCATCAACCGCTTATTTGTAAATGAAATTGAGTACCATTATTAAAATTTATCAGTGCTATATGACTCTCATAAATAACCATTTAAAAAAAATATACTAAGTAATAAACCCGCCACTTTTTTTTCCAGCTACTTCTGAAATGTTATGGAAAATTCTCAAACATCTTTGGTAAAGTATATAAAGAATGCGGCATCCAATTGTCTTTTCAGGTAGTAACTGAGTTTTGGCGATTAATAGACAAACAAAATACAGGCACTTCACGAAGAGAACTTGGAGAGCTCTTGTTTTATGAATTTCGTTTAGATCAATGAGTATGCGGAGCAATACGCAATATATGCACAACGATGGACGATGGTGTGTTTTATTTTTAATAAAGCCAAGCATCGTTTTAAAAAAAGTAAAAAAACCTTATTAAAATATATCCAAGGCTAAGTTTGCGTTATCTTGCAGAGTTACACTTATACTCCCATCCATATACCAAGACGTGTTAGATAACATATCATGTTATCTAACACGTCTTCACCTTGATTGACCCCATATAGCGAAAATGAAACAAGAGAATATATTCACTTTGATGGGATTGTGCTTCGTCGCTTATCGTAGTCTTCGGATCCCTCGCTCTTGGACTATCATTTGTTTCAATCGCTGTCTAATTGTAATTTTTACGTAAAAAAAATAAAAACGGATCTTAAGATTTAATCTATCCAATTTTTTAGCCAAGAAATCCAAGTTTCTACAAAGAAGGAATTTTATTTTTACACACACGGAGGATATAAATAAGAGATAATAATAGTGTTTTTATAATTAATTATATATAAAAAATAAAATAACTTAGCGAAGTGCGAAATTATCTGATAATTATTTTATAATTATCTGTACAGTGCAATTTTAATATAAAAATTGATATTAAACGTTACACTGAAAAGAGTCATTAACCACTATTGAATTTTAATATGCAATTATAAACGTTGTTTGTACTGAATATTTCTTTTGTAAATAAATATTTAAAAAAAAGTTCACTGTATGAGTCACTTAACCAGTGAATATTTATCTTGCGAATATTTATCTTGGTAATTATGGTATCGAAAGCTGAAATCGATATCTAATATATATTTATAATATCGATAGTTTTGAAACCATTATCTCAGTTCATTTTTAATGCAAAAAAAATAATGTGTATTCCATCTTATTAATTGAGATATGTTTAGCAATTTTTATGCATTGAGGTAAACAGCAACTAAAGAAAGAAACAGATAACAAATTTAAAAAAAAATTTTACATTTTAATATAAAATGAAGTTCTTCAGCTCATTTTATTTTACTTGATAGTTAATATCGTTTGCTAAATGTTATGAGTCAAGGTGTTTTAAACTATTTTTAAAGTTTTTAAAAGATTACAAAGAAGAAACATGGAAAATAATTTTAAAAATAGTACTTTGTAAGTAGGTTTTTTGAAAATTATGTCAGATATTGAGCAATAAAAAGTTTTGTTTTGTTTTTGTTGCAAAGATCCCTCAAAATGTCTCTTTCTCTATAAATCGAATGTAAGTATGCATCATCTCAAGTTTTAAATAATTACAACGATTACATTTTAGTATAATTTGAGGCAAATCTCTTCTCGACTTTATTTAGTAATAAAAAAAATATATAAATATATATATATATATATATATATATATATATATATATATATATATATATATGTATATATATATGTGTGTGTGTGTGTGTGTATGTGTGTGTGTGTGTATAAAGGTTCCCCGAGCCTTCTTCAAATTAAAGCATCAAGTCGTCCAATGGCAAACATCCAAAATATTTTAACTTTAAATATTTAATATCTGATAATAATACTTTGAAGATATAGCACAATTTTGTTATAAACACATGATGGAGAAGACTAACCCAAACTTTGACACGACGAAGAATCGAATCGATTTGCGCTCACAAGAGAGCACAAAACCAGCGCACTTGGAAGCGAGACTTCCTTTTTCTTTTGAGCCGCCATCGACAGCCGCCCAGTGCATCAATCACGCATGACAAATACTTTTTTTCTTTGCCACACTTATCTGATCTTCCACGGCTGCCGAGTTCACTCAGTCATACGATACCTCACAGAATTGTCGTCGCAATTCGTTTGAGACTTTTCCGTTCACTCACGTAATAGGGCACTAAGTGTGACTGCAGTTTTAAAAAAAATTATTTATTTTTAATTTTAAATGTAAAATCTCACTCTATTCCGTAGTTCTAGTGTTGTGATTTAGAGAATCGTATGGAGAGAAAATAAATGAACATTGTTTAGTTTGTTTGTTTTTTTTTGTTTGTTTGTTTGTCTCTGTTTGTGTCGAACCTTTAAAAGGTGGTATCTACGTAAATTATAGTTAATATGGATTATTTCCTCTTCGCTTGGGTATTATTTTGTAAATACTAAAATGTTTGAATAAAAAAGTAACAAATTGATACTAAATAAATATGATAATTTATTTTTTATATGATATCAAAAATATTTCTCAGTTCAAAAAATATTTCTCAGTTCGTAACGTTTGTTTGTTTTGTCATATTTGAAAGACTGTAAAAGAACAAGAAGACAAACGTAAATAAAATTGAAAAAAATCAGTTTCATGTAGATTATACTTCAAAATTATCTTCATTGTAGTAATGTTTATGCTATAATTTTTAATTAGATGGAAATTATTTCAAAAATTTTTAAAAGTTCCGCCCTGTTATTTTGTCATATTCATCCATCCGTCCGCACGTTTATAACAAACTTAAAGCTTTCATAAATTCAGACTTGATTACATGAACTTTTGCAGATAGTTACTTCAGGTGTAAATGTAAGTTAATATGCAGTAAAATTTACGATTAATTAAGATTCATTAATAAAGATGGAGGTTTCAGTCACAGCGCTATATAATTTTTTTTAATCTACCACTTCGTGAAAATATATCTGAAGCGATTTCGTATTGCGCTTCTTGTAAATCGGGTTATATAAATTTTTTTAAAGTGAAATGAAGTTCTTCAGCTAATTTTGTTTTACTATTTAACATTGTTTGCGAAATGTTGTTAGTCAAGGTCTCTTAAAATATTTTTTAAATTTTTAAACGGATATAAAAATAATTTAAAATAATCTTGAAAATATTGCTTAATAAGAATGTTTGTTCAAAATTATTTCAGACATTGTGCAATAAAAAGTTTGTTTTGACGCAAAGGTCTGTCAAAATGTCTCTATATATCGAGATATTAAATTTTAAATAATTACAGGTATATAATTAATGTATTGTACAAAAAGTTAAATTTTAGTGAATCTTGCGCCAAAATTTGATTTAAAACTCTTGTCGAATTTATTTTTCAATAAAAATACATATGTGTATGTATATAAAGTCTCCTAACTTTCTTTAAACAAATTCAAGCGACTAGTCACCTAGTGGTGAACTGTTAAATCTTAGGTTTTCTCCATTCCATACTATTTGAATCTGCCAAGGTAACAATTACGGAGTATATGTCTTATAAGCTGTATACAAATTATATAAGTATACATACTTCTTCAGAATTATTATACGTTGGTACGTATTATCTTCTACTTCTAGAATTGAGATCATTCTTAAGTTGAGTATAATGAGAATCATATTTTAAGGTCGTTACGCAGATTTGAGCAGAGTGAGAACAGATTCGTCATAGACTTGAGATCAATTTTATATCAAATCACGCCGAAATCGTTATCGAGCCCGTAACGATTTTCGAACTCAGTAAAGATGTTTCTATATTCTATAACGAAGTAATTTGAGTACTACCCTCTTACATTTATTCAAAACATTCGCCCAGATCTTCGCCATTATCCTGACAACGAAACAAAATGGAGACACTTACTCTTACAGTAACGGCTGCGTAAATACAAACTCGCTTTTACCGTAAAGAACACATAATTACGACGTTAAAGGACATCGAAGCATATTATCGTAAAAAGGAAGACCGTTAATCGGATATTTATTTTCGTTCGGGAAAATGGGAAAGCGATACCTTAAATTTTTCTCTCGGCGGCGGTCCGGTATCAGTGACTTGAAAAGCTTCGCTTGGAGGCGGCTTTTCCAAGCCATAATGCTCTCTAATGATCAAGTGTAGAATTATTAACTTATTGTTTATAGTCTAGTTAACGATTACGGGATATGTTGAAAGAAAACCGTAAATGAAAAGTATTTGACAGTTTTGAGAGAATATAACATGAGTTTCACTAAAGGTTAAATTGTATTTCATTTTGAAGATATTTATCCACATTATATTACCACGTGATCACATATATTTTAATGTTAATTCTAAATGTTTCTAGGTTAGTCATTATATGGAGTATATCCTAATTTCTCATTGTGCTGTATGCATATATGAATGTGAAATTCGAAGGAAATCGGTATGTGGAAAATGAATGTCGTTTCACGACAGTTCCTTATTACGAAAACTACTAGCCTCGTAGTAATATTTGATGGATTATAGGAGCAAAGGGAATTAAATGGAAGAATGGTGCAACTGAAATAAAATGGCAGGAAGAATCATTGTGGAAATTAAGAAATATTTTTTTAATCGATTGTACGCCAAAGACTGGTCAAAGAATATTTAGAGTAAAAGGTACAGAAGAAGAACGAAGAGTTTAAATTACGTATTATGAATAATATTATCTGAAACTTTAATGAGCCCATGAATTCAAAAAGCTTATCAGGAACTTATTGTTACAAGAGAAAAAAAACAATAAGCTTTGAATTTTATAATTTCTATATATTTGTAATAAATATTATATATGATATGAATGACAATTAAATAATTCTAACGGAATATTTACTTTACAAATATAAACGTTAGTTGATTTTAATTATTATTGGAGAATAAGCAATTTTCTTTAATGACATCTTTAATTTTGTGCGCCATGGGCTAAAATAATCACACTTTAACAAATATTATACACGGTCTGCATTTCAAATCAATCAATCTAAATATTTTACCTTTATATAATAAATAGGCGCATAATTATACTGTCTAGGTATAAATGTACGAGCGAGTAAATACACCAATGAGAATAATAAAATTTTGACACCAAAAAATATAACTCTACTAAAGAAAAACCAGGCAAATATTTGTCCAATGCACCCATTAAGTAAGGCTCCATAGTTATATTTATATACATATATCTCTTGAAAATTTGGCGCAAATTAACTAACTAAGAATATTTTCGGATTTTTCTAATTTGAGTTGAACAATTAGAGGGGGTGACGCAATGCATTTTCAAGATTAATATTTGAAAAATGGGTGGAATTCTCACTCTCGTAGGGTTCAGTACACATTTAGGTATTTAAAAACATTTAATACTACATAATGTTCCTATTAAACTACGTAAAACTGGCGAATATAAAAAAAATATTTTTTTATGTGATGTAACTACAAATTAACAATTTTTTCCTTTACTTGCGCTGGGATACCTTGATTTTTGTCACATTTCACGATTGTAGGTCAACGACATGTACCCTATAACTTTTGATTTATTTTCGAGTGTCAAAATATGCAGCATAAAGGATCGTATTTTTATAGTTCTTCTTGTTTGTGTTGACCATACACATAAGTATTTGATATTAATTTCAACTTGAAAACTGAGAAAAAACAGTCGTGACAGAACGACAGACGGACAAAGAAGTGATATACTATAAGGGTCCCTTTTTTGCTTTTATGGTACGGAATGTTTAAAGGGGAAGATGATAAGGGCAACCTTAATTTTATTTTAAAATTGAGGTTGCCCTTACCATCTTATCATCTTTAAAAAAATAAAATGTACTTCAAAAAGTTCACGCGCATGCGTTTATAGTTATCGAAGTTTGTCATTTATAAATGGAATAAAGCAAAAATACTCGTACCAAGGGTACAAGGGCCGCTGTCCCACTATGGTGCTCTAAAAACGACTGGAAAGGCGTGAGACAGTGTTTGTATTTCAGCTTGCTGCAAGTAAAGCGGGCAAATAAAATTACAGATAATAATAATGACTAAAGTTATAAGTAAATCATAAATTTTCAAAGCTTCTTAATCCTCAAACAAAATGTCTCGGCACTCGAACTTGCGCGCCGTGATGAAGCTGTTGTCAAACAAAATCAACTGGAGAATTTCGCCGGAGCCGCGGCCGGGCCGATGCGGCCCAAATGTTTCGTTACATTTTTAACGAAGATGATACGGAGACGAACTCGGGTGACTTAGAAAGTTTTTGAAATATGCTTTTATATAAATCTCGAAGAAAAAAATAAAAAACAAAGTTCGGGAGCCGGGCGCCGGCGAGCTCTGTTTGTTTTGTCGTTAGTTCGAGCGAGTTTATTTAACGCTGTTAAAGTTACTGATCTCATTTTTTCATCGCAATTCTGAAGTGCTACGTAATAAGATTTCGCGGGATTATCTTCTTTTTAACTCGGTGAGAGAAAATGATATTAAAGATTAAATAGAATGGACGACCGCCGCGTCGATTTACAACACGATGATGTGGGTAGACATTTTATTTTGCAGACGTTTAATGCAGTAATGTTTTGACCCGTTATCGAAAATAACTCACATATTTGTAGGGTGAAATTTCTTATTTTGGTACCGCCGAATGAATTGTAACCCTCTCTTTTTGGGAATGAAATTTTCGATAATAATCTCAATTCTAATTACTGAAATTATTTTATGGAAATTCTTTGTTATGTAAAGGACCTCATATCAACTTGTCCGTCACTAGCTTTAGTCCGTGGTTTTCTTCGCGCGGATCTTCAATGATGACGGTGCAAATGATTGACTGATAAAAGACTATTGAGGCACAATAAGACTATATCTCTATAAAAACCTTTAAATACGCGTAGAACTCAAACTGCGAGGATTTCGTACGCACTTAGATACATGTTAAAGTTTGAATATTTAATATTACAAAACGTTTCAATTAAGCTACATGTTTGTAAATGTTAATAATGTTAATCACTGTTGTAATATATAGTGCAATTTCTCAAAAACCATGAAACATAGGATAATTGCCATGCCTTCTTTTAATTTTCTAATTAAATTTTATCAAGTCTATATTTTACAAAATTTTTACTTATTCGGATATAATTTCGGAAAAAAGGAGGTACTTTTTACATATTTTGGTGCATGTCTATGAGACTATGAAACGCACTAAAAATTTTATCCAATTATAAGCCACACAATATGTAACATAAAAAAGGATACTCAATTTTCTTCCTTTAAATTTACCACGTAAATATTTTAAAACGTTAACTGCTGCAAACTTTTTGAGTTAATATAATCTATCACTATGCCAAATTTCTAATTGTTAAGTCAAAGGATTTCTGTAAAAATCTACCATGAGTAATAGAAGAATGTGTGAATGACCTCATAAGGGTATCATTTTTTTCTTTTGAGGTACAGAACGCAGGTAGAGGTCGAAGAGAGAGAGAGCCGGTAGAAGTAAAAAAATATTGAACGTTAAACAAATTTAATTGCTATACACAATCGCCATTTATCGATAAGCCTATATTATTATTATTTATTAAAATATAACAATTTGCAATTTTATAATATTATTAAATTCGGCACAGCCTCCAAAGTCTTGATAAAATATAAACGCTTGCAATTCTATGATTATTAAATTCGTCACCGCCACCAAGATCTTGATAAAATATAAACGCTTGCAACTCTATGAAATCATTGCATTCGGCACCGCATCCAAGTTCTTGATAAAATATAAACACTTGCAATTTTATGACATTACAAAACTCGTTACTACAACCAAGTTCTTGATAAAATATAAACATTGCAATTTTATGACATTACAAAACTCGTTACCGCAACCAAGATCTTGATAAAATATAAACACTTGCAATTCTATAACATTATTAAACTGGTCACGCATCCAAGTTCTTGATAAAATATAAACACTTGCAATTCTATGACATAATTAAATTCGGCACTGCATCCAAGGTCTTGATAAAATATAAGCAAATGCATTTCTGTGATATTATTAAATTCGGCACCACCTCCAAAGTTTTAACAAAGCATAAACACTTGCAATTCTATAACATTATTAAACTCGTCACGCATCCAAGTTCTTGATAAAATATAAACACTTGCAATTTTATGACATTACAAAACTCGTTACCGCAAACAAGATCTTGATAAAATATAAACACTTGCAATTCTATGACATTATTAAACTGGTCACGCATCCAAGTTCTTGATAAAATATAAACACTTGCAATTTTATGACATTACAAAACTCGTTACTGCTACCAAGATCTTGATAAAATATAAACACTTGCAATTCTATAACATTATTAAACTCGTCACGCATCCAAGTTCTTGATAAAATATAAACACTTGCAATTTTATGACATTACAAAATTCGTTACCGCAAACAAGATCTTGATAAAATATAAACACTTGCAATTCTATAACATTATTAAACTGGTCACGCATCCAAGTTCTTGATAAAATATAAACACTTGCAATTCTATGACATAATTAAATTCGGCACTGCATCCAAGGTCTTGATAAAATATAAGCAAATGCATTTCTGTGATATTATTAAATTCGGCACCACCTCCAAAGTTTTAACAAAGCATAAACACTTGCAATTCTATAACATTATTAAACTCGTCACGCATCCAAGTTCTTGATAAAATATAAACACATGCAATTTTATGACATTACAGAACTCGTTACTGCAACCAAGATCTTGATAAAATATAAACACTTGCAATTCTATAACATTATTAAACTCGTCACGCATCCAAGTTCTTGATAAAATATAAACACTTGCAATTTTATGACATTACAAAACTCGTTACCGCAAACAAGATCTTGATAAAATATAAACACTTGCAATTCTATGACATTATTAAACTGGTCACGCATCCAAGTTCTTGATAAAATATAAACACTTGCAATTTTATGACATTACAAAACTCGTTACTGCTACCAAGATCTTGATAAAATATAAACACTTGCAATTCTATAACATTATTAAACTGGTCACGCATCCAAGTTCTTGATAAAATATAAACACTTGCAATTCTATGACATAATTAAATTCGGCACTGCATCCAAGGTCTTGATAAAATATAAGCAAATGCATTTCTGTGATATTATTAAATTCGGCACCACCTCCAAAGTTTTAACAAAGCATAAACACTTGCAATTCTATAACATTATTAAACTCGTCACGCATCCAAGTTCTTGATAAAATATAAACACTTGCAATTTTATGACATTACAAAACTCGTTACTGCAACCAAGATCTTGATAAAATATAAACACTTGCAATTCTATAACATTATTAAACTCGTCACGCATCCAAGTTCTTGATAAAATATAAACACTTGCAATTCTATGACATAATTAAATTCGGCACTGCATCCAAGGTCTTGATAAAATATAAGCAAATGCATTTCTGTGATATTATTAAATTCGGCACCGCCTCCAAAGTTTTGACAAAGCATAAACACTTGCAATTCTATGACATTATTAAACTCGTCACCGCATCCAAGATCTTGATAAAGTATAAACACTTGCAATTCTATGATATTATTGCATTCGGCACTGTACCCAATGTCTTGAGAAATTATAAAGACTTACAATTCTATGGTATTATTAAATTCAGCACCGCATTCAAGGTTTTTACAAAATAAAAATACTTACAATTCAATGATATTATTAAATTCGTCTCCGCATTTAAGATCTTAATAAAATATAAACACTTACAATTCTATGGTATTTTTAAATTCGTTACCGCATTCATGGTCTTGATAAAATATAAACTCTAATCTAATACAACTCCATGATGTTATTTAATTCGACACCGTATCCAGCCAAGGGCCCATTTTATGGAAAATTGTATTGTTATTGACTACAATTGTACCATAATATTGTCAAATTATTATATGATTTATATTATGTAATAGTCCTGTAAAATTGCTGAAAAACTCCAGTATAAAATTTATTAGTCAATTATTTGACTTTTATTCATAGTCAGTTAATTGACTTTTATATATAGTCAATTATTTTGACCTTTATTTTTATGTGCTAGCTTTAATCTTACGATACAAAACAAAATATTGAGCTGCTAATTTCGAAAAGAAAAATAATTTTACAGTATCGTAAATATCTCTAAAATCAATTAATTCTGTTCGTATAAATTATTATAAGCAAATACATAAGTTGACGACTAACAAATAAGTCAATGTGTATTAAGATAATTTTGTTTTTAGCAGTCATTTCAAAAAATATAAATTATTAATTTTAAAGACGCTAACGATCATTATATGTGATTTCAGTATTGAGGAAGATTTAAATATTCATAAAGAGGAAAAACAAAACTTCGTAAAATAATTTTAACGTAGATTTAATTTAAAGCAAATTATTTGAATAAATATGTACTAAAATTTCCATCAGCAACTGCAAAATAAAAGCGATAATATTTTTCCAAGTACGAAAAATAACTTTCGCAACAGTCAAAACATCGCAACCGTATTCCATTTTGGTAAAGTTTATATGAAGAGCGAACTCGATCGGAAGTACCAAGTCTTCTGTAAACTTGCCAGTCAAAGGAACGGTTTCAAATTACGTGTATGAAATATTCAAATGCTGGAAATGCTAACAAGAGAGTTACTTCGCATAAAAGCAAAAAATTCCATCTAATTACATGAACGCTTTCGCAGGCCCACTTAGTTGGGCATACATATTTAGTTAACCTGGAAGTACAACTTAATTAAACGTAAGAAATATTCGTTGACTCTCGAATTCGTCCGTTTTCAAAGAAAAACAAAAACTGAAGCATAGGTATATATGATCAACTTTATTAATATTAAGTGTTTGCACAAAATGTTTAAGTACGGATTCGTACAAACATACATACGTACACATATATACCTAGCAAAAATGTTATAACAAAGTATGCTTTAGAAACTTCTGTCAAACATTTTAATTGCCTGCAGAGAATTCGGCTCAAAAATATATTATGATTATTGACATAATAAATGTCAAAGTACTCACTTAGCAAACTGTAATATGTAAATTGTACGATGGAAGCTTCTCTTGTTGGAGCTTTTAAGCAAAGTCCCAGCTAACTTTTAACAATGAAACTTTGTGTAATTGGGATACGAAGTTCGATAGTATTATTTACACGATCCGCGAATGAATGAGTACAGAGGACGACTGATGGAATACAGAGAGAGAGGCTGACGTGGTCGATCGCGCGTACTGTGTTGTGACGTTTTATGCAATAAAAACCACTGTTTGCTCGATCGCTGTGCTTTTTTAATACAGAGTGAGTCTTTTTATTTTGATGTGAAACTTATTACGGCACAGTGGGAAACAATGTGTAGCAAGCTTTATTTAAGAATTCAGGCTTCAGAAGTTAGCGGGCGACGATCATTCTGAATAGCGTTTGTGCACTGCGTGTAACTGTGCGCCTTCGGAAATTTGCTACCAATACTAAAATTATAGTTATATAGTTTGAATTACATAAGTAGTATAATTTAGGACTGGTAGTATATTTAGGAACGCGTATATATTTACTGTTAGTGGTTCTAATAATAATATCCTGTGAATAATTATTTAACATCATTGAATAGTGATATTTGGATTACTTATTAATGATTAATTAACTATCATTTTGATTTAAAAAGGGTAAAAGATAACGTACAGAGTTAAAACATATATAACACGGCTTATGTGTTATTGTTGCAAAATTTCAAATATCATAACTGAAAGTTCGCACGTCTAATTTTGCTTACTCAATAATAAGGTTAAGACTTTTAAACTATTATTTATAAACTAAGGTTAAAAAAGTGATCTATAATATTAATTGAAATTATTGAGAATTTAAAGAATTTTACACAATAAATTCTAGAAAATTGAGTTGAAAAATGTGCCTTTTTTAAAGCAAAAACGTTTTTTATCGGTATTTTGTAATATATGCACACTACCGCTATCGAGGAAATTATTGTAGAACTTTTTAAGAAGAACAATTCTGGCGTATATTTTTCCCATGTATCTCTGGTTTAAGTAGTTAGAGTTAGAGTAACTACTTTACGCAGCACGGACCTAATATTAGTTCTATGTTAAGCAGTATACATAACGCTACCTCGTCGACGAATGATTTTTTTTCGAATTTATCGACATTCGTCGTCATAACCGGAATCCAATCCAACCATCTTCACCGGAATTAATTCTGTACTGAGTAATTACTGAAAAAAATATGCACTTACAGACAAACGCGGTAGGTACTTTGTTTCAGCATATGTATTGATATATGTGTGTATGTGTGTGTGTGTGTGTGTAATGTGTGTGTGAATTACATAATTCAAAATGACGGCAGGCAAAAGGAAAAGCAATCTTTAGATAGTCTTCCTACTACCAAGGTACATAAATGTTTAATTGTTAAAAAACTTTTAAAAGACTTCAACTTTTTAAAACAAGAAAGTCCTATCACATATTTGAGCCAAATAAATATTTAATACTTACTAATTTACGTATTAACTACAATGATACAAATGAAACCCATTTAGTTTAGTAACACCTACATACATATATGCTGTTAATCTATGAACATGTGAACAAATTGAAACCGTTGAATTTAAAATCCATCTAGGTAAGTCAGACAAATATTTCTTTCCATTGTCAAGTCATTGTCTGAACAAATGAAATATTTGACATTTCGAGCTTTTGTCTACTAAAACGTGCAAGGGTTTTATCTCTCTCCTGTTGAAATTTTACCACTTATTCACTCTTTTATGACTTTATTTCTCTTTACCTCTCACAGTTTAAAAGCAAATGATGAAAGCGCATACTTGTGGAGAAAAATAAATTATATGATTAATGAAGCATTCTCTGACAATTATTTAAATATTTTCACGTTTTACCTTATATGCCTCTTTTTTATTACCCTTCTATTTTCTCTATGCTACATATAACAAAATTTATATTTTCATTTGAAAAAATTATTATTTAATTTTTTTAACGATTAATTGGATGGTAATGCCATTATAATAATATTGACGCCTTTAAACGTCTTTTTTTTATTATTGGAAATTCGGGCATGTTTTGTACTGTTAGCTTTTCCTTTTTCAAACTTCTTTAAATATATATACGCTTTTATTTTATGTGTCCTATTATTTACGTGGCTTATTACAAGCACGTCATACGTGCACAGTGTAGGTATTGTTACGTCAATGTTCAGAATTTGCTTCATTGTATTTATATTTTAGTTTTGGTGGTTTTTCGTGTTCAATTTATTGTTGCTTCATTTCTAATTTATGTCACCGTGTGATCTGAAACCAATGTCAGAAAAATAACTAACGCCAAAATTATGTCTAATCGAAACACTATCGATGTTCCAACAAAAAAATAATATACTTCTCTCTAAACTTTGAGTGGATCACTTCTTCTTTTTAAAATTTTAATTTTTAGTTAATTAAAACTCTTATTGAATATATTTGGCCTTAATTTTGTAGAAATTCATTATTCACAATTAAATGAAACTACGTGATGTAGTATTATTTCTACTTTCTTTAAGTTCTTTACCACGACCTAGGTTTCGTTGTATTACAACATCTTCAGGTGGGATATTGGCAAAGATTAGCAATCTTTGCCAATATCCCACCTGAAGATGTTGTAATACAATGAAACCTAGGTCGTGGTTAAAGAAATTAAAGAAAGTAGAAATAATACTACATCACGTAGTTTCATTTAATTGTATTTAAAACTCCATAAATTCTTGATATTGGATCATACGCCAAATATATGGCGTTCATTTTGTAAAAATTCTTTATTGACAATTAAATGAAACTACGTGCTAGTTCTTTACCACGTTTTAGATTTCGTTGTATCACTAGATTTCGTTGTATTACAATCTTTGCTAATGGCCCACCTGAAGATGTTGTAATACAACGAAATCTAGATCGTGGTAAAGAATTTAAAGAAAGTAGAAATAATACTACGTCACGTAGTTTTATTTAATTGCCCATAAATTCTTTTAATTTTCATATTAAGAATCTAAATCCAATTTTTGATCAGAAATTGGAACAGAATATATATACCTGAAGATGGTTTTAACGCGGCTTAAATACAGAAAGAAATTCAAAACAAGGTAATAAATAAAAAAGGACAGTTATTTGTTAAAAGTTGACAAGGGAACCATTCATGCTCCTTAAAAAGTTTCATAAAATTTAAATCTTTTATACTTTTATCATTTAAGTTCATATTTGGGACCGAATCTAATTGATCTTCAACTCACAATGGTACTTTAAATGGAAAGATACTTTAAAATGGCACAAACTTTGAATTCACTATAAAATAATTACAGAGCAAATGAAATTTTGTTCAAAGATTTGGAGTATTATATTCCACTGTACTTATGGAAATAGTTTAGATCATGATATTTATTATAAAACTGATACTCAAAATCCGCACGAGCTTATCAATAACGAGCCACCAGCTTTATGAGTCTGATAGCTTTTAGAAAGTTGTATCCATCAAAGCTAGCAAATAAAGCTTTCAACTCAATCGATATTTCATGAATCTCTTTACACTAATGCTGATAACTTTAATAGAGGGAAATTTTAAGGGAGTTCAAGGGAAAGTCAAATAAATTAGTATTCAATTAAGAAACGCTAGGAAAATATTTGTAACGTCGTATTGATATCCAGTGTGGAAATGTAAATTCATACTGAGCCAAGTTTTTTTATACAACATATTTTGTTTTTTCTTGTGTATTTAGAATTATAAATAATAATTTAATAAATTAACACAAAAAGGAGAAACATTACACAAAACATTGAAAAATGATTATTTCATTAAAATAAGAGATCGAAATTATTTCTTTAAAATAAGAGATAGATTTGTTTGTCAAAATCGATAAAATAAATATGGTAAATAAAAAAAAGTAGGATAAAAACAAAGTAAGACGATTTAGCCACTAAAATTAACGGATACAGAAAATATTTTATACCTATGTTACAAGAGAAAAACGTTTTTATGGTATTTTAGACCCCAGGCTCTTGTTTAAGCTTGTAATTTTGCCGTCTTTCTTTGTGTTTAAGCTTAACAATTTTAAAGGTTACACATAGTGACTTAATTATAGTACAAAATAATTAATGGTATGAAACGTGGGAACATTTCATCGATTTGCTCAACACATTTTTAGTTTCGGTGATGATATTGAAGAAAATTTACGGATTGAAATCTTATTAATACAACACCCGACTCTGGAATCGGAAAGTTGTCTGTCTGGGATTTAAAATGGTATAGATTATTTCTCATTACTCAAAGTGTTTCAGCTGTTTGTTATGTAATGAAATTATATAAAAAAATTATTTCGCTAAAGGTTAAGTATCTGTGGGAAAGTTATCTGAAGTTTATAAAAATAATATACATCTATCTGTACAAAATCACTTCAATTAAAAATATATGATAGACATAAGTAGCAACTACGTCTTACGACATTCTAAATATACTATTTATAATCAATACACATTTAAAAATTCAGCTTACCATGTACTTACTCTAATAATCTCGCACTAATGCATTCAATATCATACACATTTTTCTTCTATAATTTACTGCAATCAATTGAGTTCAGCGTATTTTTGTTCAAGCAATCAGAAAATTAAAAATTAAAGCCAGGTTTTTACCTTCAATTACATTGAAAACAAAATCTAAAGCACAGCCTGTATAAAGTGCAAGATGCCGCCAGCACGAATGCTACTCGTAGAAGGCTTTACAAGCTGTAAAATCAATAAGGAATTTTTCGATTCGGTTTTATTGTTTCGTAAATATAAATACAACCAAGCGTTCGCTGAAATTTCAGTCCGTTTCGAACAGTTGCGATTTTATTTAGAGTGGAATGAGCGTAGTGTTCGAGTTTATTTCTGTTTACCGTTTTGGTGCATTGACGTTGTGCAATGGTTAAGTAATGGGGCTGCTTAGGGAAACTGTTTTTATAGGAACATTTTTATCACATAATTAACGGCATAGTCCAGGTGTTCTCCTGGTAAAGTACTTAAAATTAAGAAGGCGGGTCATCTGATTCGAAGACTAATGAACTTCGGTAAATATCTATCTACCTATATATATTATATATATTAATCACCATGACTTAAATTAGTCTCATAGATAGCATTAAAGGAACTCTTCATGGCTCCTTAAAAATTTTGCCTAATTTATCCTTCTCCCTTGCAAGCATTTACTTTTTTCTCAATATTTTTTAATAAGAAAACGTTACGATGTAAATAATATTTTTGTGAGTACAAAATTGATTATACAATTCAAATAAACTTTCTATCAAATTTCAATTCCGGTTTAATTGTACTCCGAATAAAACAAGATACGACTGGAAAATTTATTTACAAAATCACAAATGGTTAAACATATCAAAAACGAAAATAAATGTCAATTTCATAATATTAAAGTATTCATAATTAAATGAATATTTTAATATTATGATATTAAATGAATGAGTTAGGTACTTTCAGGTTTTGCTAGCAAAGATCTTGGTTATTAGCCCACCTGAAGATGTTGTAACACAACGAAACCTAGGTCGTGGTAAAAAACTTAAAGAAAGTAGAAATAATACTACATCACGTAGTTTCATTCAATTGTGAATAATGAATTTCTACAAAATTAACGCCAAATATATTTAAAATTAAAATATATTTGACAAATACGGTTTATAAATAAATACCAAAAACAATGAATATTAAATAATTATGTTGTATTATTTGTACGTAGGTTTTGTTTAAATATGTTCCCTTCTTTGGAACCGTTTAGAAAATTATATTGTTCCAATAGACCTAAAAAGGCAGAATAAATACGTAATGTAATTAGGAAAATGTTATTAAGTACTACATGATAACATTTTTCTAATTAAACTACGTATATTACATTGAATATTAAATAATTATGTTGTATTATTTGTACGAAGGTTATATTTAAATATGTTCCCTTTTTTGGAACCATTTAGAAAATTATACTGTTCCAATAGACTTCAAAAAGCAGAATAAATACGTAATGTAATTAGGGAAATTTTAAGTACTACGTAATGTAATTAGAAAATATTATATTGTAACATATGTATATATTGCGCATACAATAAGATAATTAAATGGGGCGGAAAATTGATAATGCGATGGAATAAATAGGAAAATATTCCTCTTAAGAGAGAACCAAGAATATATTAGAATGTATTATGTATATTGATGTATATTTCAACATTCAAATTTCTTTTTTTACTTAATAAAGTTGAGATAGGTACTCGAATCAAAACGATCTACTGAGTTTAGTAACTAAACTCAAATAGGCGTGCTTTTGGCAACTTGGACGATTGGTCTTCTTTAAGATGTCTATTATTGCCTAAACCATAATGTTACATAAGGAATGGACAATATTAGAGCAACTTTCTTGTGGAATGGCTATATTTTTTTTCGTTTCGTTGTTACTATAACAATCGAAAAGTATTATAACATATTTTTTTTATTCGGCAATAAATGAGATCTAAACACGTGCAATGGTTCACGTGTAATGAGGTTGTTTAGGGAAATTGTGTTGAAAAAATATTCATTTTTATTATGGTTCTTCTTTATTCAGTATTTATATAAAATATTTATATGAAATTAGCAACGCAACTAGATAAAAAATAGCACAGATTAGAAGCGCAAGTCTGTGGTGGTATTGACAATTTGTGCCACGATTATTTCACTGGTAATATTATAGTCAAAAACAAGGTAGACCATTTCTTTGATCTGGTAATAAGCGAAATTCAAATAAGTGCAATCTTAACCACAATTTCTATACCGCACTATAGTGCAGCGACTACAATATATTAAAATTCACTTTTGATCTATTGAAATGCTTCTATCGTAAATAATTCGAATAAAGATAGTATAAAAAATATATACGAATACGCAATATAAAGTCACGACACGTATTAGTTCACTCTAAATATCCGGCGGAAGCTATCGATCGTTTCATATACTCGTACACATGAGGTCATAAAGAAATTTAAATCAATATAAAGTTCTAATTATGACGATTGACGTATCAACTTCATAAAATAAAAATCCGGATATACATTGTAATGTTTAGCTATTTTATTATGTTTTCACTACTCAATATGCTGGATGAACTCAAAATATATCATAACTCGTTTACCTCCATAATTAATCATTAATTTTTCTTACGCTATTTTCAATTAGTTTACCATAATCATTTCATCATAATTATTTTATATTTTCTTATTGTGAATTTACTGCTTGGACTTTCAAAATCACTCACTTATGCCATAGAAACACTTTCAACTTTAATATAAATTTCCGATCTCTTTTTATATTTAAAGAAAAAATAACCAGCTTATTAATATTACCGGTATTTGTTTTGACGTTTTTTTTCCTTGCCAATTTGTGATAACGTAGATTTCAGAAGATTTTTTCTGTATCCTCTTCTCGCTGTCAGTAACCAGTTTTTGCCGTTAAGCAGAATATGTCACAACTGTGAAACGATTAATTTGATTTTTTTACTGTTAATTCATGTGTTCGATAATAATCACGTTTTACAAACTGTTATATAAGCTCGAGCTATATCGGTTTAAAGTTAAGTTTACATATTTAAAAGTCAGAGTATATGGTCATGAATTATTTGCGTACTTCTTATTAATATTTTTGCTTAATAAATTTTAATTCTTATTAACATTTATGACCACACTAACTGCTTAACGAAGGAGATTGGGAATGATTTGTCTTTAGTATAAAAAATATGTACTTGTCCAGCAAAATATAATGTGAAAAATTATCAAGAAATAATAAATAAAGAAAATAATTCTGCAGTATATAAATTAAATTGAAAGAACTAATAAGATATTTAAGTATACTTTAATAATCGACATTTCAAATCATTTAGAATTAATTTGTATGGCGATTTCTTGACAATTCTATTTAAAATTAGTAATGTATGTAACACTATGTGTCACGTAAGAATCGCGATATTGATAATAGTTAGGAATATCAATCGTTAAACTCTACTGTTTGTTACTTGATGTATTTAACGATTTATTATAATTATTATCGTATGGTAATAACGTTATTACAACTCATATCAAAAGTTAATTCACACTGTACGTCAGTTACGCATTTGTTAAACTAAGGAAAATCACCTTTTCGATTTAATTAAAGAAAATAGTTTATTGCGTTCAGACTCAATTGATACAACAAATGTGAAACTTAATTTTTAAGATATTATTGAATAAGTATTATTTAATTAAAAAAAGTCAACAAGAATGTATGTGTGTCTGAAGGTCATAGGTACTTCATAATGGGTATATTTATAAAAAAGGTTAAGTGTGAGTCTGACTTGAGCGTCGTTTATAAGTCGCCCTTTGAATTAATGGTGTGGGACATTCCTGTGTGGTGTATGGTGTGGGACATTCATGGTGTGGAATAATCCTAAAATAAATAACTTTGCAATCTTATAAAGATTGCAAAGTTATTTATTTTAGGACTTTATTGTAAGAGAATGCTAGAGATACAGCTAAAAATATCCACTAAATTTTTCACAGAAACTGTTGGATGTGGAAAATTGCTATTTTGCACAATGATAAGTCATATTAAACTACATATATCTCCATAGATAACACTTAAAAATGTTGATGTGGAAATTGAAAAATATTTCTTACAATGTCTGAAATATCAATTAATAAAGAAAGTTATAAGAATTTCAAAATTCATTTCTAAATATTCTGAATATACTAGGTCTTTCAAATCCTATGCAAAATAATTCTAAAGATATTGTTTTAAATGTCCTAAAAAATATGTAGACAATTCACTAGATTACTTATTTTTAGTGCAAATTAAATAAATCGAAATAGTCTATGTGGACAACACCGCTGGCAAAAATTAATATTTATACGTTGTAGAAGTATGTTGTTAGAATTTTCCAAAGCCATAATTTAATTAATCCCACGTGTACAAATCTATATTAAACTAACATTTTAAAAACATTAAAAAAACAGGTAACTAACATTTAACTACTAAAAATATAGATTTCAAAAAATATACTGTATGTCGGCTGAATTTGTAATTAAGCTGTCTCATTCAGTCACTACCTCGGGCGTTTCATTTTTAAACTTATTTTAATTTCCTCTTGAAAATACATTTATTTATTTCTATCTAAAATTAGTAAACTAAACAAGCAACAACGCAAATTCAATTAGTCTAATTTTTATTTTGTATATATTTATTTAATTTTTTTACTCCTTACATCTGACAGATTCAAAGGTACATTATTAATAAAACAAGTTTAATTAGTATTTATGCTTATACAGGAATGCTAGTCCTATGTATATAGGAATGCTAGTTTCCTGTATATTAGATAGACCTACGTCTAATATATTAAACTGTCGGTTTTTCCTTTGTTTGACTCTAGTTTTTAAAAAAATCCATATTTAATCATGATTTGTGGTTGAATAACAAGACTAAAGCAAAGATTCTTGCTAAACATGTGATATAATAGCTGTGTATTGATATAGTGTCCAAAAGTAAATAATATTTAAGTCTAATTTTCGAAATTATCATGAGAAAATTATCGGTATGAAAAATAGACATCTGATAAATTAACTCTAGTTAGTTACTACTAATCGACAATTATTTTTGTCTATTATGTTAAGTAAAAAAAATTCGCATGTTTGGCAATGGATCTGAAATTAAAATTAAAACCAGTTATACGAGTCATCAATTATGATAAAGCTTTCGATCATATTTGCAACTATATTATTTTGTTCCTATAGGGTTTTACAGGTCCTGCTATTGATTCATATAAAAGAGCACGTAATGACTTAATTCACAAAAATGATCATTATTTAATTGAAAATATTTAAAAGCTATGAAAGTTCTTAAATGAAATACACGTAATATAATCATATTAGCAATAAAATTCCTGTTTTTGCAGACTCGCTACGCTATTAAGTGAAATTTGATCATGTATACGTAGAGTATTCAATTCGAAGGCCGTACGTAGAATATTCAATTATGATAAGGCTTTCGATCGTGTTTGTAACTATATTATTCTGTTCTTATAGCGTTTCACAGATCTCGCGATTGATTAATATAAAAGAGCATACCGTGGCTTAAGTCAGAAAAATTATCATTATTTCATTGAAAATGTTCAAAAGTTATAAAAGTTCTTAACTGAAATACAACATATTATAATCCTATTAGCCAAAATTCCTGTTTTTGCTGACTCGCTACGCTATTAAGTGAAATTTGACCATGTATATGTAGAATATTCAATTCGAAGGCCATGTGTACGTAGAATATTCAATTATGATAAGGCTTTTGATCGCGTTTGTAACTATATTATTCCGTTCTTATAGCGTATCACAGATCTCGCGATTTATTAATAGAAAAAAGCGTGTTATGGCTTAAGTCAGAAAAATGATCATTATTTAATTGAAATTATTCAAAAGTTATAAAAGTTTTTAACTAAAATACAACATAATATAATCCTATTAGCCAGAATTACTGTATTTGCTGATCTCAAGTGGAATTTGATCATAGATTTGAATGTGAGATTCAACAAATCATATATAATGATTTCGATGCCATACAGGACACAAATCATCATGATTTTTTTTAACAATCTTTTATATTTATTTTCAAATTGAACTATTATAGCTGATTGAAAGAAATTGCTCATCTAGTAATAAAGTAGGAAAAGTACAAATTATAATATATTCTCTTTGTCTTCGTGTACTTCTGAATTTGTTCTTAACGTTCTTAATACTCGCGATCATTTAATTTCTGAATAAAAATGCACCAATATTTTTGGGGTTGTTACAGATTTTACTATCCAAGCTGGAAGTTTCTTGCTCTCTAATACTCAAATGAATAGAAATTTTTTAAAAATGATATAAAGATACTATAAACATTTACATTCTTTTGAAAGTATCAATAAATTAAAATTAAGATAAATAAATAGAATACGAATTATCTAGATTTCTTTTTAATTAATTTTTTTATAGAACAAATTTATAACTTTATAGACATAATTATTCTACATATTTAATGTAGAATTATAACACTTTGTCTTGTTACTAGATTAATATAAATCCTACTAAACCTATATCGAAGGTGTCATAAAATAAGTAATACCAAAATATACTTCACCGAATGCAAAGTTTCTTCAAGAAACTCGTCTTTTATTATACTTGTATAATATATTAACTTAAAATAATAATAGAGAATTATATTATGTGTAATTCAAACATTTCAAGCCTTTTCTTCCTTATACAAGATAAATGTAATTATGAAAATTTGTGAACATAAGTTGTTTGTTGTGCTTCCGTCTGGAACTGATCTATACTGAGTGAATCCACAATGATGAGGCGTGGATGTACTAAATTTATTTATAGATAATAAATATATGTCTGTCTTATTGTATATCGTAACATGTAATGTTTAGATGATTGTGTAAATAAATAAGTAAATCAATGTAGTTAACTTAAAACGAAGAGTAGGAAACAATAATAAATTCAATTCATAAATTGAAAAAAAAACCATTACAACCTTAAGTCTGATTCCCATACCGGTCGCTATTATACAAGAGATGATACAATAACAAAATTGTCTGTTCTTTTCAGGTAAGTACCTCAGTGAAACTACAGGTAATATCAAATGATAAAGCCTATCACTGAAAGGCTATGTCGAATGCCCAGTTAGGAATAACTAAACAAAAGTGAGACATCATCTAATAAGGGTAAGTTTAGACTCTGAAAATACATAAATAATATTAAAAAGTAGTTTATTGGTTGGAAAAGAAAGAAAAGTATGGCTTACCGTCATTCTTATTTATACACCCATGAGGAAAGTAACACAATGTTGTAACCAGGTGGCTAGGTCGAATCAAATAAGTACAAGTGGGGAAATCTTATAAATTAAAGAGAGGTTTTATTAATTTCCACTAATATTTTTGACTGCTCTCCATACTAGAGTATTCTATCTTCTTTATTAAAAATACAACCATACTTTTGAAATTGCTAATCTAAATCCAAAGAAGCTAATCTAATCAGAAGAAGCTAAATCTTTTATATCCACGTAAATATAGAAATACTTATATTCTTTCAAAAATATAGTTATTTTATACACTGTATATGGAAAATACGTTTATTTTTTGTTTTACCTTTAGGCAAATATAATTACGGTTTTTATTTCTTTTTTACTAAACTTATATCAATGGTACTACAACGGAAATACAACCAAAATATTCTGAATGCAAAGTTTGATACAAATTTATTCTGTATTATATACGTAAAAGTACATAATCTAAAAATCAATCAACATCTTTTAATAAGGAAATTAACAAGTAATAAGGCGTAGATTTTCAAGTACCTTAATATAATACCTTTCAGTTTGATGCCCCCAAAAGAAAATTGCACGACGGCTCAAATATCACAACTGATTCGTGTCCATTTGTTACCTATTTGCTATCCCCATATAGCGTGTCACGTAATTTCCGCAAAGGTTAATTTGGTCTACTATCCATAAAATTAAACGCTGTATTCATTACACAATCCATTAAAGCCATAATACATTAGCAAACTCTCCGCTCCGCAACGCCGAGTCAGGACTAGAAACAACCTATTTCAGGAGTCATAAAATTGAAAACTATACGAGCGTCTCCTAAAAGCACCAGCGGGTATCCGTTGCCAACATAAAACCTGGCTAGGTTCCACGTCGATCAGTCTTCCCCGCCCCTCGACGACGTAGAGCTCCCTCGTAAAGCTAGCTAATAATCTTCCAGGCCATCGCGTGGCTAAGGGATGAATAAAAACTTACCCGATCGAGAGGCGTAATGAATTTTAATTAAAAGTTGCAAGATTTCGAACCGAAACGTGGCTCGTCGTAAAATGCAAGCCGAGTTTACGGCATCGAGCGCGAAAGGGTTGCAGTGGGGTATTTTTACGTTTTAGTTCCGTTGGGGCAAGTTGCAATTATTGGAAAATTCCAGGAGCGGTTGATTGGTTTAAATTACCTAATGTAACATTCTGCTCAAATTCTCAGTGAAGATTTCGTTAAGTAGTTGGTAGTTTCTTCCTAAATTATGTTACGTTGATTGTTAAATTGAAATATCTTTGTAATATATTTAAAAAATTAGTTTTCGTCTGATACAAATGAACCAAGAAACAGAACATCAGCAATAAAACATACGCCTATGAAGACCCAAAAGGTCAAAATAAGACGTAAAATTTAGAACGGGATCATGATGTTCCATTGAATTAACTATTTGACAGAATGAAAATAAATATAGAGATAAATGTCTATTATGAAAAGCACAATAAGTTTTGATAAAATAAGTACCGATGCAAAATGAAAGTTTTCCACTGACGAGCGCAAAGCTCGGAAACTTAGCACAATAACTCAACCAAAATACTTGAATAACAATCCGGAGATAGTTCGCTCGATTAAAAAACGGACGTAGCGGCAAACAAAGGTATTTTATCTTCAAAAGCATAACTCTTCACAATATCCGTGGTACAAGAAACTATTTCGTTAACTATCCGAGAATTAAATTATTGAAATGAACTTTTAAAGCAAAGAGCATAGAGCTTATAGTCTTAAAGCCGTGTGTAGATGTACAGATTGTGTCACAAATAAATGTATCATTTCAATTTCGGGTTTCTCAACGAGTATATTGAAAGAAAGTTTATGACATATTTCGTATATAAACCGCCTACATTTGAGTCGATCTCTGCTATAGATAATTTCAATTAAATATTACAAATCGTTTTAAAATATATATGCTATTCAGATCTTGACCGACATTGCTCAATTTCGTTCAAGGAAATCGAAGCTTACATGTTTATTATGAAAAACATTTGAAAATTTCTTACAGTTCCGTTGCCAAATAATAAAAACTTAACTCTTATAATTTTATCCTGCGTCTGTCTGTAGTTAAATTATGAATATATGTAGGAACAAAAATACTGTCTAATTTCTTTTTGGGGTAAAAAATGGTGAGGCTCATTAATCAATTTTGGGGACCTATAAATGCAATATAAAATATCAAGAAAGATTTTTTGAAGTATGTTTTCCTTTATCCCGCCCAGGAGGGGCGGGATAAAGGAAAATATACTTCAAACCTTTTTAACCTCGTATGTCAAAAACCTGAAAAAACAGAATAACGGCGTAAGGACTTCAATTTCAGATTATTTCCATCAATTAGTGTTAATAGATTAAAAAGATGTATGTAACCTAATTATTTGTTGTACGCCTATAGAACATATTATACGAAAAGTAGATTTATTTAGTAGAAAAAACAAGAAATACTAAGAAATTGTTTAACCCGTAGATCTCACATTATTGTGAATCACAGTGCTTAGACATTATGACATTCCACGCTCGGTGAATTAATAGAAATTCTATGTGACCTTAAATGTTTAACATTTTATAGATGAGTGATTTGCCTAGTGGAATAAATAAAAAGTGTTAAAAAAAAATTTAACCCCTATGCCGTACAAAAAATTGTGAATCACAGTGCCCAGATTAATAGAAATACCTTTATTAAATACCGCAAAAACATTTAGGAAAGATCTTGCAGAATAAAGTACCTTTTTTGTTTTATTTATAAACCACATTTAACTAGGACTAAATTATACTCTATCAATTCGATAAAATAAAACTCTGAGATGAAGTAAACTTGTCATATGTGTTGGAACAAAAATAGAGACAAAACACGAATCAGAAAGATAGACCAAAAATAAACAAAGAAAAATACAAAATAATAAGAAAAAAGAAACACCTAAACGCCAGTTGCGTCCATATTAATAACAGTTAAATATTCCTTTTTATATTGTTTTCTTGTACCATTCTTTGTCGTTATCTTACCCTTCAATCGTTACTTCTGCTTTTTCTTTGTTTTCACTTTGCACTAGCATTCATTTTTATTTTAGATGTCTGCTTTTGTTATTTACAGTTTTATTAAGATCTTTTCCATTTGTATAATAGTCCTAATTATGGCGTTCTGCAAATATTTATCTGTAATTATTCCTATGGGAATATTTTTGTGCTCTAGCCACGAAGTAATATTTTTGCTTTTTATTTCTGAAACATTCCTTTAATCGTATTTTCCCACGTTTTAGTTTCATAATCAAAGTCTTTTTACTATTTTTCTACAACGAGAATTAGCATTGAATATTTTATAGTAGGTTCATACATAACCGCGACATTTTCATGGGCTGGTCGCTCTCCGCCGACAATCGATCTGCCTGTCCATGCCTAACCTTAAAAGTTATTCTACAAAATACATATATTACATAAATATATGGTCGTATTGTATTCCGCCCTTATCGCCTCATCTTACTCGGCGCAGGTACCGCCGTGTCCGCTCATATAATTCAATGTCGAAACACTAAAAGCGATCCATTTTTCAGAATATATTTTAGCGGCGTATTTTTTTTTCTACTGGCTAGGAGGATCTAACAAAATGAAATACAATTACAATGGCAAAGATGAATTTTTATTTATTTCTTATTTTTGGTGTTTTAAACGAAAATAAATGTAAGATGTGTTAAAATAAATGTATGATGATAATTTAAATAAATGTATGTGATATTTAAATAAATGTATGTGATATGTTAAAATAAATATAATACTTAAAAACTTGAATCTTTTTTGCATTTTCTGCAATTTTTGTGTTAGCAGAAAATCATAAGTTTTTGTAGTCACAACTACAATTTATAACACTTAAATATACAATTTATAACATTACTTAATAGCTACATCTATAAATCATCAATATAATCATCATGTTGAATTTAATTTTGTTTTTATAGGTTTTGTTATTAACTTATTTTAAAAAGGGAGGTCAAACGATTTTTTATGTGCATACACTGATTTCGATAATCCTTTCTTTTTTTAAAACAAAATAATTAGAGTTGACGTTTAAATCTGTCAATTGTGATTTAATGACGAGGTCCAAAAATAAGCTAAGAAACTTCTCAGCACATTAGAGCATATATACATCAGTTGGATTGAAGTGTTGATTATTATTAATATTCACATTTACTTAAAATCCAAATGTGGATATTTTTTATGAACATTTTTTTGATAAACCAAAAATGATCCAGGGATAAAAACCAAAATACTTCTGTCTCCTCCATTTCCTCTCTGTTTACATTTAAACAAGATTTTCTCATAAGAGCAGTGTATTTAGTGACCCAATCCAAATTTAATTATAAATTTCCAAGAAACTAATAAAAGTTATACAATAATTTGCTATATTATTTGCAATAAGTAATTATCTTAGTATTTATTATAATAATTTGTATGAATGATAATAATTTATAAGTACTTTTCCGTACTTCATAAAAAAGTTCATTATTGAAGTCGATTTTTCTTTTTTAACTTCGGATGTGGTTTTACATTCCTGTTTTATATTTTATAAACGTTTACTAATGTTATCCGTTTTTTTTCGTTTATTCGCCCCTTTACATCCCTAAACAGACTCTCGTTATTTCTAATTTTCTACTGTTCAATTCGTAAAAATCAGAGTTTAAAATTATTCTGCATTTCTCTATTTTGCAGGCAAATACTTTTTAAACTGAGTATCTTAATAACCTCAGGTTGGTATTATTTTGTATTTGTCCATAAAATAAAACAAATCATTGATGAATAAAAAATACTTACTGTTAATGTCGTCCCACATTTTTAAAACTACGGTTCTTCGAAACAATTATTATTGAATTTGAATTGTATCGTTAGCAAAATTATTACTACACGGTATTTCTGAAGATGATGAGAAAATATACACTAGACTAATGGTTATAGGAATACTAATGATGTAAGATTCTGTAGCTGTCTATATTACTTAAAACAATTCAGAATAAACGTGATTTGTATAACGACAACAGACGAAATGTTTCTTTCAGAAACAAAATATATTGAAAGAACTATACAGTGATTCATACTTCCCATACGATCAAACAATTTTACTAAAATGTAAGATGAAATAAATTATGTACATTTTAAAGTAACTATATCAATAGTTGCAAAATGCTTACATGTTTATCGAACTCTATACATAACTAACTTCATAAAAAAAGTTTAAATTCGAGAGCATCACAGACGCGGTATTTCTGAAGGTGATGAGAAAATATACACTAGTCTAGTGGCTATAGGAATACTTATAATGTAAGATTATGTAGCTGTCAATGTTATTTAAAATGACTCAGAAATACGATAAACGTGATTTGTATAAAAACAAGAGACGAAATGTTTCTTTCAGAAACAAAATATATTGGAAGAACTGTACAGTGATTCATACTTCCCATACGATTAAACAATTTTCCTAAAATGTAAGATGAAATAATTTACATACATTTTAAAATAACTATATCAATAGATGTAAAATGCTTACATGTATATCGAACTGTATGCGTAACTAACTTCATAAAAAAGCTTAAATTCGAGAGCATCACAGAGCCCAGTATATACATATGTACCCCTCATAAATATGCACGTAAATAAGTAACAGATGAATAGCATAACCACTAGAGACGGAAATGGCGCCCGAAACGAAAGAGCAAAGACTTAAATGCGGCCAGTAATACATTTCTTATTTAGCCATCATCCCAAAATACAAGTGTTAGGCTTCCGCCATTCATGCCGGTAATAAATTTATATTAAAAACTCATTCTGCCTGTCAAATCGTTTTGGATAAAATCGTTAAGCAATATTTCATTACGGCGACATCTGTCATCGAGCACAGTCGCGTTGCCACGTCTATATTATAACGTGAAGTATTCGAGTTGACGTGCTGGATGATTATATCCGTTACAAGTGTCCAATGATGAGTCGAGTTAGGAGTACAGGGCGAATGTCGGCTTTAAAATAAATGTTAATTCCACTGCTACTAGAATAGCGTGCTATTTTTTTAGTCTTACCAAAACCTTGGCATAAAAACATCAAAAATTGTACCTAAAACGTACTATGAACTTTGACTATGACTTATTAAGTTATCAACTAATAAATCTAAAGCAAAATTATCAATCACATTTGCATGAATATTAACCTTAAATCGGTTTGGTGAAGTTTCTAAATAATTTTAGTACCACTGCCTTAATTGTGAAAATATCCATAATAATTCTAATTCGTCAGCTATCACAAGCAATAATAAGCGTACTATTAGCTCCTCCATATTTTCAATTCATGTTTCCAAACAAAAAATTGCTCGCAATTCTGTGGAAATAAGTTTGACAACTACTTACATTTGAGTCTAAAGTTATACAAATACGTATATCACTTTAGGAATTGATTTTTCCAGTCTTGTCGCAATTTACATATGTTTTCTTATATTTACCTCAAGTTACGATGTCAAGTAAATAACCATTTCACAAGGGTAAATATTATGTGCATATAAATAAGGACATAATTAACATTTATGAAAATATTGTACATATTTAATAGTCAACTGTGAAAGCTATGTCTTGAAAATGAAAACAAACTTGATATAAAGAAAAATAATTTCGTCACTTCACACAAAACTTCAGAATACAAGTTGTCAAGTAAATAACCATTTCACACGGGTAAACATTATGTGCACATGCACACAAAACTTCAGAATATAAGTTCTGTACGACGATAGCTTACATAACCAAAGTTATAAATACCAAGTACTACAAGATATTTTTAATAAAATATATTTTCTGTAATGCAAATTAAAGTATGATATAAGAATGATACATGGAAACTAAAATTCTACCTCATTTTAAAGATAAACAGAACAAAATGACGACCAATTAATTATTTATTAATTAAATTAATATTTTTATATTTATAAAAATATTATTTTTAATAAATATTTTAATATTTATAAAATATCTGTATATAAAGCGACTATATATTTGTATTTCTTAATAAATTGTTGTAGTTAGAAACCATTAAGAAATATATTTCAATAAATTAAACAAGTCAATTTTAACTCGATCGATGATAGTACAATGTGGCCGCGACTTATTTCTGTACACCCTCCTTCTAGGAGAAGATAATACAACCATATTCAACATAGATTATCGATATTGTTGAATGTTATAAAAAATGATTCGAAAATAATTATAATTCTTTAATGATAAAACTCAAATTAAATAATTTAAAGCTTTTAGACTTAATTTTTGTAATATGTGCTTCATAACGAACATTTATTAATGAAGGTGAAATACTAACAAATCTCTTTTTGTGTTAAATTTCTAAAAAAAATTACGTATCTGATTAACTTATATTAGCATAAGTACTAAAATTATATTTCAAGTAATATTGGTTAACGGTACTAGTAAAATAAAATAGTTGCCATCATAAATTTAAATTTTGAAATCATGTTGTTCTCTGAAAAGAAAGATTGGACGCAAAATAGAAAATAAAAAAATACTAAAGTAATTCTTAACCTTGTCAGTATTTTTTTAAATTTAATCGCCCAAATTACTTCATATTTTGGCCGTGTCATCCAGTATCTACATAACATGACACGAAGGCTGTCAATTATGAGTTTATGCAAATTTTATGCAAACGGGCATTAAATTAAATTACAGTCAAAGCATTACCTAATATGGCGTAAGTAGAGAATTAGGACATTTTTTTAATTCATGTGCAGAGGTTTATGTGTTAATAAAAGTGTACTACCTAACTAAAATTTGATAATGTGATTAGTTTTTAATTCGTCATGTACATTGCATTAACCTTACTTTTTAAATTTTCAAAATTCCTTATATAGCTACTATTAATTTTCTGTTTGGCGCTAATAACATTAAATAGATTAAAAAAAATGCGAAGCAAAAATTACTTTCTAAATAGTGTTTTACTTTATAAACACATTTAAGTGTGTTACATTTAAATCAAGTTTAAATAAGTCTTTAGTCACTTAAATCTACTTTTTTCAGTCACACAAAGAAATAAGAATAATAAAAAATTGTATTAAATGACCTAAGAATAACTTTTTACATAGTTAAAAATGAAATAGAATCATAAATAGCGAGACAACCAACAGAAGCTTCTTCAAATACATATTATTACTCAAATCGCCCTTCTCTTGCCAGATGCGTCATACCTTGATCAATGCTAATCCTCAAAGTTATTAAGAAGTTGCCTACATTATAAAACGGAAATTAATTCCCTACCCGTGCATCCGAGCTTCACACTGAAACAAAAATATAAACCAACATTCTGACCGCGTACCATTCGCAACTTGATTTAATCCTCTGAATTTAAAACAAATCCTATTAATATGACAGCGGAGAAAAAAAAACCTTTGAAGTTATTATGACACTAAACACGTTGTCTATGCCGTTCAAGTCGCCATATTCTTTTTTGTCTCCTGTCGCGGTTCGCCTTTTTGCCTTTCCCTCTCTTTTTCCGTAGTTGTCACTTAGAGTAAAGGGTCGGACGTGAAATGGGCGCGAAAATAAATGACATGGATGTTAAATTTATTAAGACGATATTTCACGTTCGCGCCGCGCGCCGAGCTCGCGAGTCGCCATTTTGTAGTGGTTTAATGACATTTGTTGGACCAGTGTTGCTAGTTCTTAAAATACGGTATTGTGTATTTTATTAATTAAATTGTTTTTGGAATACATGAGATTAATGTGTGTGCAATTATTTATGTGCAACGTGGGTTTGTAATAAATTGGGTTGTAATAAACATGATATATCATGCATATAAAAATGTCGACACAAAAGCAAAAATAATTGTTTTATATTATTTAGATGATGGCATTACAATTTTAGTCTATATTTCGAAAGGATTTATCATAAAAGTGGATACATTTACACTAATTGAATTATAACGACGAGCGCGGAAACAATTTAAATAAATAAAAGTGTAAATCATAACTGAATTTTAGTAAGTTTGATTCTACAAATACTTCATATTTTCTAGAAATACAAAATCGTCATTAAATATTCTCTACATAATGTTTAGTATTTAAATATACTTTACATTTTTTTAAAAGTATATATCTCATAAAAATATTTTATTTCACGTTGAACTCTAATATACAAAACAAATACAAACTCGATTTAGTGTAAAAAATAAGCAGACGCAATCATTTAAAAAGCCTCTACAGACGACAGTCGCCTTCCACACCGAGACTCATTGGAGAAGAAACTTTTTTTAATGTCCACAGCTAAGCTTAATATTTAACTTAGAGCTTTTCCTTGGTTATCGTCGATCTAGTAAAATTTTAAATTCAATTTGTAATTTTCTTTATTATTATAGAAGTTCGCTTTTCAGTTTATCTTTAGAATTATTTTAAGGTCATTAGAGATAACATTTGGGTTCGATATGTCACCAAGCATTGACTCATTGTAAAAAGATTTGAGTGAAACTGTATTATTGTCTAGTTATTATTTTCATACTACTTAGCACCGATGATTTGTTTAATTATTATAATCGATATATACATAAATTTAACATATCGTTGCAAAACGTTTTTTTTACTTTTAGGGGGCAAAAAATATGTACATATATATAGGCAAATTTTTCGAAAGCTATCATTATACTAATTTTTTTTAAGGCAGTAAATAAACATATAAACATTCTTTATAACAAAACCGGCTAAACAGATTTCGTAACAGTCTATGAGTTTCCAATTTGTTAATACAATTCAAAGAATCTTAATCCAAAATTTCAAAGAAATGCATGAATTTTCCTAAAATTTGTCGATATTTTATAAATTTACGATGAAAAAAATAGAGAGGGGTGGGTTAGTATCCATGACACATTATTTTGAAGCCCAATAATTCGTAAACTCAACTTATAGGTAACAATATTAAATGAAACCTCCTAATGGAAATGGTGAACGTTAAAAATAGTCGTCTTCACTCCGAATTGGGGGGAAGGAGTTCGGGGTTTTATTGAAAAAAACGTTACATTTGAAAATATTTTTATATTAATTTTAAACCCTCATTAGAAAAATCTACCTGTCAAATTTGTACATATGTCTAAAACTGAAGAAACCACGAGGCCTTAATCGAGGGACAAACATGACGAAGACGCGTTTTTTGTTTAAAATAGAATCCTAAAAAAACTGAACAAATTGAAAACAGCTGCAATAATAGAAAGCGAATTTGATTCCAATATTTGAGATTTTGGCCTGAATTTAGAATACTTTAAGTTGGGAGTAATTTATAAGACGTTCTAGCACAATATCGGTGTTTTGTGCTAATACAAAACTCCATTATTTTTTAGAAAACGCCATAAAATATAATACATTTTTCGTCGTAATTAACGTCTTCACGCAATGAGTCGAATGATAATTTCAAGAGCGATATTCAATATACCATAAGTATACTTTACCTTGTCTACAGCTATTAGTAGTATTAAATAATTTAAGAAATGACATTTTGTTTATATATATCAAAACGAGCATCTGTTTCAAAACCAACCCGACTCGTATAACTAACTTACTTTTAAGTTATTTAAACTAAACACGTTCAATCCGCGTTAACGTAATTGAATTCAAGTTTGTTACACACCTATTTACAACAGTAAGTAATGTTAAAATAACTTAAGAAATAAAATTCTATCAAAATTTATCAAAACGAAAATAAGTTTCAACACAAAACTTACTTTAGAACTATTTAAAATAAATACGTTTTGTACTAAAGTCATAATCTAATTTAAAGTTTACCAAAGATATAATTGGCTATTTGACTAATTTTTTTTTATTTCATTAATCATAATTTCAAGGTACAAGCTGATGAAGAGTGAAAAAATATTTTTAATAATCTTAAAAATTGACCGAGTTATAAAAGTTTAAATTTAATCTTTAGACAAGGATGGGAATACTGTGTTTTGAGGTCATTTATAATATTGCACATTATATTCTAAAAGAGAAAAAGAGACAGCGATATACCCAACCCTATCCGTATCTTCAAATTTAGAAGGCTGTAACTGGTTTATTTATCAATCAATCTTTGAATTTTTTTCAAGACTGGTTTTTGATTAACTTATGTTTCACAATATTGTACGAAAAATATCAAAATTTCGAATGAGTCAACTACCGTATTTAAATCGATCTAATCATTTTCGATTTATAAATGACAAAAAAGCATAAAATATGACGTTTATCCTGGATATTCGCAATAATTCACCGAAAAAGGTATTTTATACCTCTATTCTATAATTATATACAGAGTGAGTAAATATTAATACGCATACAACAGCACTGTGTCTTCTCTACTATGAATAAGATATTAAAGGACCACTCTTTAGTATTAAACCTCAGTAATTCATTAATATCTAATTTCAAACAACGATCTATACATACCCGGGCAAGCTGAGGCTATAAACTCATCTGTCAGGAACTCCATCTGAACTAATTGCTTTTTAATTGATCTCTGTTAGAGATATTTATTCGTGAAGTCTTATAACTTTTTGTGATGATATCATTGGCATTTCGGATGAGCTTTTAAAGTGCTACTATGCTTGTGTGAATTATTTTTTTTTATCAACAATTGTTTTTTTTTGGTTGTAGAAAGCCGACCAGGTACGATGATTGCTACGGTTTTAATGGGTAGGTATATCGATGAACTGATAATTATTGAAATAGAAAACTAATGTAGTTATAGAATATAACACGATGCTGAGTAATGGTGTTTTAATTTTAGGTCTTTGTGGCGCTTGTACTTTTTTGATTATATCATTGGATATACGTTTTTATAGCTGTACGTGTTTTATTTTGAAGTAGACGTTGCAGAAATATTTATATCGGTTGGAGGAATATGCATAGAATAAATTGAATTAATGTGAAATAAATCAAATTAATTTTAAGTTAAAAAAATATCTGTATTAAATCAGGCTTTTTTTAATATTTTTCTAGTTAAAAATATCAAAAGCGGGCTCCGATCATCCTCAATCCATCAGTTACAAAAGCACGCCTTTTATGAAAATAATTTTGACGGGATAGAGAATCAAGTTACCAACATTTAAAACATATATATTACAAGTATTATTTATATACACTTATAATGTACTTATTTACATAGAAAATTTATTAAATGTTTAGAAATATTAAAATTATTTTTCACCATGTAAATATGTTACTTAGTATATCTTTCATAGCAAAAATATAGTGAATTTCTCAAAAACTATGGGTTTTATACCAAGTATATAATTTTCCGGTAAATATCTCGTAAACCGATTTTTCATTGTGTTCATTTTAACAGTCACGAAAATATGGGTATGAGTATGTAATTTTTCATGTTTTTCTATATATATTTGAAGTTGACATTCTTATAGGTAACATTTTCAATTCGTGTCTCATATGACACGTGTTGGAAAAACACGATTGTTGAATGTGGCTCGTTTAAAATTGCAAATATATATTTTTTTATTTTTAGTTTCTGAGGTATATGTGGGTTAATATGCTTTCTGCATTAAACAGTTTCTAAGAAAACCGGCTGTGACAATCATATGGTCTGCCAGATACTTGATTAATTTTATAAAGTTTCCTTTTTTTCTTCTGAGATATGAAAATACTTCATGGTAAAATCTAAATAAACCATTTGATTTATAAGTATATATATATATATATATATATATATATATATATATATATATATATATATATATATATGTACATGTACATACATATATATATATATATATATATATATATATATATATATATATATTTATAGTGTAAACTCTTTATAATGAAACTCAAGGGACCGAGTATTTTCTTTCGTTATAGAGAGTTTTCTCTATATAGAATGTGTAAATAAAATACATATTTTTTGAAAATTATTATATATGAGTTTTTATTATTAATTATTATATTAATTATTATATTTGATATGAGAAAGCCGTAATGTGTTAAAGATCAATTTAACCCAGTAAATACGTGTTCCTAACGAAAACAGCAATAATAACTGTACACAATAACAGTAATAAATCTGTGTCTATTAATCCTTGGAATTGTCGGCATTTGTAAAGGTAATTTCGAAGTCCAAGTACGCCTATTATAAATACGTACTAGTGATAATAAACAATAACCAACTTTTTTCACCTAAACCATGTCTTCTCTTTCTTATAAAGAATTGCGAATCAGTACATGGGTTAGAAGACAAACCAACCAAGATCAAGCAGTGTTTACATTATAAAGAATTATTCATTATAAAGATTATTTTTATAACGAGTTTGCTTTGTTTTATAAACGTCTATTATAAATTAATGTGAGTACTCTTCAGTAATATAATATTTTGATTTCATATTGAATGAGCAGTAATTTTAATTATCATTAAATTAACTTCGTTATTTTTTCTATTTTTAATCTGCAATGTAAAAGAAAGGACGCCTCCTTTCTTCGTAGCTTCATATGTGATATACATATATATTCCACGAGTATTTTCAATAATGAACTCGCGCGCCATCTGAGTAGCAATGAAAGAGCTATCGACAAAGGGCGTGCCGTTTCGGTGACGTACGCATCAATCGTCGAAGACTTATTTCGCGTCACTGTCCAGACAAGACACTTGATTTACCGCGACTCTTATCTGCGAGGGGCGTGGGGTGGTCCCGTCGCATCACGCGCTCTTGAAGAAATCCTTAATTGATAGATCGAAATGAATGTTTGATGAGAGTGGATTTTGATTGGGAAAGAGGGAAAATATTGAACCGAGTGTCTCTGGCAATCCCTTTGTTTGCGGTTCGGAGGAGAATCTTATCTTTTTAGCTCGTTTCAGGTTTCAGCTGTCGGTGACGGTGGCTTTGAATAGACGCAGAAAAATAAAGCAATTGTTATACGAAAAAGGTTAGATTTGGTCCGAATTGGAGAAATGGAATATTAAAAGAAAATCTTTTCTGTTTTACTTTTACGTATGTCGGCTCTCAACTCCCCGTATAGTACTTAATATATTGTATAATTGTTAAAAAAGTTTTGATTATATAGGTAATCAGAATATGCTTTTTATACTGTAAGGAAAAATAACCATGGAAAACGATATACGAGCAAGAAATATTTTTCATTTAATTTGGTTACGATAATAATTTGGGAAATTCGCCTGTAAAATAATTAAATATATCGTGGACCGTATGCCATGCACGTAAGGTAGATATACGAATAGAGCTTCAAATGTTTTTTTTGTGAGTAGTGAAAAAAACCTACTTACTTTTGCAGTAAAGTGACTTTAAGACTACTGCCGTAGTGGAAGTAGTCTTAAAGTCACTTTACTGCAAAAGTAAGTAGGTTTTTTATATATATTATTGAACTAATTTTGTCCACTATACAAACTATCTTAAATTTATATACGAACTATTTTGTGCCAAGTTTCATTTGAATCGAATAGTGTAATATATCTATAACAAGTCAATATCCATGTAATTGATATATGTTTTTTCATTGAAATCTTATTTATTTTTGAGATGGAAACTTCTTTAGGCGCACCTTCACACTGCACCTTGAAGTGAAATATTATTCTAGGAAGTGAATGAAGCTGAACTTCACTCGGGTCAGTGAAAATCGATCGGATAAACTCGGCTTTTTTCGATATCGGCGAAACGAGTGCACTGTCTAATATGTAGTACGTCCTTTCAAGAATTACGTTCTATTTTTGAATAATATTTTATTTGAGTGTAATTTAATATAATATGTGTATGTTATTTTTCAGACTAATTCCCCATTCCGCCAGTTTCGTTGCATTGTCGACTCTTCCGACTTAATTCGATTAGCTCGTTTATATCGGGGTATTGCATTAAACTGTCTTAAAACCTTAAAGGTTAAAAAAATTACATAAATATAATGGGGGTTCGTCCGGAATTTGAACCCAGTACCTTTCACACCGAATGCGAAAATCATATCCCTGGACTGACAAGCAATTGTAGTGGTTTTCGAAAATTTTTGTATGCATGAGTAAGCGTATTTTTTTAAAATAAAATCATTAAAAATAAAGTATTTTTGGCAATATTTATCGGTAGACCACGCTTTACTTAATTAATGCTTCAAATCTTTGCTTGCGCTACGGTTTTTATTAATATTTTAATATAATACGCGTATGTTTTTGTGTTTTGGAATAATAATCACGCATTGCTCCATATTCACCGAAATAATATCCATCATATAACGTCAATGTAAATGTACATACACATAAGTATGTATATATATATATATATATATATATATATATATATGTGTGTATATATATATATATATATATATATATATATATATATATATATGTGTGTATATATATATATATATATATATATATATATACATATTAAAATTAGAAGTTTTAGAAATAGAATATTAGTAATTAGATTTTTTTTATTCAGGTTCACCTGATAGTAATAATTTTGAAAATAACTATTAAAATTGCTTTTCAAAATAAACCCGTACGAAACTTTGGTAGTTTAATATTCCTCGACAAATAGTTATACGGACGGTATATTGCATACGAGTATGCTGATAATTTGCCGTCTTAAAATCTTCCCGAATAAATACTCTGTACATTGTAAAGGTAAAATTGAAATAGGTCATCTAGCAGACATACGTTATACGTTATACATACATAAAGTTTTTCTTTAACCTTATTAATAATTCACTGTATTCTCAAGACATCGATGGCCTTAACCGTTAAAAGATATATTTAAACAGATAAATAATTATCTTCGTGACAAGACCCATCTGATTTAAACGTGGCTAGGAAATTTATATGTAATACGTAACATTCAACCCGCACATTTCGATCTGTGCACTTACGCTGTCAACCCCTAATCGGATGGGTTCATAAATAATGCCGACCGATATGTGTGTTCCGCATCGGCTTACTTAATACAGGACACATTTTCTACAAACTTAATTAGTAGCTAGGGTTGGTTTATCTATAACGAGCATTCGACGTTATGGTACTGCGCTACGCTACGGCGATATGGAGTGTTTCATTAATAGGTTCCAAGTTTTTATTCATTTACTTAATCTAAGTTTCTTTCCTTTCCCTCTGGCATTATTAAGGAAGTAACGCGCAACAAGAGGTTTCTTTTAAGTAGTTTTGCTTCTTGTTGGAGTGCTTTGGACACCACAATTTCTACATTTATGGTAACTTTAACATATACGATAGAATAAGAGAGAATTATCGTCATAAAAAGAAGTAATTCAAGGTAATTTTTAATCTTTTATGACAGAAAGATTAATCAACAATTAACATTATTTATCATTCAAATGTTTTGTTCCATTAATTGATAGAACTAAGCTTTTTACGGTTATATTTTTGCGGTTGTGTTCAATAAAACCTCTGATATATGAATAATATTAGCTTTTCTTATATATTACCATGAAAGCCTAATATTAATAAAAAATGTTTAATAAAATAGTTTAGTATGAAAGATATTAGTAGATTTATTTTTGATCAATCAGGTTATGATAACAGGTTTTAAATTTTGATGATTTGAATATAATACAAAAAAGGTGGCTAGGAATTGAGGAAAAACCTTCAATTAAATATCTTATAATGTGACTGATAATTGTACGAAAGAAATAAGTGTGGCAAAACTAGAAATGATGAAGACAAAAAAAACAGAAACAATACCGAAAATTTTAACTTTAAGAAAGTTTTAATTATATAGATAGATATGTATACTACGAAGATATGTTTATTAATTTCTACGAAATAAAAAATATGAGAAGCTGTTTTTTTAACGACTTTAGTATATGTACGAAATAGCTTTTGGGCACAGTTTACCATCCGTGGATTTCCGATTAATGCAACAGAAATTACCAAAGAATTCGTTCAAACTTTCGCATTTATATTTTTAACAAGATATAAATAAAATTATGAAAACATCCAAAAAAAATCATACCTTTGAAATTCATCCAATTATACTATTTTATTTAATTGTCAGTGAAAAATTTGAAAAATAAACCTGTCCTAAAGTAAAAGCTCAGCAAATTAACAATTCCGCACCCAAACCCAGACCAGGCTTAATATAAAGCTAAAGTTAATAAAGAAACCCCATAACTTAAGGTTATACCCCGTTGAAATTGATACTTATACATTATGAGGAAATTTCCAAGGAGGGGAAAGAAAATGAAAGGGATGTAAAAAGCTACCATTAAGGCTTCGCTGCTATCCTTTGATGCACTCTGCCGTTTTGCAGGGGGGAATCAATCTCTTGTGCTATTTATTATATTTAAAAACGGAGATGTGCCCAAGCTTCAGTTGAAGTTATTAAGAAACGAATCTTGTATCGTCAGTGATTTGAGAAATATAGCACTAAGTTTCATGCAGCGGAAGTGAAACTGGTTAAGGAAAACGTTAGAAAATGTTTTTGGAATACATATTATGTGAATAATAACGTAATTTTGGAAACCAGTAAAAATTTTATTGTACGACTTGGTTGCTTAAAAATTATTCTCGTAACCCAAATAGCCTTGAAATATAGTGTAATGTTATTGATGTAAAATATGTAAAAACTGAAAGTTATTATTTGAAATATATGTTATATATATGTTTTAATTTTTTTTAATCGGTGCTTTTATTTATATTTATAATATTCAAACAACTAAAGTACAGTTTCTGCTAAGAAACATTTATTATTAAATGGGGAATTTTACATCACAAATTTACGACTTAATTACCTTTCTCTACAATAAATTTTTACTTTTATGCGATTTTTATTCCTCGCAGCAGCATGTATAAGGCAGCATAGCGTGCATAGTCGCGCAACATACCCCGACCGAATACCTCAGATTAAGACGTTGTACCGCAAGCGATAATGAAGTCGCATTAAAGAGGTTCAATATATTTTCTGGACAGAGTTAAGGAGAATACCTAACGACACGTTAATTTTAACTAACATCGGACCGCAGCTAACGGCCACCTGAGGCGGAGAGCCGATTTGTAACTGGATTTGAGGGGACGATTAAACACTAATATCACGGGCCATGGGCGGGCTGAACCCATTATCGTTACGCGTGGACGGTACGCACATTCCAATTATATTCGTGTTTTTGTTTTCGACTAACCGTCGTCTTCTAACTATGTTAACGTCATTTTTTTATTATAATTATCGATTTTATTAGAATTTTATACATGAGGGGCGGTTTCATTTACATCGTATTTCTGAACATAAAATCTGGCAAAGGTTGAGGTTTTTGAATATCCCGAGTTTCTTTAAATAACTATGGATTATTTACAAAATTGAGTTTATTTACAAAGTTTTGTTGAGAAGTGTGATTTATTGTATAGGTTTGTGATTTACTATACTGTAAATTATATAATTTTGTGAATTTACTGAATTTATTAATTTATTATAATTTAATCTACAGTGACGAAATAGATCTTTTAATATTGAAAAGAAATAATATAATTCTATGAAACTTATTAACAAATTCATTTGGATTTTTAATTGATTGCTTTTGTTAAATTTGGAAGAACGTAGCTATTTCGAAATGAAAGAAGTTTAGGCTAAACATAAGCCTAATAAAATTGTTTGAACGTATAATTACCACAGCGTATTAAGTACTAAATTTTCGTCTCTTTCTTATATCTGAGTCGAAACTATTATATTTACACTATATTACCACTACTATATTTACCACTACTTCGACTTAGCGTCATTCAGTATATTTTAATCGGAGTCCGTTGTTAAACCAATGGTTTTTGGTCAGGGTGCTGTTTTTTTACACAAAGCAAACTGATTGAGTGAGTAACATTTGAACTTTGCAATACATAGGCGAAATTAGGTTTTTCTGTGGTAAATTTCTTACAATAACTGTTATCTAATGACGAAAACCAGGACGAAGGATCTTTCGAAATACGGATGGGTTCATAAGGATATTATTAAGATGTGGGTATGATTGATGGTCACCCATCCAATAAGCGATAGGTACTTGCCTTGCTCAAACGCAGTGATGGAATCATATTAAACAATACAACTAGACTATAAGCCCTTCGAAACTAAGTATTTTAGTATTAAATTTTCCAAATATTATTTCTTGCAAAAATTGTTTGAAAAATAAATGTTCTTTCTTTAACATAACTAGTTACATAAAGTTTTTTTCTTTTTTTCACTAAAATTGCGACTTAATTATTTTAATAATCATAAAATAAGCTATTTACAATTTTTTGCGAAATCATCTTTATAAAAGTCCAAATAAACATCTTATTCTATTCCTTTTTAATTTAAATGCTTTATTTTTATTTTAGCTGTAATTATACAAATTCTCGCAAATTAATTTCAGAACACACGAACACTTTTTATGAGGGTTTCGTTGTTTCCATTTACTGTATTATGTATTGAGATCCGTTTTAATAAAAAAAGTTGGAACTAATTTCAATGGCAAAATTATTTTGACAACTGCACGTTATTTATTAAAAATATTTGAATGAAAAAACTATTGTTATTTTTAGAATACTAATTGGTCTTCATTTAAAAGTAATTACTACGTTTAACTCAAAATATGGGTCATTAAAGAAAATAAATGCGGGAATACTTACATCATGATTAGTATTATAAATGCGAACGTGTTTTCATTATTTCGCTATTTAAAAACTTAGCAAATGAATATCTCGTTATGTGTAACATAGCAAATATTTATCTTGTTACGCATGACTTGGCATATATTTATTGTTTTAGCAATTTATTTACGCGTTAATATTTTCATTTTGCATTGTCTAGTTTGTTTTCAATGTCAATAATTCGGAAGGTTTTTTCACTAGCAACGTTTTCTAAAATTTCGATATAATGAACAATAAATGCAATTTGTGTGCACATTTTTACTACAAAATTGTTGACATATCTGTAGTTATCACAAATTATAACCGAAGTGAAACAAAAATAAAAAACTGGGCAAGTGTGGGTCGGACTCGCACATGAAGGGTGCCGTAGAACCAAACAATGTTAAAGTCATAAGTTTGTATTTCTGAAAGATACTGTGAAAAACAAAGTCGTTACTATGGTTGGTACAGAAAATATCCCAAATCTCATAAACTGAACAATATATCTTTTTCAAGCCAATTTTCGTTGAAAGTTTATTTCCATTCTACTATCTTATTTTTTTAGACTTTTACACGCGTTAATTGAAAGGTCAGAGAAGTAGGGGAATACGCTTTAAGCGCATATCTCACCAACTATTGTCTTAAGTAAAAAAGTTTTTTGGAACTGAAGGTATTAGTTTTTAAGACTTATCTAAAGATACCCCTTACGTATAGCGATTCACGGAAGACACCTACCATCCGCCTACACCTTCACTTACAATTTCATTTATATAGTGCCAATAGTCTCCGAGTAAAACGGCTGTAACATACAACGCTACGGTTTTTGGCATTTGGCTACGAAATCCTAAAAATATGTGTTAATGAATAATTAATTTATTGAAATATTTAAAATTCGTGACTTACATTTAAAATTGAGTTGGCCATGACACAAAGACAGCAGAACATACCCTTACGTGTAGCGATTCAAGAAAGACACCTACCATCCGCCTACACCTTCACTTACAATTTCATTTATATAGTGCCAATAGTCTCCGAGTAAAACGGCTGTAACATACAACGCTACGGTTTTTGGCATTTGGCTACGAAATCCTAAAAATATGTGTTAATGAATAATTAATTTATTGAAATATTTAAAATTCGTGACTTACATTTAAAATTGAGTTGGCCATGACACAAAGACAGCAGAACATAATATCTTGAAAATGTTTAAGTACATAAATCATTTGACGGACAGGGCGAAATTATAATGGTACGGTTTTTGACATTTGGCTACGTAATCCTAAAAATAAATGTTAGTAAATAATATATTTATTAAAATATTTAAAATTCGTAACTTAAATTTAAAATTGAGTTGTTCATAACACAAAGACAACAGAGCATAATATCTTGAAAATGTGTAAGTACATAAATCATTTGACGGACAGGGCGAAATTATAATGGTACGGTTTTTGGCATTTGGCTACGAAATCCTAAAAATATGTGTTAATGAATAATTAATTTATTGAAATATTTAAAATTCGTGACTTACATTTAAAATTGAGTTGGCCATGACACAAAGACAGCAGAACATAATATCTTGAAAATGTTTAAGTACATAAATCATTTGACGGACAGGGCGAAATTATAATGGTACGGTTTTTGACATTTGACTACGTAATCCTAAAAATAAATGTTAGTAAATAATATATTTATTAAAATATTTAAAATTCGTAACTTAAATTTAAAATTGAGTTGTTCATAACACAAAGACAACAGAGCATAATATCTTGAAAATGTGTAAGTACATAAATCATTTGACGGACAGGGCGAAATTATAATGGTACGGTTTTTGACATTTGGCTACTAAATCCTAAAAATATATGTTAGTAAATAACACATTTATTGAAATATTTAAAATTCGAAACTTAAATTTAAAATTGAGTTGTTCATAACACAAAGACAACAGAGCATAATATCTTGAAAATGTGTAAGTACATAAATCATTTGACGGACAGGGCGAAATTATAATGGTACGGTTTTTGACATTTGGCTACTAAATCCTAAAAATATATGTTAGTAAATAACACATTTATTGAAATATTTAAAATTCGTAACTTAAATTTAAAATTGAGTTGTTCATAACACAAAGACAACAGAGCATAATATCTTGAAAATGTGTAAGTACATAAATCATTTTGAGAGACACGAAGTGTAATCTACTCTGTATGACAACACTGGCCGAAGCTTACTCAATGTTCTCTTTGACAGAAGGCAGAACTTAGTAAATAGCTGTATTAAAATGTTGGCACGCTGTCAAAATTGTATTCTAAATGAAAGCAAAAAAAAAAACTCAAATGACACATCGTTATTGTCATGTATATTTCAAATGTACTTAATTCATTTATTACGAATTTGTTAATTAAACAATTTTGAAATAATATGTGTGTTAAAGAAATTGTGCAGCAGTAGTATTTAATATTCTAACTCCAAATTTGTGTAGATATTTTCTGATTTGTTGATGAAAGATTTAAGAAAATATTAAAGACTGTACCAGCGCGACTTCATACGCGTGAAATTCTGTATAAGAAAAGTTATTAAGTATTTTTGTTTTTGTTTTAATTTGTTTTTTTTTTAAATAAAACAAAGTTTACTAATAACGCTAATAGATGGCTATGGAAATACCATATCGTAATAAATATATGTGCATAGAGCTTATTAAAAACGCTAATACGTGGCGTTGGCAGTACCGACATCGTAATATTCACCAATTCAGGGTATTTTTTATATCTGTACACCTAGATGAAAAAGTATTCTATATGCTGCTCGATAATATAAACTATCGCTACACCAAATTTCATCAAACACGTATAGTAGATTTCGCATGATTGTAGAACAACTTAACACACAGATAAGCAGACAAACAAAAATTTTAAACACAGATTTCCTGGCTTTTGCTGTCATTCTATACGCTAAACTAGTCCTTCATTTTAACTTGTTGCCCATGTACAGAATTCACTCTGGTACAATTTTATTACGTAAGTAGATTATATTCTAGTATTTATATTTCGATTATAATTTCTTTAATATTTAATGTGAAAAGCAAAGTCTCGATATTTATAAAGACTGTTTACATATATGGAAAGAATTATTAAACTGATTTATGCATAAAATAGAAATTACTGGTATATTATTTATTTACTGGCGAAAATAATACTAAGGGCTTAATAATGTGCGAAAGTATAAGGAAGTGTATAAAAAAGGCAATTGAGAAATGATAAGGTCAATTAACATAATCTGCACATCGTTTCTCCCGACGCATAAGTAAAGGTATAAATAAGGTATGATAAGAAAAAATGAGCTATACTCTATATAGTTGTCGACGCTGCATGTAACATATCAACAGAAGACGTAAATTTACAAATAAATAGATTAAATTGAATATTATTGACATATATTATGGCGGAACTATTTAATTTTTAGTTGTATAATTTTTTAATGTGTTCCTACACATTAAACCGAACCACTCAATCCAAGTAATATATTACCTACCATAATATTAAATAAAATGGTCGACATTTTTTCCTTTGGTGCATTTTATAAGCTTCACCAATCTCAATACTTTCTTAATCTAATATATATGTATGTGTCGGAACAGAGTTCCACAGTTGTTCATATCTCTCCAAATATTTAATACAAGTTGACGGAAATAATTTTAATTGGAAGTTGCAATTAAATCCTAGAATGTTTAATTATAGTCTACCGTAATCGTACCTAGAAGTTCATATCTTTCGAATCTATGGTTGAAAAATTAAAACGATAGGCACAATGCATATAAATATAGAATTTAGTATGTTATTAAATATTAATAATGCTAAAGAGAACCTAAATAAAAAAAAACATTCAACCATATTTAAAAAAAACTTTTCGAACGATCTTCCGAAAAAAAAAATCCGTCATAGTTTTACGTGTGTGGTGAGAGACAAACTTTTTTTAACATATATAATATGTAGCATCCATTTGCTAAATATCGTGCACAATCATCTGCAATTGTAGAAACTGAACTTGTGACAAACGAACTGAGCGAAGGTGTAGCGAAATTATAAGGGTACTTTTAATATGACTAGACTCGAAACTGATACATGTGAATATCGATACAAGAATTATTTACAATCCTAAACTACATGAACTATAATTATAATGTTTGCAATTTTCATATTAAAGATCAGAATTTTCCATATTATTAATTTTCTCTTTCAAATCAATTGATAAAAGAAATTCTTAACTTGAAGCAGGGATTATATTTAATTTCAACAAATGTTTAGTGTTAAGAACTCCATTCCTCATTTTTCTAAATATTAGAAGAATATGCAAAATTTTCCGTTAAATCAGAAACCATATTCATGGCTAAACTTATCATGAAAATGTGGTTACTCTGAACCTAAGCCACGGATTTACATGTAAAGAAATGCAAACCTAAAAAAGCAACCATTTTTGACTCTAGGACTAAACGTATCATAAATGTTTGTGATTAAAATAAATACAGTCTCCAAAAATACGTCAAAACCTTGATAACTTGGTATGGATGGATATAATAAATCCTCAGTTTATAATAAATCTTTAGTCCTGTTCCCCGTACGCTATGAGTGAGCTATCAAAATAACATCCAATGAAGCATTCACTTTGATGTGACAGTAACATCCGAGCAGAGCATGTCTTATGATGCCTTACGTGCATATAACTGACTTCTATTTTTGATATTTAGTACTGGAAATGGGAATTACTTTGTCGTCAAAGGAAACAATATTAGTAAACAAATTTAAAGAAACATTTCTGCAGCGTAAGAATGTATTACATCAGTATATTTGAAAATAAGTAGATTAAATATACAAATGTAAATTAAGAAGGTCTCAAGAATCAAGGGAAATCTTACGAGTTCTATGTCATTTCCCATGAAAATGGAATTGGACGTTCCATTATTGCTATCTATCTGATTTCCATAGAAAATTAAAAGATAGAAACATACAAGCATATACAAATCTGATAAATACATTTTCTCACAAGAAATTCTATGTAGTATTACATCTTATATTTACTTGGTAGAAATAATCCAAAAATTAAATTATGAAGATAATATCTATGACACGAAATTGTGTACAACAACGGGTCGTTTATATCGCATCTCATTTCATCTAATATTTGGGAAAGTCTCTAGAGATGACTTTTTTATATATATTTTTCGAATATTATATATCTTTATTAGATTGGTTACTATCGTGGAATGAATATTGTCACGATTTTATTTTCTTCTTCATAAATCTTCCAACATTTTATCATCTGAAGATCCCTTAGAATAAATGAAATTATTATTCACATAGTTTTGCTGGAGCATATATATTTTTAGTATATATATTTTTAGCATTTTAAATATTATATTAAGTGTCCAAAGTTTTCTTTAAAGTTTTAATATATATGACTTTTTTGTTTTGCGCAATATCTTAAAAATACGCAAAAATACAAACCATCGCATCCTACTGACACATCAATCATAATTTGAATCGCTATTCTGATAATAACGAAAATGACATGACCATCTTAAATCGTTAATATTATATAAAACTTTTTTTTAAACTTTTAATATAACGTCTTTGCAGTATTTAAAGTAACATATGTTGACATTTTTGTTTTGCGCAATATCTTAAAAATACGCAAAAATACAAACCATCGCATCCTACTGACACACGAATCATAATTTGAATCGCTATTCTGATAACAACGAAAATGATATGACCATCTTAAATCATTAATATTATATAAAGCGCCCAAACTTTTCTTTAAACTTTTAATATAACATCTTTGCAGTGTTTAAATTATAGTATGTTGACATTTTTGTTTCACGCAATATCTTAAAAATACGCAAAAATACAAACCATTGCATCCTACTGACACACGGATCGTAATTTAAATCGCTTTTCTGATAACAATGAAAATTATTGCAAAATTGTTAATCGTCTAAACCAAACCAATTCACATAACGAAACTACTTAAAACAAATCTCGTGTGACAGACACCCACAGCCCAAACGTTTCCCTCTTCAAACTAAACGACACACTGAATACGATTGGGCGTGTCGTAAACATGAAATAACATACCAAACAACTGCGGCTTGACATTTAAATGATTGTAATAACTTAAAAACATAAACCGAGATAATAATAATTATAGCGCCAACATTGCAGTCAGTACCTAACACTGTCAGTATAAATATTTAGTACGTACAAAGAAATATTTTCAACTTTGCGGCAATAACTAAGCCGTTTCGACCATAACTACTGAACAGTAGTAACACTTTCACACGTGAATGAGTTTAAACGTCTAAAAATACCGCGAGTTTACAGCGTCGCGACGGTCGGGCCTCCGGCGCTAGATTAAACTCCCTCACGACACATGCTTCAGATGTCGCCTGTCGTTATAATAAATCGCCGCTTCTGGGGATTTGAGCATTTTCCGTTAGACGTCGGCCAGTGATGATGATGTACGTCATACAATGTTCGGGGATGGAGCGTCGCGATTCATTACCGGCTGGCAGGCTGCCATCAGCGGGGATATTTGGATTTTGTTAATTTAGTTTTTATGGCTCGGTATGTTTTTTGGGGAATTTTCAATTATGCTTTTTTTCTGACGTCACCGGAAAAAGTAACAAGCGCTGCGAAATTGTTTTGTGCTTAGTTTTATCTGTAAATATGTTTTTGATTCTAATATCAACCCGATTTTTAGAACGATTCATAAATAACATGACATAATAAGCTACACCAACAAATTAATGTTTTATAAAGCTTTTGAGAAACTCGCATACCTTTGCGTTAATTATTGAAAACGGTGACAATATTAATTGTTCTAAATAACATTTACAACACTTGCCATTACCTTTAATAAAAAATTAACATTTTTCTTGATTTTAAGAACTCAGAACGAAATCCTACAGCGAATCATTTGAAATTGTTAACTTTACCTTCTCTGCTTTAATTTTCCATTCCTTGAACCTTTTCTTTGTTGTGGCGAAATAATGGAAAAAGCAATACCGAATGAGACTTTTGTATTCGTTTTTTGTATGAGACTTTGGTATTCGTCTACCCAGGTATTCGAGCATTATTACCCTTAAAAATAAATATACTCTAAAAATAAATTAAACGAAAAGATGTAGATTTTACACTATTGAATTTTTTTTTCATATTTCGGAAGAAAATATCTCATGTCTCTTAAGGAAAAAATGTTGGAAAATGTTTTATTTTCGACAATTTTCTTGTATGCAAAATTTAAAAATACTTGAGGAGAAATACTAAAGAAAGAAACAACTAAACACATAGTTACGACGAAATTTATATTACTTTTTGGAACATAGCGCAAAACTGTCCGTATTGCAAATTACCTGTCATTAAAATATAACCTCCTCTGCGAAATTTTAATACGTTGACGTTTTTATATTACACGATTAGGGTTGCCAGTTCATAAAACCGAAAAGCCGAACTGCTCAGCCAGTTTACCCGGATTTTTGGCTATCTTGATTCCCATGGAGTATCCGACCCCAAAAAACCAAGGATTTTATGCCTTAATTTTAAACAAAAGCCATATTTTTGCAATTTCTAATAATCAGTCTTCTTTACTTAACAATCATCACTATAAAATTCTCCTTATATTTTAGTAATTACTAATAATCCATCTCCTTTACTCAACAATAATTATTGTAAAAGATTTATTTTCTTTCTAATATTGAATATATTTGGTGTTAATTTTGTAGAAATTCATTTATTTTGAATCTTTGCCAATATTTTGAATCTTTGCCAATATCCCACCTGAAGATGTTGTAATACAATGAAACCTAGCTCGTGGTAAAGAAATTAAAGAAAGTAGAAATAATACCACATCACGTAGTTTCATTTAATTGTATTTAACTTTCTTTAATTAACATTTTATCACTATGAAATTTAAAACTCTATTAGGTAATAAAACTAGTACTCTTAATTACAAATATAACGTCTTTTAAGGTGTTTTTTTTATATTCAACGTACTTTAACATGTTTTGATTAATTAAAAAATCTCAGAAACCAAAACAATCAGTTCGAATTATGAATAAAAGTAAAAAAAATTCAGTATTTTTCAACTGACGAAACCTGCCTTAAAATCTCCGTTTCAGTCAAAATTTAGTTGTAAAACTCCTTGCACGTTACATGACTTCGATTAAATTCCATGACTTTCGCAATGATGTCTACATTTATTTCGTTTCCTTCTTTAGACCATTGTTCTCCAATGAAAGAAAATAATCTCTCGAAATTTGCGTTGTGACCCGGAATGGCAAAATAATATAGACGAGGTGTAAGGAACTCTGAAAAGCAATCTAAATTATTTAATGATCTAAAATAAATATCCCATTCTGTATGAGCTAATAGATTTTTGAAATCAGTATCTTCCTTATTTTCCGTCCAAAAACGTTTTTAAATTTTGCATTTATTAGCTGCGAGCACTCGCCCAAGCCAGCAACGTGACGTAGCCGGTGGCTCGGATGAGGTGAGGCGGGGACCTCACGGCGATGTAGGAATGGCACGCAACTTTCGTGCGCAAGCTAAATTGAACATCGCCGTGCCGAACCTAATAAAAACCAGACAGACCGGACACGGTCTAATTTGACCGAACAAACATCAGACAAAAATTCGAACACTATCCGGCTTTATCCGGACGCCTGGAACCCTATGCACAATATCTTCAAAATACATAAAAATATAAGCACACCCTACTGAGACACAAAACAGAATCATAATTTAAATAGATATTCTGTGTACACCAAGTTTGGAGTATAATTATTATAGGATGTAAGAAGAGAACGTACCTCTTAGCAGGATTATTTAAAAATTGGTGCCAAAATCTCCATGCACAAATTTGGCTTGTGCTTGTCTAGTTTTATAGTTTGCTAGTCATATATTACATTTTAGATGTATATGATTTGTATTATTCCTTCAATAAAATACGAAGCTTATAATGGAACCGTTAGTTAAAATTTTTATTATGATTAATGGATTGTGAGTAAGGTTATTTGCAGGTGACTATAACAAATGTTAAATACAGAATGTACTAAACTGACTGTCTTTAATAGAATAAGTCTCGCGATAAAATTTATATGATAATTAGTCTATTAACATTATTTCCACTTCATTATTGCACCGCCTCGTTGGAATACATATTCTCGTGACAAAACGAGCGATACACAGTTTAGCAATGGGACAACGTTCTTTTAGTCTGGGTACTGTCTTCGCATAGTAATTGACTCGTAAAACTTTGCAGTTTTATTAAAAGTTTAAAATAATTTAAGTAAATAAAATAAGAAAGTCGATATAAATAACTTTACGAAGTTATTGCTACAGACCTGGTCATAAAATGGTTCATAAAATATCAGTGCAATTATGTTTTTTCTGAGACATGAAAATATTTTTGTATCACCACATCACGAATAAATCTGGTGATATATAACTGGTGATATATAAATATGGTAATAACCTTAATTAATCACATAACATGTAAGGTTAAAGGATATAATTGACCATAAGTACAATAATTTTAAAATGAAACTAGCAATCAATGGACACTTATGATTTTCATTTTTCCACCTTGCATGCATTACACGAAGTCTGTTCTTCATGTCTATTCTGAATTGAATGTGCAAACTTCAAACCTCATATGTATATATATATATATATATATATATATATATATATATATATATATATACACAATATATAAATATATATATATATATATATATATATACACAATATATAAATATATATATATATATATAGACAAGCCCGCCTTGAATTGGCACTACAAGGATTTCACAGGCATTTAGGCACTAATAAATATTTAAGGGTACATAGTACATATACCATTTTTATTAAATATTTATAAATCTAAATTTCTCATCATTCACAGGTGAAAAATATAGGAATATTTCTAAAGTTGTATGATCTAAGGAAATCGCTATAATTTTCCTAGAAACTTTGTGTTTCTAAAAATTCTAATTTTTCCTAATTTTCGGCACAGTAATTTCGAAAATAAATATTTTTTTGTATAATTTACAGTGTATCTCTGAAGATACACTGTAAAATTATGAAAAAAATATTTTTGAGACCCTTGTTATTAGCCCTCCCAAATGATACCCCACACTATACAGGGAAATATAGAAAATTCGATTATTTCATTTCATCTTATTAACCTATATACTTTGCATTAGGTATATTTTTCAAAATATTAGAAGACACAATATTTTAAAAGAAGGGCTAAGTAAAGTACTAAAAAATGTCTTTATTTAATCTATCACGTGAGGTGGCTTTTTATGAGGAACGCAAAAATATTTTTCGCAATTTTAAATTACGTATTTAAAAAATATTTTTAAATACGTAAAATATGCGAAAATAGATTAACCTCCACCCCTTGTTTTTTTAAAATTATTAAATGAAAAATCGTGAAAAAAGCAGACTGACTAGAACTGATCAGAAGGTTAGAGGAAAATTATAGCGACGATCCTAGATGTTGTAATTTTTTAATTATGCGTCATATTTTTACGCTTGGGGAAAAATTAATATTCGTTGTGAAAAATTAATATTTAATGGGAACACTATGTACCCTTAAATGTTTGTATGTGACTAAATTATGTATGGAATCCTTGAGTGCAAGTACTGCTCATATGCATTTTTTTAAATTCGTGTGTTGTCTGGGGTAACAAACAAAAGCAATACGTAAGGGTTTAGAAAGTAAATTTTGTTTTCAGATTTTTTTCATCTAGTAGATATCTTTGAGATTTTTTCATCTAGTAGATATCTTTCTATAAGTTATTTCTAAAAATACTGACTAGGATTTATTATTTATAGCGTAATACCTTTTTTTTGTTAAGAAGGAATAACAAAATTTATTTAGTATGTATTCATATTTTTATTTTACCGTAAGACTTACAGAGTCTTACTTTCTTTATATTTTATTTAGAAAAAGAGGAGTCCATCCAATGCCAGTAGAACACTTAAGATTTAAACCATGTTGAACTGTAATAGTGGCATTAGTACACGTTAATTTACTAAATCCTAAATGATTACACATTTTTAACTGACAGCCCATGTTCAACAAAATTCTATTTATTGTAATTTACAATTCCCTCTCTTTCAATTCCATCAACGTGTAATACACGCGTTCAGTTTATTTCACTGCAATCATGTAACAGTCTAATAAACAACATTTACAACAACTCCTAACGACCGAAGTTCGACCGCAGGTACCACGGCCGATACCCCTATACAGTCCGACAACGACTGCGCTATTGTAAAACTTTTCGACATGTTTACTGCATTATCTAACGAGGGGATCTTGATAATTGCGGCAATGATGTGTTATGTCCGACATTATATTTTCACTCTGACATTTTCCCTTCAACGAATCGACTTTATTTTCCGAACTATGCATTTACACTGATGTGTGAAGATGTAAGTGTCCATGTTTATGTATAGATGCTAACCACGGAAACTACTCAATTCATTTTATTATAATCTTGAATAAATCATTTGGTTTTATGTCAATGTTCTAATTTATGAAGAGGTTGGTGTGAAAGTGAATTGAAGCTAGCAGCAAAGTTCGTTCAACGTTCATTAAGGGTTCTATATTATTTCTCACTATAAAAGGGTGTATAAACTCTAATGAATATGCAAATAAAATGTGCGAAAAATTTAATTCTCTTAGGTAGTTGTATGAAAAATCTAACAACACATATTTGTCTCTGACATATGTAGGACATGCTGTCTCGAAATCTCGTTATACCGATATTTCCGGTTCCCGGCTGTAGAGTGTTTTGGTATTGGTATTATACTCGTATATTTTTTAATTCCTACACCGAAATAGAGGTCAGGATTAGGAAATAAAAATAAAATACGGTCTATCTTTAATTAAACCTGGCGTTGGTATGGTTAGGTTTTCTTAGATTTCTCTCAATAATACGAGACGACAAAATTGTTTTTTTTTTTAATTTCAGGTTTTATTACGGAGAAATACTTGTTGAACAAGAAATATTTCTTCTGTTCTATATTTAATTAATTGTAATTACATTTAAATGCTGCGCTATCAGAACCTAAACGACTATGAAAAGAAAAATCTAAAGAAAAACACTGAATAAACAGACATCTTCCTTTCTGCGAAAAATAAGCGTAACGCTCAATATTCAAACGGTATGCGTGCACTGCAGGACGCTTAACTCTGCGTTAACGTGGAAATAATGTAATTCGAAAACCGAATAAGAAAAGAAACATTTTTGTTTGTTAAAATTCTTATTTGATATTCAGAAATTCATAGAAGACGACTTGATATTCTAATATAATAATACGTGTTTAAATTTGAGTCCCGTTATCTTTCCTTAAATTACGTAGGAAGGATACTGTTATTTCACAACACTCATTTCATGAAATTCCAAATCAGAATCTCGTTTATTTTCTTGTTGTCTTAATGACCTGATTATACATTAGGCGTCTCGCAACGCTTTTCTTAGTAAAAAAACTTTGTAAATCTTTTATATTTCTTTATCAAAGTCGGAAATTTTTTTACTGATCGTTTGATAACAAAATGTTATTACATATCAAATATATAAAAATGGTAATATTTGCTGCTTTATCATTTTATATAAATATATAATGTCCATAATTTTAAATACATAAATTTTTGGGGTAATTTTTAATCGGATTTAATCAAACAGATTTAAAAATCTTTTTTCCAGGCCCAAGCTATTAATTGAAACTATTAAAATTAAAAATACTATTCATATTTATTTTCATAATGATGATATGGCAATGACTATATGATGCAAAATTTTCTAGTAATAATTGTTGTCTCAATAGCAAAAAAAAATATAAGAAATTTTTATGGATTAAAATTTAAAATATTTATGGACTATTAAAAACAAAATTGATGAATTATACATTAAGACAATTATTTATTAAATTTATAGTAGCATATATTTACAAAAAAAGTATTAGTAGGACTTTATCATTTTGAAAATATTTTTTTTTGCCTCGAAATTATTCAAAAATTAAAGAAACATGGAAACATAGAAACATTTTCTCTTCATTGTACGCTCTCTTACATATTGGCGTTAATTATCTTATGTCGCATCTAGGTAAGTAGTGTGCTTAAATGAAGAATACAAAACATATGCAAATTAATTTATTACATTTATAGTACGAAACTCTTAAAAAGAAAGTATAAGCACGCTTGGTTATTTTGTATAATTTTTTCTATTATATTGAAATATTTCAACTTAAAAAATAGAAATAATATTGAAAAATATAGTAATAAAAATAAAATAGAAAAGTAGAAATAATATTGAAAAATATAGTAATAAAAATAAAATAGAAAAATAGAAATAATATTGAAAAATATAGTAATAAAAATAAAATATAGAAATAGAAATAATATTGGAAAATATAATAATAAAAATAAAATGGAAATAATATTGGAAAACTTCCTATTCATTACACACTCTCTTACATATTAATATCTGTTATTTTACGTCTCGCGTTTAGATAAGTGGTACAATTAAACGCATCTAAGATAAGCAGTAAAATTAAAAAAAAATATTGATGTATTTGAAAGTACGCATCGCAATACATGAAGAAAATCATTGTGATAGCTGCTCAGTATCGTAAAATTAATTAATTTTTTTTTTAAATTTTTTCTTTCATATCTTTATGATACACCACAATATTATTCTCAAAGTAATAAGTACAAGAACTACTGAAAAATTACCAATTTATATTATTTTACGTCAAGTTTCAATTAAAAGGGTCTTAACTTCAAATAGTCTCTCGTAATTTTAATTCCGACATCTTCATTACATAGACAGCTTATCGATCCAACATTAAACAAACGAAACGAAAAGTAATCAAGGAATATCAAACATTAATCGTCTAAAAAGAAAACCGTCTCGAATTAATCGAAACGAAATTTGTTTGCTAACTCTCTCTTTGAAAGGATTTCTACGGCCGATCTTATTACGCAGAATACAACTCGCTCGTTAGCTAACACTCTTTTCCTTATTTTTTAAGCGATAATTACTTAAAATTTTCATGTCTCAAGAAAACGTCCATCCCCCTTTTTTACGCCGAACGCGCCGCCGGTATCCTTCCTGCGAAATAACTCCGCACTAAGCAATCCCTCGAGTTATGTAAATACGTTTTTTAGACTCCTTAATAACATCTGCACCTTTCCCTTTCGCTTTGTTAACACAAACAAATTTAACTGTCGTAATTTTATCCGAGTTTAATGCTGAAAAAGAAATATGGCGTAATTGTGTTTGTTACTTTGTTTACTTGCTTCATCTTTTTGCATCCTAATGTTTAGTGACAGTTTAAGCTTAATCTGTAATTGTGAAAGCTCTGTAGTTAGGGGCGGTAAGCTTTCATAAATATTTGATGAACTAGGCACATCCTACTGTTTTAGAATGGTCCATATTATAGTACGAGACCAAAATTCTAAATTTATACTTCATTCTAAGTGGACAAGTGGGAATTATTATTTAGTAACCGAGATTAAGCGAGGCTTGTTTTCATTCTAATTATTTGTTTAATCTCTCGTTTTCTTTTGTAACATTTCATTGAATAATTTTTTAAGTTTGACAGCTTTAGAACTTAAGCTTTTTGATTTTTTTGCCAAATAAAGTAGCCGTTGAAATAAAATAATAAAACAAAAAATATTTTTAGTTATATTCCATATTAATGTGTATAAAAATAAATCTTGAACGGATTCCTAACAAGAACCAGGGTAGTGAGAATGCCTTTTTAAAAAGTAAGAAAATTAGGAATAAATAATAAATTAATATCGCTAACAAAATAAATATAAAAGAATTTAATATTTACATGATATACTTAAAAATAATGGTCCTTTTTAAGTTGTCAACTGTATTGTAGTTTTTACCAAAAGCCAAATAAAAATTAATGCTAAAGTAAATTTATATAGTTTATTTTATAATAAATACTAGACTGCATGAAATGTTTACACAAATCATAAAAATATTTGCCCAACATGTAAAATAAAAGGAGGAGAAATTTAAAAAAAAACTAGGATGTATGTAATAAAATTCCCATTAAAAAAATAGTCACTGCCAAGTAAAAAATAGATTAAACTCATAAATTATATTTGCGGAAAAATCACTTAACACCCGATTATATAATGTCTTAAAATAATAACCATAAAATTGAATGGAATCATGTAAATATTGTCCCTTTAACCTAATAAATCGATGACACTGTATTATAAAGTGATTTCATATATTTACACTTAAATGAATACTTTGGTAAAACGCTCAATGCCTGGATCCGACCTCTATTTAACGATAAAATGTATAAAGAAACAGTACCCTCTCAAACATACTAAAAGCTTAATGACATTTTATAATCCCGTAATTTCCACCTATGTAATTTTATTTGAAACTAAATAAATATATTTATGTTGAAGTAAATATTTAACCTGCCCAAATAAACCTTTCACCGGCGCCCCGTCCATTTAAGCCGCAGTCACCTAACCACTCAACGTAGCACTAAAGCGCCAAATATAGCAAATAGTTCCAATTAACGCCACCACCGCATAATCGGCGTCAAGTCGGTGACACCTCAGGCTGCCTTAATTGAAAAACTAAAGGCCATTAATATAATTCACACTTGTTTACCAGCCGCGGCCGCACGTATATATTGTAGCTTTACGAGCGAGCGTTAAATTTGAATGATTTAGTGTGATTATTACGAGCGGGATGTGCGCCACGGGTACGGAAATAGCGACTGCGTCCGTGAGATGCGGGGGCCGAGTTCTGCGGCGGAGCCGGCAGCTGCTCCGATCTGTCCGAGCCCGTCGGACGTTTCGAGTTGCGAAAATCCGGCCTTCCGGCCTCTCGGCGTCTTCCTCTTGCGAGATAAGTTCGGCTGTGCGGATGAGTGGATGGGGCGGCGTGATGTAATAGGGCGGGGATTTTGCGTGTATTAGTTTTAGTCGACGACGCGTCCTAATGATTGCGAGATGACACAGTTCCGCTGTCCGATGACCCTAATTTACTTGTGCGGTATGAGAAACGACACTATTATGATAATACTTTTAATTTTACACTTCACAACTTATTCGTTGCCCGATTTCGCTTTCAATTTAATGATAGGAAATTTTTAGAAAGAAACCAACCGATCATACTACAATAAGTCCTTTTTGGAATTCAATTGAAATCTTGGTTCATTCCTTTTCTTAAATAATCTTTTTTTAAATAAATTTTGAATATATTTGTCGTAAACTACGTGATGTTTAAGTTCTTTACCATGACCTAGACTTCGTTGTATTACAACATCTTCAGGTGGGCAATTGGCAAAAATTGCTAATTGCCCACCTGAAGATGTTGTAATACAACGAAATCTAGATCGTGGTAAAGAACTTAAATAAAATAGAAATAATACTACATCACGTAGTTTAATTTAATTGTGTATAAATAAATTTTTACATAATATCCTGGTATATGTATATTTAGGTTAAGGAACTTTTAAAATGTCGATTACAACTGAAAAAAACCACTTGAATTAACTGAAAATTTATCTTTTTTTCCAAAATATTTGGCTCTTATACAAGAGTGGAACTAATTTCATTTTGAGCCTAGTTTTCGTTTGAATGAATTTTGGAAATTTATAAGAATCGATATAGTCTGTTGTAGGACTTTATAGTTTTGTTATGGTCGTTTACCACAGTTTGCTAAACTTTTATTACATATAAATAGAAATTGTTAATAAATCTTACTACTTATACGTAATATAATTTTAACAAACAGTGGTACACGTGTGACTCATGAATAAATTTGTAATAAAACTACAGACGAACTTTATTCAAAGGTTGAAGTATTATTTTTCAACAATAGTACAGAGGTTTAAGAGTCAATAATAAGTTTCCAGTGTCTCTCAAAGAAATATCACGGAGTGTGATTTTCTATTTTCTTATAATCTTCAATCTACATAGTTACTTCAACCAAACTACTGACGTGGCAGATTGTAATAGACGGATTAATTGAAATGAACTTAAACATTCAAAAAAAGTTACAAAATATTTGTATACGCTAATAAATAAACATAATGATAAAAAAATTAAAGAAAGCCTACTTACTACCTTTACTATGAAATGACGACATTCAAAACTATGTATTGATGAAGTACATCTTATGTCAAATAATGTCAATTTCCGAATATTCATTTTCTACAAACACTCGGTGTATTACCATCAAAAGCTCCAAAGTTGTTGAAAGCATTGAACGCTTTGAATAAAATCTTGACGATTAAAATGGTATATTATATAATAAAATAGGACTTTGAGTATAATGTTCCTGCCATTTCTGAACATTATATAAAAACTACATTATTAAGCAAATAGAAGAAAAGACCTAATAGCTAACTCAAACATTTTATATGAATTAAAAAAAAGCTATGAGTAACGATTTCGAAAGGGAAACGAGAAAACCTTTCCATTTTAATTTAATATTTTAAATTACCCATTTCTATTTACAAACGGAAAAGCGTAATTGTACTTGATCCGCTTAATAATATTCGTTCCTACGTTTGTGGAAAGATGGAAAAGTGCCCGGTTATTATGCATCAGCCTTTCTATGATTGATGATAATGTTTTTTAACACGATAGATTTTAAAACTACTTGAATTTCAATCTTATTTCAAGCAAAGTGCAAGATAAACTATTTCTTGCTTTCATTCAGAGTCGCTGTTTATTTATATATTAATAGAAAATAGAGTATAAATTTGAAAGAATTAATTTAACATTGGAAATACCTTTAATTCCCTTCCGATCAAATAAATTATGGCAAACTATCGCATAAAAACTTATTAATAGCACAAATTCGGTTTTATATGACGATTTGTTTTGTAGTTACTATTTTATTTAATAATCTGTTTTGTGAAAGTTATTATTATATTGTATTGCATCCTAATCGATTTTCGTAACTAAAAAGGCAAGGTTACTTCAGAGATTTTTTCTTGATAAACAAGTCAGTGCCCTAATTGATTTTGAAATATCATATTACTTCATTTGTCCTCTTATCTATTATGTCCGAGACTTCATAAATTATTCATATTATTTTGAATCGTAATCTTTTTATTTTATTTTTTATTTGATTACGTCAAACTATTCTGAAATTTAACTATTTCAGAATAGTTTCACGTTATCAAATAAAAAGTAATGTTCATTAAAATTCTGAACAAGAAAAATGAAAATAAATTAAAATTCTGAACAAGAAAATATAGTGAGACAAAAAGGCAAGAATTGTTAAAATGAAGTAAATGCTGTAGAAAGACATGCGGTTAAATAAATATTTAAATAACTGTTAACTTTATAACGTAATAAGAATACAATCGACCTGTTGCGCGTGTCACGTCGCGTTAGTTTTTTTTGTGTAATATTAAAATCTTGCTCAGATAACAAGACTATAAAGTTCTAAAATACACTGTACCGATTCCTGTAAATTTCTAAAATTCATTCAAAAGAAAATTAAACTTAAAATAAAACTAGTTCTACTTTTGTATAATAGCCATTTAATAAGTATAATAGCCATTTAATAATTAGTTAATTCAAGCAATTTTTTTTCAGTTATAATCAACGTTTTAAAAGTTGCATGACCTGCAACTTTTCACTTTGAACTTAAGAATATTGATTTTTGAACTTAAGAATATTGAATTGAAATTGCAAGAATGCAATATACATATGCATGTATGGTTATGTAAGAATTTGTTTAAACAAAATTAATTAAGAAAATGAATGAACTAAGATTTAAATTGATTTCTAAAAACTGGTATTACAGTGCTTTAATTAAGCAGTATTACAGTTAATTAAAAACTAGTGAATTTGAAGCGACAAATATTTCTGAAATAATTTAAGAAAAATATTATTTTAATACAATGATCATTCAAAAGACAAGTCGCGGTAAATGATGGTTTAAACCAAACTAAGTTCATCCCAGACAACTCCTTTTACTCTACAGTAATAGAGTCGAAGCCACAATACATTCGAGCCAAATATACCACAGAAGAAATCCAGCCAACTATCACAACATTACTTCGACCACTGCCCCGTAAATCACGTCATCTCGACGCGTAGTTCAGTGCTTTCTTCTTTTAGCGCAATACTTTACAGTCCAGGCTGTTAATCGGGCGACGGTTAAAAATAATAACATATCACTCACGGCGAAACAATTTACAAGTTCAACAAAAGCATCCAATAAATTACAGTTGGCGAATGCAAGTCGGGACATTAATCAACGTTCCGCGGCGGCGCTGTCTGATTGTTGCGGGACGCCGTTGGACGCTGCGGGTCTTGGAAGGTGATGTGTGAAATGGCGGTGAATCAGAATGTGCGAATTGCCTCTGTATTAGACTAATTATGCGGTTTTGGATCATTGCAAGTGGAGAATAATGTCGCTTTGATGAAATTACGGGAAACGTTAGGCGAAAATTGTGAAAATTAAATTGAAGGAAATGTTTTTTTTTTAAATTCTGTATGAAAAATAATCCAAAATATAACCGTAAATTGTAATTTTGAAGAGGTTAATATGAATAAATTTTACCTGATCTTAGAAAATGAAATGAAAATAAGAAAAAACAATTCAGGGCTAACTGCGAATCATACCAGTGCGCTGAGTTAACTGAAAGAATATCTTTAACTTTAATTGCAGAAATTTAAAATGGAGAGGCGGAAAATATAATAGTATTTAGCAATAAACGCATAACTTTTTTATGTTTTCGTCTTTAATTTAAATAACAATAAAATATATGTTTGTAACTTTTTCTCATTTTTTACATAACAGAATTATATAATATCCGTCTCTGTAATATTTTTCATAAGTGGAGTTACATTGGATTACAAGTTACATTACTGAAAAATGACAGACCAACAAATAAATGAGCAAGCAGATATTTTGTTTACGGCTTAAAAACAAATGTTTCTATATACACATATCCCAGACATGACGGCATAAAAATAAATTTTCTATATATAGACCACACCTAATATTTTATAATATTATCACGTGAAATTATATTCCGAATCTAAACAAATGAAGATCCGATGCTGTTTAAACATTTAACCTGCGTTATAAGCTGCTACGTAATTGGTGCCATAAGTAGAACAGACTGCTTTTTAGGAATAATTTTGGCCCATGGTAGCGTTCCCGCTAAATTAAGCAATTACTGCCGTAACGCCCTTTATTGGAAGTAACTGTGTATTTTTGAGCCCTCTATCTCTAACGTTGAAGTTGAACAGAAGCCTCAAACTTTTGATATCTGGAGAAAATTTGACATCTAGAGAACTTTGCAAATTTCCAGATAATATGTTCCAATCCTTTCCAAATATGAAGATTTAACCATTACATCTTTAAATGCAAGTAATAACCTTACATCCTAGTATTGCATAATTGCCAAGTTACGCAATATTCTATAACCAATACTTGCAAAGATTTTCTAATGAACGTATGTTATTACTTCTTATGGCCAAAAGTTGACGAGACACCATCTTCGGTGTGATATCTTTTGATAATACTGTATTTAATAAAAACTTTGTAGCCCTTTCAATTTTAAACGTTATAAAAATATAATAGGGCAATTGTATTATTTTTTAAATTTATTATTAAATAGGTGGAAATATGTTTGTGTTTGACATAAGTTTTCGCTTTATTTACTAAGTAAATTATATGGCAAGCTTCAAAAGCCTCACTTTAAATGAAATCGGAAATGATCTTTGTTGCATATAAGCAAAATAATATTTGACGGAAAAATAATTAATAATCATTTTATATTAAATTTCAAGTATATATTAAAACATTAAATTAAAGATATTATTAACTTGAAAGTGGAATATCATTTTGGTACTAATTAGTTTTTACTTCTCCATATTAGTCAACTAACTGTGAGCTACCAATATACGAGCATATTAAACATTAATATTACTTTTAGTAAAACATCAGTTTCGTTCTTATACAAAAGAGATATTTGCATAATATTAAAAATTATTCACGCGACGATTAATCATTATTCAATATAACTTCATAATACAACGGAAAACACATATTTTTAACCATTAACAATATTCACCACTTCAAAGTGACAGAAAAATAATTAGTCGGCGTCAAGTCTAAGTCAATCGTCCGTAATAAATTATTAAGTTCAGGTATCAACGGTCAAAGTGCTCCAACCATTGACGCAAACCTATTAAACTGTTACTTTAAATTTCGGCAACTGTTTTGATGACAAACGAAGATCTAGGTAAGCTATCAATATAAATATTAGGGGTTAATTAGCTGAATGGTTTCACCTCAATTTATTTATTTGACGTTATTCATCAGTGAAAGAACGAAATATAATGTATAATAAATATTATTCGGTAAACCACCGTCATTAAATAAAAAACCAAAAGTAGCTTTACTACGACTAAAGTTATACCTCAAAGGTCCCTTTTTAACTATCGGCGTTTAGAGAAAATAGATAAGCCATTTTCTTTCAATTGATCTAAAGAGACTCATGTGCAGAAAGGTAAAATTAATGCTATATTTTTAAAACGAAATAATTGTTGGTCTAATTTCAGAAATAAAAGTCGGAAGAAAAGTACATCTATATTAAAATGAAAATAAAACTCTCCAAGTACGAGCGAGGCGATTTCGTACTTCGAGATTTCCGTATCCACCCATCCCATTAATTAAATTGCATAAACTTATAGAGATATATTTTGATAACTTAAAGAACCCTTGCAATCTGTTATTGAAGTTATTCGCAATTGTTACTAGAAATTCATGATCATCTCATGGTTATCGCCTCATAGTTGTCACAATTAGTCTAATGGTATAACCAAAAATAGATACAAAAACGTTCTCCTATGTCCTTAATTTTAAAAGATTACTTTTACAGATACCTTTATAATCTCCTGAAATAACTTTTTTCTACATATTCCACAGGTCAAGGAAAAAGAAACCTTTTTCTATGTGCGTATGGATGCCCCTTGATTTAATTAGACATAATTAAAAATACAATTTAGCCTTAGACCAAAAGACGACATGTAATGTGTGATGTAAAGTAAACATTTTATTTTATTTCCTATAGATTTTAAAACCCTCTGACCTAAAACAAAGAGCAAAAGAAGTCCTATTTTTGTAACAATCCTTGTCACAAAAATAGGACTCTGGTCACAAAAACTGTTTTTAAAATTAACTGCCATTACTGAATTTCGAACTTTTGTTGAATCTTGCTTATTTAGGTCTAAAAGTATTAATATGTGAAAGAATGAAATATAAAATATACATGAAATACGCATCAACGTATTAAACCCGATTTTGTTCCGTGAGTTTACGTTGACTAGAATCGTTACTCGCTACAAATTTGTTTTTGAGCTTATTTCATTTATTTTATTAGAAGCGTAGTATGAAATAATAACAATTTCATACTACGCTTCTAATAAAAAGGAATAATACAAGAAATACTCATCAATATGTTACTGTTTTATACTACGCTTCTAATAAAATAAGTGAAATAAGCTCAAAAACAAATTTGTAGCGAGTAACGATTCTAGTCAACGTAAACTCACGGAACATAATCGGGTTTAAATTTAATCGAGTCTCCTCGCCGCTATTCCGTAGGTAGGTAGCCTGCAAAAGCTCCGCCCGCGTCGTGAGCACCCCGTAAAGCTTAAAACTCAATAACGAATGGAGTACAAGTTGCGAATGCAAGTCGAGATATAAATCAAGCCTTGCAACTGGCCTACGCGAGGGCGAACATGCATCAGTGACCGTCTAACATTCGTAACACAGGTGGTCGCTTATATGTTTCGATGGAGCTGAATGAGAGTTATTGTTTTATGTTAATTTAATGTGGATCATGTGAACTTTGTATTTTGTATTGAAACGTTGTCAACAATAAGTATATTTTCTATGTGCTATGGTAGCGTTTAGATCAGATTTCATATTACAAAATCTATATTGTTTATGCCATTAAGCATTGTTGCTTTGTTAGCTTTCAAAGAAATGAAAGAAAAAGCGTTTAAATATTCTCTAATTATTTGGTTGTTTCCTCCGAAAAGAAAAAGCCTTCGTAGTTATTTTTTGTAAACACTTGTGTGTTGTTATTATTTATAACTACTTTGAAATAGATTTTATGTTATGCATCATAATTGTTTAGAACTATATTTATTATGTTTATTTTATTTAGTTACTCGCAACTTTTTATCTCAATGACGCTTATATCTATCGCTGCTTAATATTATCTTTGTATTAACACTGCTATTTTCAGATATTAATTAGAACATTTTATGCTTAGTTGAATTAAATTAAGATTTTGCATACAGCTTTTTTCGAGTTAAAAAGTGCAATATTCTAACAATATTGTCAAAACTTTTCGAATACAATTACAATTTTGTATTTTTTGATGCATCAAGTGAACTCTTTAATATTACGATTGGATGAAAATAATAGTAAATTGTATTAATTTTCTGATTTTATTTTCACTTTACCATTTCCAATAACTATATTACTACCCGTACATAAAAATAATAAAAACATACCTTCATAAAAATATAAACATACCTTCATTCCTTTATACAATTTTGTCAATCATAAACCACTCAAGCTAAACCTGTATTGAAAGTTTTACATGAAAATGTTAAAACATATTCGTATAAAGTTCAAAATGTGCCAAAACTCTACCTGTTTTTAATGTTTTAATCTGATACTTAGAAAATCTTTTTACGTTTTTAATCTGATACTTAGAAAATCTTTTTACTTAGAAATCTTTTTACGTCTTTTCACGAAAAAAATAAACCATCGCTTTATTCGAGTCAAAAAAAAATCGAAAGTGGCAGATTAGTAATTATGCTAAATCTTTTAATTATAAATATGCCACTACTGCATCGTTCTAAAAAATTAGGAATAGATAATGTTTATACCTTAGAAATACATTAGGAACAGATGGTTTTAATATACTAAGAATGAATGGTGCAAATAAATTAGGATTAATTGGTGATAATTAATTATAGACAGTGTTAATGAATTAGGAATAGATGGTGTTAATTTCATGGAAATAATTTTCCTTTTTTTAATACGTAAATATTGCGTCACTTCTCAGTATTCTGATCAGATGAATCTTACAAATCAGCAAGTTTTTTTCTATAGGGGAATACAGCATACAAAAATCCTACGAAATTAACTTACACTTTGTAACATCTCTGTATAGAAGAGTCAAAACGTGAAGATTTAAAGTTTTATTGAGACTACATAATTAATCTGGTGACGTATTTTGTATTATATATTAGCGATCTAACTGGGACATTTTTTTGCATTGTGTTTTCAAAGTAACCCCCCGCTTAATGCCAAGGGAAACACAGTACTACGTTAAAATTCCAAATCGCAATTTAGTAACGTATTCCACTGCCGTAATAAAAGTAGTGTTAGGTTTTTAGGAGAAAAGTTGTTTGTTTGTTCTATAGTTTTCATTAATGTTTTAAAAATATGCTAAAAGTAAAAGAAATTTAATTTTTCTTCATTTTATTAATATTAAATATTTATTATATATATTTTTATGTCGACATCCCCTTCTTTACACGTAACAATCCCGTGAAAAATCATGACACTATATTACATAGCTGCACCTCTTCGTTCACGCGAATACAAAACTAGCAACAAAATTATCCACCCGTTGAAACCGATCATTCTAACCACGATAAGGGTTAACAAGATGTCAGATTAGGACCACCAGTGGTTGCTGCCTGCAAAATTATTTAGTAAATCTCCAGTGTCTGTCCAAGACGACATGCTTACCGTTGTGAAACTGCAAGGGTTGGAGATATATTAATTAGCTACCCTAACGTGCGTTTCTGAAATACGAGTGTAATATTTTACTCTCTTGATGTTCCCTTGATTCGGAGAATGTTTCTTATTTATCAATATACGCCATTCAATTATATAATAAGTGTTTAAAATCGAGATCGTTCGAAAACTTCTTTCCTTTAACGTTGCTTTCCTTTTGAAGCCTCTGCTTACAAAAATTAATGCACATAGGTCATAAACTGCAGAAATCGGAAGGCTTTGACGGACATATGGGCGAATGGATTTGACAAAAGTGGTTTTTTTCTTCACCAATAAATGTAATGGAAAATTGACATGGTAGGTTTAGTTAAATGGATGTTTACATATTGTTGAAATTTACATAGTAGGTTTAATTAATTTTTAAGGTATGCATATTATAAACATGAAAAATGTGAGATTAGGTTAGGTTAAGTTACGTTACTAACACTAAACGTTACTAATTATTACTACTAAATATATTATCATTTACATAACATGTAAAATTTAAAATAGGTGTTCCCGTGCAATTCCACCAGCAAAGAGGCTATTCAAAAAGTTAAATTAATACCGATTTGTCCATTGATCACAGGCATATGTTTGCCCACATCTATTAGATAGACGTTAGTTGCGAAATCGTTTTGTTACTTAAAAACTTTTTTTTTTTTTAATTAAAAACTTTTACAGATTTTTTCCAGAGTAAAATTGCTCCAAAATATATATGAAAAGCAATGTAAAAATAATTTTATTTTAAAAACGTTGGGTAAATAAGTAAAAAAATTTACATTTATGATTTCATTCAGTCTTTGGAAACTATATCCTGACCAAACGATGCTATACATAGGATGAAAAGCAAAGGTTCCAAAATAACCCCCCTTAATTGAGATATTGGAACTAAAAGTATTCAGATGAGTACATTCAGTAAAGTGAAAATAGTGCAAGAGAGTGGTCTGAAATCCTCTAAATATTCCAATATTATTTTTGTAATATATATTTTATGTTAAGAATTAAGTTTATCGAAGAATAGATTAAAAGAAAAGATGCGTTTTACATATTTTTCTAATTAGAACATGTAAATAATTACACACTTCTAGTTTACCGCAGTTAAACGAGTGACCTTTGTAACTCCGTCATGTTCGTTCCTCTAATTTCTGCAGTTCTAAAGATATGTGCAAGAAATATGTATCCAAATGATTCAGACTGCGATTCTAGGTAATATGCAGCAATATAACTGAAAAAATTTTCACAAGATTTAACCAAGCCAATTTTCAATCAAAATTGCCTTGATTAACTTGTATTTCATAAAATACAATCAGATACGAAATTTACCTACTATTTAAACTATGGATGATGTAGAAATTTATTTTAATACAACATATTTTACAAAACATAAATAGCATCCTAATGTATTCAAAATTAAAACAAATTAAAGCAATATTCTTAATTAAGACCTCTGACACGTACTGAATACTACTGACCTCATCAGCATTCAACCCGCAACCACTTTAACCCTAATCTGCAACCGTTACGTCCCGGCTATCATTTAGGGCAGACTGTTACCCAATGTATTATATAATATATGCATTATGTGCTTATGTGAAGGTGCACGTGTGGTATTTCGTACTGTATGATTTAAAATGGAACTTGAAATCGACTGCCATAAATGATTTTAACCCTGCCGTCTCGAGAAGGGTGCTAGTGATTTTAAAAGCTGTCTGACTTAAGACAAATACAATATCGATTGCTGTATTTTTAATCAGTTGCAGTTATTAAAGAATATGTGTTTGAACTGACTTTGTTTTTTTTTATTTTCAGATTAAAACGATAATATATTTTTGTGGTTAATTAAAGAAAATAATAGTAACGTAATACTTCCCTCTTTTTAATTTTTTTTTCTGTTACTGTGAGTACTACGTATAACGAAATTATGACATGATAAATATACTCTGTTGTTAAAAGTATAATATATCTCAACACGCATAGCAGAAATCAAAACACTTACAGTGTCACATTTTAAGCTTTTTAACTTAGTTCTCTTGATAATATAAATTTAGAAGTAACGTTAATGCTACTTAGCACAAAGTAATATCAAAATATTGTATAAAATGTTTCTTTATATTAATCACAAACGATTTTCATTCAATATTATATTTATAATTGTAAAATTGCAACAAAACTTAAAGGCAAATAATTATAATCAACTCACTCTTAGAATATTTTCAGATGTTATTACTATATTTTTATAAATAAAATGGTCACAAGTTATACATATTTATTTATATAGCTAGTTACATTAGTAGTAGTATGTATTTAAAACTAAACATCTATAAACACATATTTACGAACACTAGTAGCCAATAAGTAACAACAATATAAAATAATTTTTTATTTTTGTTTAAATTATAAATTTTCATTCATAAAACACACTTAATTTGATCAACGATTATGACAACTGTGCAAAATTATTATTCTCATTATAGTGTATATATTCTAACTATATATTATTAAACTTTATGTCTATGTTTTAATAACAATTGATGTCAACAATTTTATTTTATTACAAATATGTGTATTCGTTAAAAAATATTAATATATTTTTACTTGTTATATATATAATATATTTTTAATTCTAATTTAAATTGTATTTTTAAGTCATTGTATTACCACATAATTTTTTCACGACTGACTAAGTTTTCAACGGTTAATTTCCTTATTAATTATGAATCCTGTAAATAACTCAAGGATAAACAAATCTATACAAACCTTATTAACTATTCGTGCAACGAATAATGTTAAATACAAATAAAAACTTAAATCAATATTTAATCATATATTCTACCTTCGTTTTTTTACTTTTACACCGTGGATTACTGTTGATCAGGTACAAACAAAGCTTTTTAAATATTAGTGAATGAGGCTTTATCAATTATGGTTAATACGTGAAAGTGTGAAATGTTAGTATTAGTAGAAGAAAAAAATGTTACGTATGAGTGGAACTAACGCTGGGAGAATTTCGTATCCATGTAGAAATGTATAAAACTTGAAACGTTTAAATATATAAAATGTTTCTATATTAAATATTTCTAAATCTCCTAAATTTCTTTCTATAAGGTATAGTGATGTAACTTTATTTACTAGTACGCAAGTATTATGTGTTATTATTGTGTTAAATTAAAAAAGGTATAAACAAATTAAATATATTTCGTCATCGAGTGGAGAATTAAAAAAAATACGCTTCTTCAATGTATATAATAGATACATATGGCGGGCTTATTGCTATTAGAATAATCTCTTACAGCCAACCATCTTTAGTGGAAACGTAAAAAATATGTGTCAAATCAGAGACAATTCTCTTAATGTAGGACAACAGGTACATATAGAGGAAGCTTACACATATTTTGCATAAGGTACTACAGTACTTTTATTTAATATCTGACCTAAGACAAAGATTCAATTTATTTATGTTTTTTTCTGTATATATTGTATATACTTCTAACAAGTGAATATATTTACTTCAATGTATATTCTTATAAATTGCCTTTGGATAGTCTGATTTTAGTGGAATTGAAGAAAGATAAAGCCTACACTAGCAATTTAGTAAAAGTTAATTTATCAATCATTTCTTGCTAGAAATTATGATTAAATAAAAATATTAAGGGGTATAAAGGTTAAAATTAACAGAAACGGATCCGATATCATAATTGACTGACATCTTATTTTGCTACGAGCTCTGAGAAAAACAAAATCGTTAATTTAGAATTTATTGCCCGCAAGTGATAACAGATATTGCTTAAATTACTACTCACATTCATAAATGTACCCTTTATCATCAACCGGAAGACTTCACTGCTGAATATAGGCTTCCACCAGAAATATACACAAAGATCGATAATGCGCCTCATGCATCGAATGGCTGTTACTTTTACCAGATCATGTGTTCACGTAGCACAGGGTCGTCCAACACTGGCCATCTCCAGAGTGACGTGGTTAGAGTGTCTCCTATCCTACGTCTATCCGTCCATCACTACCTACTAATTACTTATTCACATATAAAAATGTACATATATATATATATATATATATATATATATATATATATATTTAAACGTATATGCACATAAACATATCTTGAAAAATAGTTCTACATGTTATAAACACAGGAATCAACTGATCCAAAAAGGGGAAGAAAAAGGGGGGTGCGTTTTATTCAAATCTATGCTAATACCGAACTTCAAATATTCCGATCCGAAAGATAAAATTCATACTATTCGTTAGATAATTTAGACGCAGTAAAAATTAACACCTCTAAAATATTCCAAGGCGTATTTGCATTAAAAAAGTTCGTAAAATATACTTGGATAAACACTGTTTGAATACCTTGAAATTTATTGAATTAATCAAAATAAAACAGTGTCAAGCGTTTTTTGTCCACATTGCTAGTAAATTGTTAATAAAAAAAATAATTAACCATTAACTGGTGAATGATTACTACTTTTGTCTTAATAATAATTTACGCAAGGTAATATTCTGCGTAATTGATAAAATTCAGTAACGTTAATCTTTGTCATACAAAATTATAACCGATGACGAGAAAAATAATAAACCAAGCCAAGTACCAAAAGGAGTAGCTCTTCAAGGGTTTCATATACCCTTAGGTACATATAAATATTTAGGATCGAAGAGAATTTCTATTAAATGATTTTAATTACACCACTGTAAATGTATTACGTGTACATTTTAAAGATTGAAAATACCATTAATTCCTCAAAAATACTGTGGTTTTATTACCTACGACTTTTTTGTTATTATATAATTAGCAATTTTTCTGTTAATATCGAGAATATTGGATCCGAATTAATAGTGTATAAATCTTGATCGTTAACCAAATAGTTGTTAGTAAAATAAATGAAAAAAAAAACAGATTTATCCTCTACTCAATGGTACTCCACACCAGAAGAAAAAATGTTTTAGTTTACCTCTGATTTATCCGACTGTTTTTAATCATTTTTAATAATTATAAATAGTATTTATAGCAATTTTTTCGTATTTTTTGGTCGTCCTCTTTTAGTTTAATAAAATTCTTACTTACAAATGATGCGACTTACTTAAAACAAGTATTTAAAACTATTATGAGTCTTTTATAAATATTTACGCAGCCCATTACTTTCTTGGAAATGTACTCCTAACAAACATCTCAAAAGCATTCGTATCACGTTCCTATAATACTTTAACAATACATATATGCACTCTCTTATCCACCGACACAGCCCCAGCTGCATTGTCCATTGCGGATTGCACATTAGTAATACACCGCAGTCATTAAGCCACGACATCGGTTACTGCTCCTACCTACGTCGGCTGCACGACATGCCTGCTCACGTCTCATCTGTCAGAAGACATCTCGTGACATCTTTATAATAATAGCAAGCGGCGATGCACATGTTCCTTTCCCCGTATTCACGTGGCATGTGTCGGCACCGTTGCAACTGGAGCTTGCAGCAGCAGCGTTAATAAGCTTTATTAAGCCGGAGATTGATACTATGTCGAGATTACTAATTGAAGTTATTCGTTCAGAAGGCAAGATACGTGTTTTCAGCTAAAAGCAGCTTCTTAATAGAAAGGAAAATTTAAAGGGAAATTTGAAATTGAATTTGAACTGTGCACTTTAGGATTTCCCATCACCAACATGAAACATTATTAATTTCATCCTTTATCGTGTAATAACTTTTGAACAATTTAACTTGTAAGTTATTACAAGTAGGAAAATTAGAAAAAGTGTGAAATGAGAAGTTATTGAGCAAAAATATCCCTCTTTAAATTCGTTTCATTATATTTCAATAAAAGAACTAACACAATTATTTTTTAGGGTTCCCTACCTCAAATTGAAATTATAACATCACTGACGTGTCTGTTTGTCTGTTACAGCTACTTTTCTCAGAAACCATGGAAGGCAGAAATTTGTAATTTGGCATAGTAATTAATTACCTTAATAACCAAATACTTTGCACTCGCTAATTTTTTAAAAACATTTATATATTAATTAAAGAAGGGACAAATAAAATACGAAAAACAATATTTTAATTTTATACTTATCACGATTATTATTTGACGTATTATTTGAAGGCTTATTATGAGTGATACAAAAATTAATTATTTAAAAATTATGACATCTAGAATTATCCCAATAGTTTTCCTTCAACTTTTCCGGAAGTTTCTGAATTTTAATTCTTTTTTTTCAAAATTTTAAGTTGTTTAGTTTTTGAAATATGGAGGTGGACATATCTTTTTGCATGGTTCTCAGTGTGTATTTCTTTTGCATATTTTTCAATAAAGATATACTATCTAAAATTATGAAAATATATATTTTTAAGTATCTTGTAACTAGACTTTGGAACAATACCCCAGACTATATATGTAAATAAAATAATTTTTTTTCAAGTACTTAATTTGGCCGCTCTAAAATACCCATATTAAATATTTTAGAATGTTTGCTATTAAGATATTTGCGGGTTAATATGTTTTATTACTGTGATTATTTCAAGTAAAGCTTTAAATAAATATAGCTTTGAGTTTCTAAGAAAATAGGCTGTAACCTGCAGACTGATAGACACGTCAGTGATCATACAAAGGTCCCATTTTTCTTTTTGAGCTACGGAATCCTAATAATAGTAAAGCTTTTACTTTTGTAATCACATATCAAAATATTTAATGACGCTTAGACGCGAATTTTTTAGAATGAAAGTCCCGTACTTGCGTATGTTCAGCAAGTTGAATTGTTACACAAATGCAAACAGATCTTAACCCGAAGTAAAGCTTTCACTTTTGTAGTCACATATCAAAATCTTTAATGTAGGTTAGACGCGAAATATTCCATTAATAAACTAAATATTTCGTAAATTTTAGAGTAAAATTCCCGTACTTGCGTATTTTCAGCAAATTGAACTGTTACACAAACTCAAACAGGTCTTAACCCAAAGTAAACGCTTGTACATTTGTAGTCACATATCAAAATATTTAATGTCGCTTAGACGCGAAATATTCAATTCATAAACGTAATATTTTGTAAATTTTAGAATGAAAATTCCATACTTGCGTATGTTCAGCAAATTGAACTGTTACACAAACTCAAACAGGTCTTAACCCAAAGTAAACGCTTGTACATTTGTAGTCACATATCAAAATATTTAAGGTCGCTTAGACGCGAAATATTCAATTCATAAACGTAATATTTTGTAAATTTTAGAATGAAAATTCCATACTTGCGTATGTTCAGCAAATTGAACTGTTACACAAACTCAAACAGGTCTTAACCCAAAGTAAACGCTTGTACATTTGTAGTCATATATCAAAATATTTAACGTCGCTTAAACGCGAAATATTCAATTCATAAACGTAATATTTTGTAAATTTTAGAATGAAAATTCCATACTTGCGTATGTTCAGCAAATTGAATTGTTACACTACTGCAAACAGATCTTAACTCGAGCGTTAACTTACATGGCAATTTCATTGCTGAACAAAGGCCATTTCAGAGCAACAAAGTCGAAACAGCGACACGTACACCCGCCCACATGGCCTCGAGACACATCGCCACATCACACCATCCCTCGCCGTGAATTATCCAAAATTATGTCTTTCTCGCAATACCCGAAGCGGAAAACTGGTATTTTCATCACCCGATGGCCGACAAAACTTTGCCCCCATGTCCGCGTACGTAGCAGGAAAACATAATTTTCCCCTCGGATAAACGAGCGGACGCCGGGCGAGGAGAAAAAAAGTATGTCTTACAAGGTTTATACTCTTTTATTTTAATCCTCCATAAACTATGCCCCGCGTTATTAAACGTTACGAGATCAAAGCGGTTCTGCTTCGCTATTTGTGCGAGTAACGCGAGAGATATTTGTTGTTTTATTATGACAGCGTCTTGTTGTTAAGTTTTATTACTCAGTCGAATTATGGGCAAGCGACGACGTCAGAGTGACGTTATGATCTGCGTAGGTATGTCAATATGTTTTGCTGCGAAAAAAATTATAGCAATATTTATTCACTATTAAAAAATCAATATGCTATGTTGAAAGCGATACAAAATTTTTGTTTGCGAATTTTTAATTAATTAAACAAAAATAAGTAGGAAAAAATATTTTGCTTGCATAATGTGATAATTTAAATTAAGAACAAACATATTAACAGAAAATATGTTTAATGCCAATCAAATAAATAATCGAAATCACAGTTTTCATACACAACCAAACAACAACGGGTTAAAATTTAGAACGATGCTTCAAAAATACATATATTACACATACGCATAATCTACGTTTAAAGGAAAACTTAGTGTTTCAGTTTTAATCTTTTTCACATGAAAATAATTAAATACGATAAAAATAATTATTACAATTAATTTAGTACTAGCTAAATATGTTCGAAAATAACATAGAAATAGGTTTCAGTATCTCGTCCCTATGTATAATTCAAATTAAACATTTTTGATTGTATGTTCTTTTATCGTCTATGGGGTAGATTTTACAGATTAAAAAAAATATTTTCTGAACACAGTACAACTGACAAAAAACTTATTTTATTAATAGGCACAAACATACACTTTATACAGTATTAATTAAATCTCTAATTATACAACTATAATACAGGCTATAAAGTTTTAAATGTTCTTCTTTAAAAGCTTTCAAGAAGTTAATTAATAATTATCTTAATAACTTGTACATCATATTTAACTGAAATACAAAACGACTTCAAAATTAACTCCATGCAAACTCCGCCATTTTCAAACACTGTACAAAGACAAAATCCAGATTATTTTCCGAACACACACAAGAATAACAAATCTTATAACAAAGTTCATAACTCTACGGCAAACAAAAGCACCTAAAGCTCAGGAGATTCCGTCTGCACGTACACACGTAAAAGCTCTCGTATTCAAAGCTTCGCGGCTCGCAACTGCCCGACTACACGCCGAAGAAAGCTTATAAAACATACGTCTTTGCTCGACGAAAATAAAAGGAGTACCTTTGTCAATAAGATATATAGTTTATTAAGATAATAAATTATTAAACGACATACGTTAACTTGCTCTGGGTAATTTATTATGGAAGTTAACTTTTTACTTTTGTGATTCATTTAATTATTTTTATTGCACCGAGAAGGTTTATCGTGTAATTCGTTTTATGTACAGTAAAATTCCTATTACGGCCATAGATTTAGTATTTGTGTGTCGTTAAAGAAGATTTTTAATTAGTATTTGTACTCTGCGAGTTTAGTTTCCTTGATCAGATATTGTTGACATTAATTAGTTGTCGATCAATTTATTTTTCCTCGAGATGAAATGAGTAGGAAATAAAAAGCTTTCTATAAAATTGTTACTTACTTATTTCTCTGTTTTATATATGTTTACGGAAACATATTTTAGTAATGATAAAAGAGTAAAGGATGTGACACTCAACAATAATACCGAGAGAATATTTTAAGACACATATTTTCTCTCATCCGCCAGAGTTATTTAGAAATTGGGCAATCAAATACAATAACAATGTAAAAATTTTCAATATAATTTGTTGCTACATGAACTAATATTGCAAAAAGATAGTTGCTACTAAAGGTTGCAAAATAAAATCTAATATAGCGAGAATATGGTAACTATGCGAGAGTGGGACGATATGAAATATTGAAAAAGAAAATTTCTTCATCGAAACAGGATAAACGGTTTTTAAAATTTTTTTTAAGAAATTAATATTTTAATTTGCTATCAATGGACATGTTCAAGAGAAAATACTTAGAAGGTAGAAAAGTAAAGAAACTATGCCATCTTGCACACAAAAAAAAGTTTTTCCATATACGTATTCATTTTCAACTTTCGAAATCCTGCTATAAATCTGGATTTTTAAATTATAACTTATTTCAGTGTTATCAAATTATTATTTTTCTTAAGTAAAATTAGTTTGACACGGTAATGTAAATTTGTATGTTGAGAAATAGAATCGTAACGAAAAGTCAGAAACATCGAAGGTGGAGCGAATAAATTATTGAAAAATATGTCAAACACTCATTGAACAACAGCCCGTAAATTAATTTTAGCCTGTTTTATTTTTTGTAGGACTGTCGGTCTTAATTAAACACATATTTATATTTAAGTGTTAATAATGAGACGTTTAGCCCAAAGTTTTTCTTTAGTGTCAGTGCTTTGTATGGGATACATCAGAATAATTAATATATATTTACTAAAAATAATTGTTTATTATCATTATACGATTACATTTATATTTTGCTTTTTTTCTTTTAAAATAACACTATTTATTGTAGCTTAACTTCTGACGCACTTCGTGGCCACGTAACCTTCTACCTTCTATCAAATTAATTAAATCTTTGTTACAATAGCCAACCACGTACTTTCTATCAAATTCATTAAATTTTTTTTACAATAAGCAATCACTGCGTAAATTTGCAAACAAATTGTATCTTAATAAAATTATAGGACCTTGAATGAGTTGAACAAACATTTGGTAAATTGAAAATGAATTCAAAATATTAGATTATAGGCATGTAGTAAAAGATCGTTAAAATTATTTGCTTTATAATGACAACCTAGACAGTACATATGTGAAAATATGTAGTTATTACGACCCAACTTCGGCAATAAAACACAATTTCTAAATCAAAGCGTCGCTAAAACAAAAACTATACATTTTGACTCGACGGAGATCCAACAAATTTTTTTGGCTCGTCCAACGATGCGACATCACACGCCGCATTGACATATAAAAAAGACGGCAAAACACCGCCCTTTGGCAATACATAACATCACGCTGACGTTTAGCTTTGATGGATGTTTTTGGTATAACTACAAAGCTGCGATTGGAACATTTATGACAATTCACGCCACTGGCATTATAGATAACATCAATCTACTCTGTATTTATAGATAACATCAATCTGTACCATATAGTCATCTTAAAATGTTATTATTTCTTGACGTCACTCAGAAATAAATAGACAATACTGGTTAGTATAATTACAAAGCTGCGATTGGAACATTTATGACAATTCACGCCACTGGCATTATAGATAACATCAATGTTTACCATATAGTCATCTTAAAATGTTATTGTTTCTTGACGTCACTCAGAAATAAATAGACAATACTGGTTAGTATAATTACAAAGCTGCGATTGGAACATTTATGACAATTCACGCCACTGGCATTATAGATAACATCAATGTTTACCATATAGTCATCTTAAAATGTTATTGTTTCTTGACGTCACTCAGAAATAAATAGACAATACTGGTTAGTATAACTACAAAGCTGCGATTGGAACATTTATGACAATTCACGCCACTGGCATTATAGATAACATCAATCTACTCTGTATTTATAGATAACACCAATCTTTACCATATAGTCATCTTAAAATGTTATTGTTTCTTGACGTCACTCAGAAATAAATAGACAATACTGGTTAGTATAACTACAAAGCTACGATTGGAATATTTATGACAATTCACGCTATTAGCATTATAGATAACATCATTCTATACTGTATTTGTAGATAACATCAATCTGTACCATATAGTCATCTTAAATTGTTATTGTTTCATGACGTCACTCAGAAATAAATAGACAATATTGGTTAGAGGAGGAACTATATATATATGTATATATATATATATATATATATATATATATATATATATATATATATATATATATATATATATATATATTATATGTTCTGAAAATTAGAATACGAAAATTTAAAACGTCTTTTAGAAAGAATATTTCCAAAAGTGAGCAAATAAGCGTTTATACAAGACATATTCAAAGTAAATATTGAACACATTTATTTAAGTGAGTTTTTTTATGATAATGCTATTAATTGATATCTTTCATTGGTTTCGTGTGGGATATTTAGAGTAATGAATATAATTGATGCTTCAATCTTGAAATTCTTTAAATTAATTCGATTTTTTCTCCTTTCTTCCATCAGCTCACTAATTAATAACCTAGACTAATTAATAACACGGCAGTATATCAGCCAAGTTCGGAATAAAAAAAAGTGCTGACAGTGAATGTGTGTATATTTACATGAGCCATTTCGCGCTGCTCTTGACTCCCTATTCCTGAAAATGTATTTGACCTAAAGACTTAAAATTTTATTTGTCTCTTTTGCTCACCCAATTAGAATTCAAAATTTTACAAACGTAATTGAAATTATTGTTAAAATATCGAAACCCGAAAATCGCTATACAGCACTGGCAGCTTGATATACCCATCAAAAGCTTAAACCACTTCCAGTTAACACAGAAACTTGAAATTTGACATGACGCTAAGCCACTGGATATATATAAACGAAAAAACCTATCAAGTACGAGATGAACTCGCATCACGACGGTTCCATACACGTTTAGGCATTTATAAAAATTGTATGGTACGTAACATTCCTATTAAACTATTTATAAAATTTTTAGGACGAAAATAAATTGAATACTGTATCTTTAAAATTATGAGGATTAAAACGACTAGTTTTTCATTAACCTACAGATAATTTTAAAGACATTGTTGAAAATGTCCACATAGATATTCGCCTTTCCAATCATGGGAACTGCTAAGCCAAATTAGGAGGAAAACGACTTTACTAAAAGCTCACTGGATAGTTAAAGCAATAATTTTAAATATTTTATGAAAGAATTTTATTCCTGTAGAAGATATATTAAGAAATATATTTACGTGGTGAAAAATAATATTAATACTTTTAAATAATTTAATAAAAATGCTATGTATTTTCATATGTTTATACGTACCTAAACGATTTGTTTCTTATAGTAGAGCTAACATACCATTCAACTCTTCTGAATTCCATAGATCTAACTTAATAAAAAATGTACTTTTGTATTTCTCGAACGCATAGCTTTGTAGTCATTGAATTCTTCTAATCCAAAGGAGATTACATTTAAGAGAATATATATGAATATATAATGATCCAATTTATACTTGTAAATTATTTTCATATATATTTCCCTGATTTTAATAAAAGCTTCATAAGTGTCGTGGGGAAGAAAGAAACATAAGATTTTGGACAAAATTCAGCTCTCAGGTCGAAATAAATAATGCAGGATTCGCTGTTAAATAAATACTTCTCACGAAATCACACGGCTTAGTGACAAATGAAAAGTGCACCACACACGAGCAGTGGAGAGGGCGGGCATAGGCGGTTTCGCCGATTGACATGGTGCGCGTTCGTTATGCTGCTGTGTATGGACGAGTGATTTTAAAGCGGGTTACAGATTACTTGGTTTCATTCACCAAATTTAATTTTGAGTATCATGTGATTTGACAGGAAGAGTTGAAAATATTTCGATTGTTTATCGAATAGTAATCAGATACATTAAATTTAAATTTATTAATCCATTTTTGACATACAATAATTTTGTTTTCACATATAATAATGGTGATTGAGGAATATTCCAATGTACGAAACTCAATATTATACCAAGGATCTCTTTTAGTAAAATGCATCGTAACGGAACCTTATTAGTCCTTTGATTCAAATAATCGTATATGTACTGATATAAAATACATTTTTTCAAATAAATGTCACATGATTTTTAGGGTTTCGTCCCTCAAACTAAAAAATGAAACCCTTATAAATTTATTTATCACTCACATGTCTATCGGTTTGTTCGTTTTTCCACCACCGATTTCCGCAGAAACATTGTGACGTAGAAACTTGAAATTTTGCATACTTGGACATCTTATTAACATACATATTTTATACTAGCTAACTTTTTAACAGTTCATGTACATAATAAAGTGGAGGTAAATAAGGTACTCAAAAATAAATATTTGAATTTTTTTATATCATGTGGTTGAAACGGTTTATTATGAAGAATACAAAAATTTGTTAATAATTTGAAATTGCATGTTTAAAAAAATATTCTGAAAATTATGCAGAAAAAGAGCACCTTCATCCTCTTTTTAAAACTACTGAACCAAATATCATGAAAAAACAAATTTGGTTGAATCTGAAAATAAAATTACAGGAAAACAATAGCGTAGATCTTATAATTTTTTTTAAATACATGTGTTTTTACCTCTGTCAAAATATAGTGGGTAATATGTTCATTTGTAAATAACTTATAAGTATTTATAAGTACCTAAATGTGTACGAAACCCTTATAATGCGAAATCAATTCATACAGGTATTTTCAATAACAATTAACCTTTTCCCGGGCAATTGTAATGTTGATTGCTCCTTAATATAATAAATATACCATATATTTACGTCATTTTATATACATTAAAATTTTTATACAAATAAACAATACATTACAAAATAGTCACCATTTTGCACAATTTGCACTTATTATCAATTTTTATTCATCCTGTGAACCAATGAAAAAGTTATACATCCTCCACGAGAACTTATATGTATATTTTTTTTATGTTTGCGCGTTCAGAATACCGCACTGTCAGATGCCGGTCCGTCAGGCGTTCATCAGACGGCGCGGTTATAACTCGGGCCGCCGCTGACTGCGCTAAAATAAGATAATGAACTTGTCGGATGGGCCGCGACGCGATCCGATCCGACGGACAGACGGACGGCCGACGAGCGCCCGCGACGAGTGCTCGCTTTTAACGAGCGCCCGCATGCGCTTTGCTTTATTATTTCGCGAGCGGCGCCGGCGGCCGCCCGTGGCGCTCGTTGTGAGCGACTTTTTGTTTACTTTTGTTAGTTTCGCGTAACAATGGATTTTGTGTAGCGGCGCAGATGAGTTCAATAAGTGAATACTCGGCGCGAATGCCGAGTTACGTATTTTTGGCGGTGGACTGTAAGCACTTATAAAGAGGAAGGGATGCAATTTAATTTATGCAACGCGTTTTGCTATTTTGTTAATGTACTGTTGTTTTATATTCCACCGAAGTACATTGCAGTTATGTGGAACCGATATATTTACACCATACTCCCCCGGATAACATTACAAGTATGTGTAAAAACAGAGTCATATATATACATCAATTTGGGACCATTATATTCCACCGTAGTACACTGCATGTGTACGTAAATATAAAACCAACATATTTACGTTATATTCCACCTGAGCATATTGTAGGTATGCATCAATTTGGAACCGTTATATTTAAGTTGTATTTCACCAAGGTACATTACAGGAATATGTCAATATACCACAATTGCCATGAAATTTATAAAGAACCTGCCTCTGTACTGGTTACAAAGCCGCAAATTATTGATTTTAATTATATCACGTATATATCCCATTGCTTGTTTTTTAAAGTTAATTTTGGGAATTGTGATTGTCATTATAATTTCAATATTTATATATACATAATTTTTTACGTCACGAAAACATTTTGACTAAAAGAATTTCGAACTAAACCTCACGTAATTACTTTATCGTATATTTACACAAGTTGCAGGTACATTGTTTTCTGTATCAGTTATTTTTTATCTTTAATGCATATCAATATTTTAAATCCCATTTGAAAAATAACGATTTTTTTATTCTCGAATGCAATTGGACTAAAAAAAATTTGTATTTTCTCTGCCTAATCCTATTATTTTCTCCGGGAAATAAAATAAATCTTCAGTTATACTTTGCCAAGGTATATTACTTATAATTCATTACCTATATTTCGTTCTATTGAATACCTGGAGAGCAAATCATTGATGCTTGGTTAATGAGTCTCGTTTAGAAGAGGATTAGAGGTTATCGTGAAATCGTGACTATATTATAATGTACATGACAATGGAATGTATATTAATAATTAAAAAAATTGGCTCGTAATAAAATTGGAACGTTTATAACTGCGCGTTTAACAAAATAATGGGCTATTTTACCAAGGAGTCAGAGATGAATTACAAGTGTTGATAAAAAATGATATAAGTCGGAGAAATACCACATTTCCGATGCCTTTTATGGTTAATATTGATTAAATCTTTATACATTATTCTCGAAATTACTAGTAAAAGCGATGTCAAAAAAGAATATGAAGTCACGAGCTTGCAATATTATGTATATTGCAAGCTCGTGACTTCATATGCTTATATATAATGTTCACTTATCATTTCTTATTATAATTATTGAGTTCAATTAAAAATCAAATTAATTTATAGAAAGTATTTCGTCAACAGCAAATCACAAAATTTACTTGAATATTCTCAAAATTATTAGTACATGCGACGTCAAAAAAGAATATAAAGTCGCGAGCTTGCAATATAGATTTATCGTGTTGTTGTCATTGCTATGGCAATATTCAGTTTGCATCCGTCGTCTTATCAACGTTTTGTTTAGACATCGTAAATATATATTTTTGTTGCTCGAGAATTGCGTCTTAACTTTGTTTAATAAATTCATTTTTACAGTGAAAACGCGCGAAAGTAAAATATTTCAAAATATAGTAAATAACCTTAATACTAATGCAAACCCCTTAAAGACGCGGCAAGTATTGTGCAGTTTATAATGACACACAGGAGATGAAAAATATATTTAAAATAGTCCAATTCATTTGATCTTAAAGTATCACTCATATAGAATGGGACAATTCAATGGTAGTAAAGCGCATATCGCTACTGCTACCGTCTAGAATATAAGTTCAGAAATCATGGCGACCAATATGGCTAATAATATGATCGACAAACAACCGTATGTCTTAATTATGATATTGCTTCTTTTCATTACTTATTTTTTATATTGTTTGACTTTCTTTAATACTCAAGGTATATTATATCATATTGCAAATATATAATGTATTGCAAATAAAAATATTTACGACAACATTGTGCGAGCTAATAAATCCAAAAGTTTTGAGGTTTTGCTTTAATATACTCTTGAAATAGTTAATACGTAGTTTATATTATTTGTTTTCTTATATCATAAATCAAGATATTCTTAAGTTAGTAAAAACAATATTAGCTCACGTCTAGCCATATCAAGATCAAACGAAGGATAAAAAAATATATATTTACGGCATAACGATCTTATTCAAGCATCCAAATGAAACAAGATTGTTTTATTTCGTTTCACAAGTGATTGAGTTTAAACTATGGTGTTTTGTTAAATATCAATTTAATTTCTATATAAAATGTTTAATTTACTTTACAGGTATTAAAATAGTTTAATAAATTATTTACGGCACGTCTCAATTTTGGTATAATATATACAAATTTAGAATTTCCCACTTGTTCAGTTTGTTAATGAATCGATGCCCATGGTTAGTACAGGTTTTTTAATTTCAAAGTTACAATTATCGTCATATTTGACTTTAAGTTTAGGCAGGCCTTAATTGCCCCTCGTTTTTTACATAAATGTTTACCAAAATTCATATTTAAGTTTAAAAAACAATTCATAACAAACATAAGAAATGTAATAGAAAAGCAGCATAAGAAATGCTGCAGTTTTCAATTAAAAATGTACAAAATTACAACCCTTTATATTAGCTCAATTTCTTTTTTATTAAAATAATTTTTATTAATCTTAAATATACAATAAAGGTAAAGTATATGTTTCCAGTAAGTAATTAAAATATACATAAAAACTTTATGAAATATCACTCTTATAATACCATTCAGCCCTATTAACTTTCTGCGCTTGTATATGGTAATATTTTTACAATAAAATCAATTGAAACCAAACTACATTGGAATTTTCCACTTGCTCATGCTTTTCAATAAATGAATCATGTAATTTTGATTACACCGGAATGTGATTTTTATAATATAAAATATGTATTTCTATAATTTAATATAGAATAGCGAAACTCTTAAAATAAAAGCGAAAGCCTTGAAGAAAAGTCTTGGAATAATATATTGTCATTATGATTATTTTCACATGAAATTTAAATATTTTGTATGTCAGATATTTAGCCCTTTGGTTGTTATTAAAACGTTACTTTATATTAATAAATTAATAGTAATAAAATCCTAATGAAACGTTTTTACGTAACAGAAATTACGTACAGAAACTTCGATGAAGATGCGATCAAAACCAGAGACTACACAATATGCTAAAATAATATACAAGAGTTACTAACGATATTAAATGTATTTAACAACTTTGAAACAAAATCAATAAGGAAACCTAAAATAAATTTTCACCAGAAGTGTGATATGTGAGGAAATGTTTTAAATAACTTCAAGAAGATGATTACATAAAATGTGTTTTATATATTATGGTCACAGCAGCTATAATTCGGTGAAGATAATGTTATTAAACAATTTTTAATTTTTAGGTAATGCAATAATTATAACTAAAACGAGATTTCAACCTATTGTCTTGTAACAACAGACACTATCGCAAAAAAGCGAAACAAGCATACACTACACCGTAAACCATCTGCTAATCCCTTAAATCCAATTTATGTGTTGTTTGTGAACTTACACTCGTTGTGTCAAAGTAAATTTAGATGAACGATGTCTGCCTGGCCATTAACGGGGAAATAAATGTTTTATGATTCATTAAACGGATTTGACTTAGTTTAACGTGATTGCGAGCCTTGTTTCCAACATTGCTTTTCTCAAAACGGCAATGCTGAATCATTTATATTAAATGAATGGAGTAAATAGAGTTGTTGGTTTGAATTTGGGTTAAAATATCAAATAATTAAAGGTTTCATTTTATTTAAGAGCCGATATTACCTGAGCCTCAGATATGGTAATAGGTAAGCGTAACTAACAAGCCGTTAAACGTAATGACTTTGTCAGATAAAAGCTTTGAAATATTGTTTAATCCTAAATATTTATGCTAGACATCGCTATACCTATATGAGTACATAAAAAATTATATTGTCGATTTAAATAAATTAAAATTGTACTCTAGATGGGAATTTTAGTAGGGCTAGATTTGTTTCTTTTTTTATTGAAATCAATTTTAAAATTAGGTAATATTCTAGTAGCAAAAAGTTGAGTGAAATTTCTCTAATTAAGATTTTTAACAGTAAGTATTCCTGATTTCATCACACTAAGTTAGAACGCCTGAAAACAATAAAATTAAATTTTATCATACATGTCACTAAATATATCCATCATGTTTCAGGAATATTGGTAGATATGCTGAAATATTCGTGTTTATTAGGAACGATCAGTTAAATATCAGTCTTATTCAATCGGCTAGGTTTTTTACGTTTGTTTAATTTTAAAAAAAAGCTGAATTGGAAAACTTAAATACTAGTTATTACTTTTGCAATAACGCTCTAATGGTGATTATACTGAGCCAATACAACACTAGTACCTTGTGTTGATCAATAGTGAGTACCGTTATTGTTATTATTTTAGATGAGTAGTGACGTTATAAAGTAACAATACTATAACTAAAATAACTTCTTGTTAATGATACATTTGAAATGCATGTTGTTTAGGTTATATTTTTCGATTCTAGTAGTATGTAAAGACAAAATTAATTGGTTAAAAGGTAAGATATTGTATCAAAGAACTGTGTATTATTTTTGATACTCAGTTGTTTGGTGCAATATCTTACTTTTCATATACTAAAATAAATTCAAGCGAAACCGTGGTGAAAAGGCAGTTACTTATTTAATACTCATTCTCAAGAACGCTTACGGTTCCATCAATTTTAATAGTTCTGTTTTTACAATGTCTGAATCTACTGTAACTTTCTATAATTAAATTGACCTATGAATATATATAATAATAGATTGTTTTATTAATAAACACTTTTCCTTTTTCAGATTTTCAACAATGGCAACATCCATCTACATCGTCATCTTCGGCTAACAGGTATGAAAAGTAATATTCATGTTTTAAAACAGCAAATTTTTCTAAAAGCTTGCTGAAGCTTAAATCGCTACTATTCCAGTTGATAATTGGTCATATAATGTTTTCAAATATATCTAAGTGTTCTTTAAAGAGTCTGAATTTAGAACGTATAATAAAATTTACAAAGCATATATAAAATTAATTATATCTTTATTATAAATGTAAATAAAATCTAATCTTATTCAATATAAATTAATGTTATAATTTTATTAACTAGAATTGGCTTCAAAAATTAGTTCTATGTAATTTGAAGACACGAAAAAATTTGCGTTCTAGCTACGAAATATTTGAAAGCCTTCTTACACAAACATCTATCAAGTATAAATAGATTTACCCAGTGAGATTTACGTATACATATCTAATAAATATTTAAAGGTACATAGATAGTATTTCCATTTATGAATGACAGCATTAATTTTTCATGACGGATATATTAGGATTTTTTTGTGTTTTTTATTTCTTTTTCTCTCAGTGCTCTATGAGAAAAAAGTTTAATAAATAATCTAATAGATGTCATTGGCAGTACCATATCACAATATATCTATGAGCATAAAGTCTACTAAAAATACTAATAGCTAGTGTTTCATTTTCCTATTATCTTTAATAGGCCCAAAATTATGGCGCATTTTACAATAGTTATGACATCTGGAATGACCACTTTTGAAAAGGGTAGTAATACCTTCTTTTTATATAATTTTGTTTCTTAGCTATTGAGATACGTTGCAAGTTAATATGTTTTCCTACTATACCAGTAACGAAACACATAAATATAACAAATTTAAAGCTTTAATATCAAGAGGTTTCTAAGAAAAGCGACTGTGACAGGCAGATATAGAGAGACGTGAGTGACCTTTTGAGGATCCTGTTTTTCTTTTTATGGTAAAATTGTTTTACGTTTAAACTTCGTTACGTTAATACTCTTTTATATTTTATTAACCTCTGATTATACTTATTATGCACTACTTCATCTACAACTAAAGTAATATATCCAAGAAAATAATATTTTAACGAAGATAGCAATGCCCGTGTCCCCAAAGCATCATGCTGCATTCCAAAGGTAGGTAGGTATACAGCATAGACCCATTATCCCGGTGACTATCTTGCGACTCAACGACTTGTGAAACCAGCCGATTCATCTTCACGTCTACCGAGCTAACATATTCACTTCGTAATATATTAACTTGCATAAAATCACGACAATACAAATGACCGATCGTAGGAAGATTCATCAACGAGATGGGATTCAATTCTTTAGAGATTATTACAAGTCTTTAAATGCAAGTTTGTTCTTATCAAATCTAGAGGTGATCATTTCTCTTTGAACTTTTGCGTATAATTGAATGTTCTTTCAAGTGAATACAAAGTATATTGAAGTAATTTATAAATAATAACGTAGACACAAGTATATGTGGTTATCGAGAGATTAGTATTCAATTACGGTTAACAAATAGTACACAGTAGGAAAATTATTTGTGTAGCAGTAAGACGTTTCCAATTATATTTAATAATTTAGAAATATATTTTAAGCCAGTATTATATTTAATAATCTTAAATGTTGTAATGATTATTGGCTGTGCCCTCTACTTCGTTCTCATGGAATCTGGAAAAAGAAAAGTTATTAGGAATTTTTTTTTGTATATTTTGGTTTTTTATTTTTGTTTTCTCTCAGAGTGCTATGAGAATAAAGTTTACTAAATACACTATTAGATGATGTTGGCAGTACCTTATCATAATATAGCTATGAGCATAAATTCTACTAAAAATACTCATAGATGATCTTGATCTTGATCTGATCAATATCGTATTCCCCAAGTTAATGTTTTATTTTTAATCTGTAATATCCAGATAAGAAGCATCCTACATGTTGCTAGAAGGTATTAGCTATTACCATACCAAATAGCATCAAAATCCATTCAGTAGATTTCGCGTGATTGAAGAACAAATTAACGGGCATACAGGCAGACGAAAATCTTGAAAACAGGTTTTCTAACTTACATCATTATTCTAGAGACTGAATAAATTACAATTTTTAAACATTTCTCGTGTACAAAATTCACTATGTTTCAGTTTTATTATATGTTCAGATAATATATCAACAAAAGAAAGGGCAATTTTAAGTAAATATTGAAGTAATAGTCGTTTAAAAGTAAAATTTATAGCATCAAATGGAATTAAATGGCTTTACCTTTATATTATTGATTAACAATGACATTGGTCGAATAGGAAATAAATATAAAATTAGATTGCTTTACATTCATATTCTTGACTAACAATGATATTTATTGAATAGGAAATAAGTATGGAATAAAATTGCTTTACCTTTATATTCTTGACTAACAATGACATTTATTGAATAGGAAATAAGTATGGAATTATATTGCTTTACATTCATATTCTTGACTAACAATGACATTTATTGAATAGGAAATCAGTATGGAATAAGATTGCTTTACCTTTATATTCTTGACTAACAATGACATTTATCGAATAGGTGCAAGTATAAGAATCACATAGTTAACATTTTTGGGGTTACGTGGTCAAAAGTCAAAAAGGGTACCCTTATAATTTCATCTGTCTATTCATCCGTGTACTTAGATACTTTATACGTTTAGAATGGATTTTGTGGATTGGGATGGATTGTTATGGTTCAGAGTACGATGTAGGTAAGTTATATGAATACATAGATATAAAAATATTTCAATTTTTTTTTAGGACCTCTCGATATTAGGGATGAAAAATTTTTATCACACACCCTATTGAGTTAAGTTTCAGAATTTTTTAAAAATATAATAAAGATTTTCAAATATTATTTTTATAAGGCTTTTTCTGTTTGGAAATATTGGAATTTGCCAAAAAGTGTGTAGTATACAGACTATTAGGAGGTATATACAAATATATATGTTTTAATGTCAATACTTTCTAACTTAACCTAATTAATGTCATAAATACAAAAATATGCTAGTTTGTTCCACTCTTATTGCTCAACTATTTGATCGATCTTCATAAAATATAGCTTACAAATTACCTATTTTATAGAGGTAAACATTTCTTTAAAATTTCTTTAAACAAATACCTTTTACTTAAAGAAATTCTAATTCTAGGCGAACGAAGTGGCAGGCCACAGATAATAGTTTAATAAAAATACTTTGTGCTCTTATATATTAAAATTTTAAATGGACCTAAATTGGAATGGAACTTAACATAGCAGTTTTACTTTTTAATTAGTGTCATAAATACGATAATAAGTTTGTTTGTTCCACTCTTATTGCTCAAATATTCGATCGATCTTCATAACATGTAGCTTACAAATTACCTATTTTATATAGGTAAACATTTCTTTAGAATTTCTTTAAATAAATACCTGTTATTTAAAGAAAGTGTAATTCTAGGCGAACGAAGCGGCAGGCAACAGATAATAGTTTAATAAAATACTATGTACTTTTATATATTAAAACTTTTAAATGGACCTAAATTGGAAAGGAACTTAACAGAGCAGTTTTACTTTTTCTTAGTAGGTTTTTTTTATATTTGTATGTTTATTTATAAATAATTGAAATAATATATGACAATTTTGGGAGTAAGTATTGAAAATTAATTAAGCGAGATTTCTTATATATATATATATATATATATATATATATGTGTGTGTGTGTGTGCGTGCGTGTGTGTGTGTGTGTGTGTGTATATGCGTGCGTGCGTGTTTGTATAAATAAAGTCGTTATCAACTATTATTTTTCGCAAAGAGACCGAATTTGTTTCTAGTATTAAAACTTTTAATACTAGAAAGAAATTCGAATCATTTATGCGTTATCCATAAAAAGCATTATCTATTATGTGCAGAAATTTATTTTGCTGACATTGTCTTCTCTTCTAAATAGATTTCGATAATTCTTTTCTCAATATACGCATGTAATGCAACAAACCACCACTACCGTACCACTTTAACGAGTAAATAAATCACAGACCAATAAAATATCCATTGAAACGTCAAAACGACGAAACGAGATTAAAATTCGAAATTCTTTTCCACAATTTTGCTTTTAATTAATTGATATTTAAACCATGTCAGCCGCACGGATCGTGAATTATTTCAAAATAATTATCCAAAACACGTTTCAGAAAGCATTATCCGCAGAATACGGTGATCCACGTTGCATTCGAACGTAATTATGTTAGGGCTGGCGAGCCTGCTAGTGACGTCCCGGTGAAAAATCTTCTGGAAGGGTTCGCCCATTCGTCGGATGAAGTTTCTTAAAATATTTTTAATTAAGATGTTCTGCATCAATCTTACGTCAGTCAACTCTGTGCGGGCCGAAATTAATCGCAAAATAAATTTGCGTTCAAAATAACCCCACAAGGGCTAAGGCGGATTGTGAATTATGACTAATTAGTTATTCTGTTTATTCATATAATCAGTTCGTGGATTCAAGGCTTTAGGTGGAGGGAAGATCGTATGAGTTTGGATTGTTCATCCGTGACGTAACTCGGTTTATTATTTCCCTGTATCGAATTGATTATTCGCCATTTAGAATCAATCTGAGAGATCAATTATTTGCTTCATATGTAGGAAATATCAGGCAGATCGTATGAGTTTGGATTGTTCATCCGTGACGTAACTCGGTTTATTATTCCCCTGTATCGTCATTATTTGCCATTTGGAATCAATTTGAGAGATCAATTATTTGCTTTAGGTGGAGGGAATATCAGGCAGATCGTATGAGTTTGGATTGTTCATCCGTCACGTTTCATACGTCACTTGGTTTATTATTCCCCTGTATCGATTTTATTGTTCGCCATTTAGAATCAATCTGAGACATCAATTATTTGTTAAAATTATAACTTATGGGGCAATTATTGCTCGTAGATTTTACTAATTATCGTGACATATAATCTTGTGTCAAATTTTTTTAATATATTAGAGGTGTAGATTTGAATAGCTTTATTAAATAATTTCGGACTTATAAGAAAATATACACCTATACATATAATAAAACTGTAGAATTGGCAAATATATACACTAAACATTTTTACGAAAAAATAACATAATAAAAGTAATCGAAAAGCAAAATGTAATTTTTTTGAATTTTTGTCTGTCTGTGAGTGTGTTTAGTTCGCAATAACAACTGAAAATGGTAGCTAACTTCAAATGGTAGATTATATTGGACCTGCGGTAATATATAGGTTTTGCTTCATTGCAATCAAGTCACTAGGAAATAAATTTCCAATTACCATATCGGTACTTGGAAATTTTAATGAAAAATGCAGTTACTTAAAAATAAAAAAGTTCATTTTATAATAATTGTGTAGACAGTGTTACGTATATTTTAACTGTCAATCTTACAATTAACTTAGTAATATTTTCGAAATGTTAGTAATATTTTCCATGGGCGTAGCTGTATATTATAAATAAGCCACTGGTTTAAAATTGAATGCGGTTAACAAAATTCTTGTTATACTTATCGTAGATTGATTTGCTAAAAAAAATTTTATTTTTCCTGTAAAGTATTTAAAATTGATTTACTCTATATCAAGGTGAGGATAAAAAAATGATTTCCTCATTCTCAAGCACCTCTTTATTTAATCAAGACATGTTACACTTAAATTTTGTTTTACTTATGATTTATACATCGATAATTGACTATTGCAATCATCTAGCCAAAAACATTTCATCCTGCCACATTTATTATAAAGATATTATTAAAGTATAATTAAAACTTAATTTTATGTGAAATTTTAAAAAAAAACCAAGTGAAAATTCGAATATGCGCAATTAGTGTTCCTCACCACTCAAATATGAAGTCGGTGCCAGTTGCGTGTCATACATGCTCAACCTTTAGATTTGCAATGTTTGTGTAAACAGTATTATTTAACGTTATAATATGATTATAACAAAAATATGAAAAAAATATGTTGTTATATTTTTTTTTTGTAAACTTTAATAATCTCAATCATACATTATTTTTCGCTTCCATCAATACATCGGTTTTAAAATAATGTATTAAATTAATTCTTCTCATTAAAAACTGCTGCAAGTAACACGACGCTAATAATTTTTAGTCAGTATAGACTTCTTCATCAATTTTCTCGGTATTTTTAAAGTTTCTGATCGACAATTTTCGAAGTCGTGCGAGGGGGCAGCTATTTTTTTTTTAATTTTCTTGAGAATTGAGTTACGAAAATTTTATCAAACAAAAATTATTATTTATTTTAAATTTGCTTTTAAATTGGCACATTCTTTTAATACACTATGCCGCTAGTATACAAAAAACCGCACTGTCTATCATTCCTCAAAAAACCGCAAACTCCTTTCTCAAAAGGAAATTAAAATATTTATACACAATGTTAATAGGCTATTCCTTCCTATAAATATCGAATTTGAACTTTCTACGTCAAATAAATTTCTTTAAAAATGCTTATAGCTGAAGTGATTCCATAAGTGATTCCTTTTTACCAATTTTGATACGAACCCTAAAAACCCCCTATTTTCTAGCCCCACTTATTTTATTCGTACAATCCTCCCAACATTTATTCTGAAGAACAAATAAAATCCAAACTCTTATCATTCTTTTACAACTTTCCATATCAGTTAAAAGAATAATAAATTTTGATGGCCTTCCCACACCACAACCCCTCTCCCACCTTCGTTACATCTGAAGCTGGACCGGCAGAGATAAGCCGCTGCGACAGACGGACGTGAACGAAGAAATATGAAATATTCAAGTCAGCCGGTCGGTGGCGGCGCGTCGATTGTAGTCGCGGACGTGTCGCGCGCACCGCGCCGCGATTTGAATAGACAATGTGCGCGCGGGTCCAGGTCCGGGTCCGGGGACGGAAACGCGAAAGAGAGCGGAATGAAGCACATCGCTGTATACAGAGTGTTCAGAAAGATGATAACGAAATATTAAAATATTTTTTCAGATATCAATAAGAAATAACGACAACTATAATATAAATATGGAAAATCTCTCTCCAAGATCAAAATCAAGTTAAATTTTAAAATAAACCTTAGAAATCGGTTAATTGAATCATATAGTTTCAAAACTTGTTGAGTCTCTCTGAGCAAATCTTTCGGGAACAGAAAAAATCATAACAAACATTAATCTAGTTTTTAATTTTTTGACTACCGTTTTTATTTCTTTAAACAGTTAAGAGGGTTTAGCAACGAACCGATGCCACGGTTATATCTGACAGATGATTTTCTATAAGAAACCGTCAAAACATGCAATTAAACACGGAGTCAGTAAATTCAGAAAAACTATGGCAAACTTTTATTTTCGAATTTATTTTCTTTTAATTCACAGGATTTCAAAGAATTTACGAGCAGACTGATTTGGGTTTTTTTTAAAGATCTCATCAAAATATGAATTTAGATTAAAACATGGATACGTTTAAATCAACCGATTTTCTAAATTTAATTGCATTATTTTCTAAATTTAATTCACAATTAAATGAAACTATGTGATGTAATATTATTTCTACTTTCTTTAAGTTCTTTACACGACCTAGGTTTCGTTGTATTACAATATCTTCAGGTGAGCTCTCAGGTGGGCTATTAGCAAAGATCAGGAGCAAAGATCTTTGCTAATAGTCTACCTGAGAATGTTGTAATACAACGAAACCTAGGTCGTGGCAAAGAACTTAAAGTAAGTAGAAATAATATTACATCACGTAGTTTCATTTAATTGTGAATAATTTAATGATTAAATCACCAAACATCATATTATGATATCTCAAAGAAAATATGAACGTAATAAGCATTTACTGCTTTCCCGTTATAGCAAAACCTAAAAGAAACTATCGATATCAGTAAGACTCGATACTTTGGTGATATTTGTATGAGTAGCGTTAAAAAATTGTTAAATAATTCTTAAGAGTTGGAACCGATACTTACAGATTTTGAAATATTCTTTCCTACGGATACTGATTACACTACAGAAATTAACTTCTAAATATACAATGATTAATAATTATAGTGGTCGTTTATATTATATAATTAACAACTCAACTTTCATGAGAAATTGCATGTTTTCTATCGCAGACGTTAACAATTTTCTTAAAACTAAGTATAAAACTGCAAAGTTTCATTGAAATACGTCGAGTGATTGTTGACTGACGTACACATAGAGACGGCCTCGATACAATTATATTATTTGTGTAGATATGAATTTATATACCAAAGTTTTTATCTATCATAATATATTTAAATAGATTTCTTGGATACAAGGAATAAAACACTTTTTTTGCTGTTGGGTGATAATGGATCGCTTCTCGGCTCGAATATTGGCTGGAAAGCAAAGAGAATAATGATATATCGGAAGATTTCATTTGGTATTCGGCACGTATGGTCATCGTTATGTTAAATACACAGACGCCTTAATCCTTCTTTCGCTTTCCAATCAAATTTACTGAGCGCCGAGATTGATTCCCACAATTTACTTTATTGCTCCACGAAAACTTAAGTAATTGGTTTTGGAAGATTTTTTTGTGGAACGAAAAGCAATTTAAGTAGATAAGTAGACGAGTTGTATGAGTTATAGCAAACACAGACGTTTTATTTCAATTTTCCAACAGACTAAATTGATTTTATTTTCTAACTTTTAAAGATATTGCGGCAAAGTTTTGCAATATAAAGTTCCATTTGTGATAAAACAAAAGTAGTGTTCAAAATTTGTGTAATAAAGTAAAATTCAGATTTTTTTATTTTCTAAAATCAATTTTTGAAATATTGAAAGTAATACCGATTGAACTTGTAATTTAATTTCGCCACACCAGAAACATAAAGACAAAAATGTTTAATTTTCTTAGTCTACAAATCCCTAAGGCGGAAATTATTTACATTATGTAAAATTTGAAAACATTGTTCAATATTTTTCAAACTTTTTTATTATTAAATTAATTAGTCTAAAGCTGACCTAATGATAAATGGAACCGGTCTAGTGGGTATCCTTTAATATGGTTGTTTCAATTTAATCAAAGTAACTTTATTTGGAAATTCTAGCCAAATAATGGAAGTACAATATAAGTTCTTTATAATAAAACTCAAGGGACCGAGTATTTTCTTTCGTTATATAGAGTTTTCACTTTGTGAAATATGTAAATAAAATATATATTTTTTAAGATTTGAAATTGTTTATTCGGATTTATATACCGAAATATGTAATTAATTCCCTTATTCTTATAGCTTACATTTTATTTCTTGCATTTCAAAATAATTATTTAAAATAATTCGTCGACTTTTATTGAATTTATTTACTATTCCAATAGCTATTTTGTATTTATTTATATACGAAAATGTATTAAGAGTCAACTTTAGTCATTAAACACGTGTGCCTAGTGAAAACATCAGTAATGGTTGTACACAATAAAAGCAATAACTGTGTCTGTTAATTCTTTGGATTGTCGGCATTCGTATTAAAACACAGTTTATTTGTCTATTAATTCAAAGCATTAATAGACAATAAAACTGTGTCTATTAATTCTTTGAATTGTCGGCAAAGATAATTTCGGAGTATATCCGAGTTTATTGGTAATAAATATGTACTAGTGATAATGAACAATAAACAACTTTTGCCACCTAAACAATATATTCCCGTTCGTTATAGAGAATGGCGAGTTCGTTACAAAGAGAAGAATCAGTGTATGATTTAAAAGACAAAGCAACCAATATCAAGCAGAGTTTACGTTATGGAGAGTTTTCCTTTATAAGAGTTTACACTGCTAAGAAAAAGATTACATTTTTCAAACTCGTGACTGAACAATTAGGGGGGCCATTTTGAAGCTTAATATTTCATAAAGAGAGCTTAAAAATAAAAATAATTGGAATTAAAATAAAATTTATTTTATAATACTTTTACAATGGTATTTCATTCAATTACATTTACTAAAAGAAAAATTTGTGCTCCCATCTTATATATGTTAAAACTATTTTTAAGCACCTCTGTATAAAAAATCTAGTAGCATAATCATACACTTAGGTTGAAAACTGTAGGAATTGTGAGACTGTCACAGACAGACGGACGGGTCGAATAAAAAACGAATATGACGAAATTAAAAATGTTCCTTCTTTAATTGTAGAATCCTACAAACGCATATATTCTTGTACATGACGAATAAAACTATTTTTAATCTATTGCTACATAGTACGGCTGATGTAACGTTGGTAATTTTTTTTTTAAAACTACAAATATTTTTATACGATGCTTAAAATGACTAGCGACGGGAATAAAATTAGTCTAATAATGATGAAATTAATGAGATATTCCTCCACTTCTGGGAGCAGTTTCCTATATTGAGGCTATTGTTCTCAGGAAACCCGACAGTATCACTCGTGATAAATTTGCAGTGAAAGGAACTTAATGTTAAACTTTCTTAACGGATTTATTCGAATTAGAAGCTGTAGTCTGCTCAAGCTTAATTAAATAAATAAAGAGATATAATTTTAACTAAACTTGTGGTTCAGATTAGATGTTTTAAAAATGCAACCATCAAACATATTTATGAGTATTGAGTATCAACTTGTCAATCGAAATTTAATCAAAGTTGCAAGTGTTCACAGAGTATTCGTGCATTGCCTAACAGTTTATTTTTGTTACTTAATATAATTATAATAGCTTCAAAATCCATATCAGCAAATCAAATTGCAAATTTTTGGAGTCACTTGTAATGTCTGACGAATAAGTCAGACGTTGTTATTATTAAATACTTAAATAAGATAATTATTTCTGTAATATGCCGTAGTTTAAACTAAGTTTTATAGCATATTGTCTTCGTTATTACTATGTCTATCATTTGTACATTTTAAGTAGTACAACAATAGTACAATATCACTTCCTCCGCTACAATTAATTTTGATGTCTAAAATTGGGCTTTAAAACACATTTCAGTACAATTAAAAAAGTTTGTAATCTTTAAAGAAGAGTCTTTAAAGAAATAATATGACAGCTATTGTCTCTCGCTTTCTTTAAAATAACATGACAGCTATAGTCTCTCCTTCTTTCTATTGATTATTTATTCTTCTCTCCATTCATCGATTTATCTACAGAAAAATGTAGTATTTTCTATTTAAATATAGTACAATATCGAAATAAAATTAATTATCAAAAATACTTATATAGATTTACCAATCGATATCGATAAGCTATAAAAGTGAAGCATCATTAATACATTATTAAATTGAATGGGAATTATCTACAATAAAACAATAACTACCAACATGCTCTCATTTTTTGATACTGTAGTACATTTTAAAGTTAGTATTAAAATTTAGTACAGTTTAAAGTTGGTAACTGCAAAATTTTGATTATACGTAGATTTAAAGATAAAATAATATAACAGATTTAAAAACAATATAACACATTTTACAATTTACCCGATGTAATCTATAACTAACTTTTTAGATTAGTACGAAATTAGGAAATCGTTAATAGATTCAAACTACATTTTCACACCATAATTACAGCAATTTTCGATAAACGTCGCCAACAAATTCAGATGCCAGAAAAAAGGCCCAAAGAAAATGTAAGCAACATGTAGTAATGAAAAGCTCGGAGAGTTCGCGAGTGTCAGGAATGAGGCCTCGAATAAGCGCTTCTTGCTGCAGTAGAGCCTACAGGCCTTCTGCATAGTACGAACGTAAGCGTTTTTATGCCGCAGCGACACGAAACGGCTGCAATTTGGCACACAAACAAAACACTGCACAGTTGCCAGAGTATTCGCCTGCTCCCGTGTTCGTACTTGGCGATAAAAACTTTATATTTGATTTTTTTGTGAAGTTTAAAGTAAAGCAGTGATAAATAAAGTTATAATAATTCGTCTGATACATGTCAAAGGCTACTTCGTCGGATACATATCGAAGGCTACTTCGTCTGATACTGTCGAAGGCTACTCCGTCTGATACATGTCGAAGGCAATTTCGTCTGATACATGTCCAAGTCTACTTGGACATGTATCAGACGAAATTGCCTGATACATGTCGAAGGCTACTTCGTCTGATACATGTTGAAGGCTACTCGTCTGATACATGTCGAAGGCTACTTCGTCTAATGCATGTAGAAGGCTACTTCGTCTGATACATGTCAAAGGCTACTTTGTCTGATACATGTCGAAGGGGACTTCGTCTGATACATGTCGAAGGCGACTTCGTCTGATACATGTCGAAGGCTACTTCGTCTGATATATGTCGAAGGCTATAAAGATCATACAGTAATTCGAATATCAAAACCTGTTAGGTTATTTTCTGAAAATATTTTTTAGAATTAAGATTTTTTCTAGATATACCCTCGTTCACAATTATGTAGGAATAAGATATACAGGTATATTTTCATATCTTAAACAGCCTTTATCATTGACCTAGAGTGGGTATATTATATATTTAGACGTTTGACATTTTCAAATTTTTCTAATCGTAGGCTACTACGTCTGATACATGTTGAAGGCTACTTCGTCTGTTACATGTCGAAGGCTACTTCGTTTCATATATGTCGAAGGCTATCAAGGCCATAAAGAAATTCAAGTTTCAAATGCTGTTAGGTTATTTTCTGGAAATATTTTTTACAATTAAGATTTTTTCTAGATATACCCTTATTTATAATTATGTAGGAATAAGATAAACAGGTATATTTTCATATTATAAACATCCTTTCTCATCGACCTATAGTGGGCAGATTATTACATAGACGTTTGATATTTCTAATTTTTTATAAAATTGAATCTTTTTATTTATTTTTACTTCTTGTACTAAAAAAAGTGAAACTGAGTTTTAGTTTATCTTAAATTCATTTTCTTCTTTTATATTGGTATGGATTTTTCGTTTTTTTTTTTAATAATCACCACTCTTTCATAAAATGAAAATTAATTTAATTACTAAATTGAGAACCACAAAAATTGCAGAGAACTAGTAACTGAAAAGAAACCGCATCACAAAAATTAACTAACGAACCTCTATTCGAAGTGTCAAACGACACAAAATTTGATTGATAATAATAACGAAAGGCTTTTTTTTACTTACTGCATACGCGTGGCTCATATATCCTTTGACACCGAATTTCTCAGCAACTTTTAGTATATTCTCCTTCTACAAAATTCTCAAAGATTTAAGAAATTTTATTTCTAGCCAAGAGTATTTTAATTTATGCAACATTTTGTATTAGTACAAATTTGTAACAAAAATATTAAATATCATAAAATATTCTAGTTTTATGAAATTATAATCTTTACTTACTTGTACTATATCATTATGACAATATAAAGTATATTGTTTATTGAAAAACAATTATAAAATAAAATTTATTGAAAAGGTCGCATCTTCAAAATATCTGTTACGCCATTTTTTGTTGGAATAATGGCTGCTCAAATATGTACGATGATTTTCTCAATAAATTAAATCATCAAAACCTACAGTGACAATTTAAAATAAAAAATCTGACCGTAATGTGTATATTCCAAGGAACTCAATATTTAAAACAGATTTACTTTTGAATAGTAACTGATAAAATATATCTTTACTGTTGAAGCTGTTTCAATACAGATTTGTGTCGTAAAACATACATCGGTAAAAAAAAAACAATCTGCAACCGGCTTGAAAGTGAAAACAATTCAGTGATATCCTGAATCAGAATGAATAAACCATCCATTTTATAACAGGATATATAATCACTGTTTCAACCACGTAAATCAAAAATATATATATTATTGCTTCAACTTTAATATGGAACTTTCCTTTGCATCAAAACTTGTTCACCTTTTGTCTTAGAAAGAAGACTTCTAAACAAACAGCTCAAAACTAAAACCGTCTTGTAAAGGTAAACTTTAACCTTTGTATCCTGCAATAAACAGAAGATTACCAGGTAACCATAGTACCGTTCAAACAAAAATCCAAATTCACATATACCGTAACATATTTCCCACCGCAAGACCGCCCTACAACGCGGATTACAGCTTAGCAACGTAGGTAAAGATATATGCCGCCACCTCGGCTCTCCCTCCCTGTCCGCACGGCGCGGTGCCCTAACATCTTTTCACGGAGGCCGATCTTCGGAGTCGAGTGTTATGGACCTTTTTGTGGACTTCACTTACTCGGATACGGCCATTTGGAGAGATATCGTATGATGATGTACGCTTTCATGTTTAATACCCTTTTAAAATATTTACTCTTTGTAGTGGGAAATGAGTGCGTTTGTCCGGCCTCGGTTTGGGTATCGGGGACACGGAGCTATTTTGCTTGCTGGTGGTGAATTTCTATGCTTACGTATTACAAGCTTGTCTTTGATGCTGGAAAGGCACAAGTATATTGGTATCATTTTTAGTTTGTGTAAGTGTCGAGAAACACGATATGAAGAGAATAATATTTAAAGTGATAATTAAGTAGCTTGTTATGGAGTGATTGAAGAATATATTTAATTATAATTAAAAAAGAATGGATCTATCTGCAGGCAAAGAAATAGGGAGACGGGGTGGGGGGGGTGTCATTAAGTGGGTGAGAATTTATCCGTAATTATTGTGAAGAACTGATATTCCACTATGCTGACAATATCGATAAACTTATCGACATTGAAAATGTCAAAGTTCCCAACGTTTTTGCTGACACGTTTCGCTGACCCATATCGTTAGAATTATATCATCAAAAACGTGACTTGAAAAGAGTACTAGATAGCTTAGTGTACAAAATGTTATTGACGAATATTCTCTAAAACATTTTTGACTATAATATATATGTATATATATATGTATATATATATATATGTATATATATATATATATATATATATATATATATATATATATGTATATATATATATATATATATATATATATATATATATGTATATAATTTGATATATTAATTTTAATAAATATTTTTTTTTACCGCAAAAAGTGACTGTAAGATAACCAGAACATACATAGTGTTCCCGTAGCAAACGTTAAATCTAATAAATGTGGTGTCGAAAGACTAACTGCGATGATATTTGAGAAACTTCTTGTGGATATGCTTTACAATCGCATGTTCTGTTAACATCATCACTGCGAATCGACGAATGATTTATCATCTGCGTGTTCAAATTTATTAGCACAATAACGTTTGCTGCTAACCTAACCTTATATGTGGAATGAGGACCTTGATTATACACGAGTAGAATTAACAACGATATTATTTTCACCCTCAGCCTTCATCTCAATTGAAAATATCAGTATTAATAAAGTGTTTGGAATGAAATATTTTAAAGTTATTTTCTGATACTAGTTTATTAAAATGTTCATATTTTAAATTTAGTTAACTACATTGGCCGATTTAGTTGAACACAAATATTTATCTGTAGTGTTTGTAATTATATTAATGATATAAATGGGAATGTTTTGCTTGTTTGTTTTTTGGTTTTGGCAGAAAAATAGTTTTTAGATTCACACGAGTGTTTCACTACGGTATAATTTATAATATTTAGATAAACATAGTATATTCAACATATTTTTAGAACGTGACTAATGTGAAATAGCGAAAATTTTTATGAAAGCCTGGTCCATATTTGAAATAAACTTTGAAGCCATTATAGTCACATTAAAATAATGTATGATGATTTTATTTACACTTGGAATTCTACATAACACACACATATTGTAACACAAAAATATATTAAAACATAATGCAGTCATGGTCTCTTTTTGCCGGGACAAAGCCGGCGCTGGTAGCTAGTTTAAAATATCAAATTTCGAAAGTTTAAACATGAGACGATAATTGGTTATACTGTAGTATCTGTCTTAAATAATTATTTTCCATTTTGAAAAGTCGATAAGCCGTTTTAGGCTTTTCTTTATTTAGCACTTCACAGTATTTCACATTCATGAATTTGTTAATTTATTTCACAGTATTTGTCATTTAAATGATGATTTAAATAAACGACATTATAAACGACATATTCATGAACATATTCATGAACATCACAGTCTAAAGCAAATATTAAAGAACGAATTATGTAAAACATGTTATAGACTTTACGAGATGAGAAACAATCATTCACATTTTGTTATATATTAACCAGGCAATATAACAACTCTTGTTTATTCATTTAACTAAGGTATTTTAATTCTTTAAACATAAGGGCTGATTGTTTAGTAAAATAACCTGACCTTACATTCTCGCTCATTACAATACTTAAAACATGTTAGCACATTTGTTAAACTTAACAGACTAACTTAAGGTAGTTAAATTGAGTTTGTGTAAGTGAAGCTTAGCCGACTTTACCGTCAATTTTGTCTACCCATTCTTTGTATTGTTTGCTAAGCATACTCGCCGGTAAGTTATGTTTGCATTTTGCGGTATATGAGTGTTTTACGTGCTGTCGAAGAAGCCGAGTTAGTGATAGCCGGCAAGGAAGCTTTTACAGGCATCGAATGGAATCAGTTGAGCACAGGTCTGTGAGCTTTTAAGGTAATTTATTAAGATTGCAAAGAAAAGTTTCGTTGTGTTGTATCCAAGTTTCAATTATTTGAATTAGTTTTATTGCGCTATTTGTAGTTTTAATTATAAATAGGATTTTTGAGTATTTCTATAAACAGATGGCTAGTTAAAGCATTTGGCCTAATAAATGAATGAATTTACACAATAATGGATATTGCTGTATTGTTAAATCACATTATTATACAAGATTACTCGCGTACTCTAATACACGATTACTCGCGTACATAATAATTTTTTGTACCTCTTTTATGAGTTGTTTTAGATCATGGTACTTCCGATAATATACTATATTTCAGTACTTTATCATGAAGTTGTTGATATGTTAGCGCGGGATAATATATTCAGATATTTTTATGTTATTTGTTCGAGAAATATAAATTGCTTTTATTAATTAATTGTTCAGTTTAGTGTAAAAAAATTAACTGTTCAGTTTTTATTTTACATATATTTACGTTTATTTTTTTGTAAAACGGGAAATAATTCGACTAAGTTGAAATAATGTTAACAAAAAATATTAATATTTTTTCACCGCATATTTCGCTATGTGTCATTAATCCATCATGTCGGATTTATAAAATAAATAGAATATCAAATGCCATTTTATTGTAAAATTTAAATTATCGATAAGGTAAACAAAATACATTAAAAAACGTCACTTATAGAACTTGCAAAGAATTTACTCCTGTTGCGACAGATTCCTTAGAATATCTTCAAAGCAGTTACAACTTACCATATTTCTCTGTATTTCGGTTTAATATAGAGATATTTTGCTTCACCAGTGCCAAAGTTCTTATAAAAAGAGAAGGTTACGCTTTGTGAGAGTTATTAATTTTTAATAATATTAAATACGTATACCGTAAGACCCTATCCGATAACAAATTGGAACTTATGTTGTATGCACAAGGTAAACTTCGTGTATTCTTAAGTTTTCTAATATGATTATTGCCTTTCATACTAAGTATTGCACACTAATGATTAGATGATTACTATCATTTGTTACGACTTGTTAAGAACACACTTTCTTGTATATTAAGAATATATTGTAATTGGGGTTCCGTTTCCGCTGTTCACTTACATATGTTTTTAATTGCCCATATCAATATAACGGAAATAAAAGTAAAAATTCAAGAAACAGTACGTCTAATTTCACTCTTTAATTTCTCTTTCAAAGTTCCTGCAAAAATATAGAAGAAAATTGCTTCGAGTAAAGCTACTTGTCAATAATTGTGAAACAAATTAATATAAAATGTGATACAAATATATTTCATAAAAAATCTGAATATAAAATTATATTCAGGCATTTTTAGTAGACAATTTTACGAATAATCGAGAAACGAATTAAACTTGCCTTTAAATGCTTTAAATATACATTGAACGAGGATAATACCCAATACTACTTCAATACGCACTGACTTAAACCGATCATGGCACTCCCGAATTCAGCGCGGCATTCCGAAATTTGAACATACCCTCTGCGACCGCTATCAGAACACATGGCGGGAATATCAATGCTTGCATACCGCCTTCCTTCTCCCTATCTTCGCCCGCCACCATCCCCTCCGCCCACGGCTGCCGCATTCTAAATCGCCGAGAGATTTCGCTGCAAAACTTGCCCCTGGATACGTGACCTTTTTAACGGCGTTGTGCACACGTCGGCCCAGTCCTATCCTTGGACAAGGATGCATCTTATTGGCAGTTGGGTGACATTTTGTGTATCACGTGTCGTGTGTTGATCGCAGGTATTCTACTGTTAAATTCTTCGTAATTTTATAATTTATTCCATTATTTGACTCTTTCTCATGTTGTGTGATATAAATTAAATAAATTTTTTAAGTTCTCGGGGGACACTTTCGCAATTCAGATTGAATAATTGCTTTAATATTTACCTTCCAAAAGTTGACACATTTTACAATTTATTAATATTTTCAAATTAGCAAAAAGCGAAAAGTTAATTCTTTGTGATTAAAGAAACTATTGGAAAATAAAATTATTCTGATGTAATGAATATAAAAAAAACTATTTCCCAAAACATTTCTCACTCTATTAATATAACTTAAACATGAGTTATGTCTATTTTATATCGTAAATGTAATATGGACAATACTTACTCTTTATTTAGATACAAGTTTTTATATAGTATGTGCGAAAAAATCGCACGAATTTAATTTTTTTCCAAAATGCGTTATCTATGCAATTTTGTTCAAAATATACTTTTGAACATTAATGTAATAAATTCCATGTTGAACTGAAATAAAACCAATAAAATCACAGTAATATCGACCGATATAATATGTTTTTTCTTAAGAAAATATTATAGTTCAATTTAATTGACGACAAAAAAATGTTACCAAATAAAGGAATATTTTGAAGTCAAAAAAGAGTTCATTCCTTTTTTTATGTATACCAGTTAATATAACACAATATCTACTTACTATAAGTTAATATGAACTTATATAATAATGACTTACATTTTTCGACATAGTATACTCTACTACTACATTTGGTATAACGATCCTAACATTCAATTATTTTAATTTAAAACATCTACCGCAAATAAGACCGATCTAACCTTAAAGTCAAATATTTTTATGAAATTGGAAATTAATAACAAAAATATAAAAAATTTAAACTCCAAAAAAATATAAGAACCTATTAAAGTCTAATCTCCATGAAGCTTATAAACCCTAAGACAGACAATTTTTACAATAAGATAAAATATGTCTTGGTTATTAAAGAAGTTACGAAAATGTAAAAAAGAATAATTAAAGTTACAAATGCAATGTAATAATAAAAATATCGGTTAAAATTATAAAATATAGTGGCCGTAACGAGTTCTGAACATGGCTTCATAGATAAAATAGAAGCACGAGCAATATGCGGCCCCTTTGCTGCCTTTACCTAGGTATACTGTTCCAGTTTATATGAATGTAAAGTATTAAACGAATCAAACTATTTAAGTTTGTCTTCAGAGTGCATATGGCCCAGAGTCTTATTTGCTCTCAAGGCTCTCTGGGCCTTATTAGCCGCAAGTATCTTATGTATTATACGTGTTCCCTTTTGATACTAAATATTATACGTGTTCCCTTTTAATACTTCGTTATAATCTAAATAGTGAAGCTCAACAACTTTTGTAACATTATAAAAGTGATTTTAATTTATGTAGTGGACCAAAATCATCTATTATTTTCCAAGCAAGTAACCAATTATAAAATACATGGAGTCAATGTTTTTACGTAATATGTGAAATATTCTCAAGAAACTTTGCCGAAAATCTACATTTTTATTGTATAAGTAAATTTGCTGCGTAATAAATTGAAATCTTGAAACGAACAATAAACGCGATTCAAGGGAGATTTGCTCAACTTTAAATGAAAAAAGCAAACAAAATAAGTATTTCTATTCTAAATTCAGATTTTACCTGCTTGTTTGCATCTTTTCCTTTTTATGTCAGAATTTGCTTTACATTTATCATTAAACATTTTCAAGATTTCATATCGTGCTATCCGATATGAACCATTGTTAAACCTAATTCTTAGCTCAATTTTAAGACCCATCATTTCAGATGAGGATCTAATACAGTTAAGCTTTGAATACTGCAAATATGGTGTTAATATCGTATTTTACTTATTAACAATTACTAATCTTATCCTTTTTATTCTCTTCCCAACTTATCTGGCATCAGGCCAATTTTTGCGTTAACGCCAAGGTGATTTATCCTAGGTTATTGATGGTGTTAGGTTTAATGCTTTCCAGATTTCATCATTAAATCAACATGAGGCTTATCGTTTGTTTCTTGCTAAGGTGACTACCTTGAGCGAGAATTTTATGCGAGACTATTTCTGTGACAAAACCATCGAAATGTTGAAGCGGTGCAGTAATCAGAACAACTTTAAACGTCCGCGAATTTTATCTAAAAACGTGAACCCACCTGCGCATCATAGCATACACTGGCACGTTTGTTTTTGAATTTGCTATATTTTTTAAGATAACTTTCTTGGGTACGTTATCAACTTCGTGGCAATTGGTTTAGTACATTTCTTCGAATAGGTATTTGTTATAATATTTTTGTTAATTACACTTTTAAAAACGATTGTCATGTTAGTAAATGTTAAGGAGGGGGGGGGGGGTATTAATCGGAAATATTTCTAATATCGTTGAAATAATATTTTTGCTAGAATTTTAGTTTCAAACTTATTCCATTTGTTAAAATGGTAGGGAAATATGATTAATTATTAAGTTAAATTTCTGTAAACTGGTGAACTTTCATTACAAGTATTCTGTTTTCATCTTTACTTACATATTATGGGTATTACATTATAATCTTTCTGTGCATTGAAATATAAGTAATTAATACTACTAATAGTAATTTAAAACATCAGTTATGTTGATATAAAGTATGTTATGTAATAGAATATTATACCATATACTTTATGAACACGAAAAAAATCATACCGTGTTATCGTAATTTGCTACGCAATCACATCAATTTCGGTATGACATAAATTCCAGCAAAACCGGATATCACTCAACAATATTATTTACATTTCAAAACAGGATATAGTGTTTGAGTAATTTAATATTGTTGATTTAATTTAATCGATATGCAAACTTCCGGTCTGGTCGGTCGACGGGGCGGTTGCGGGCGCGTCGTGCGACGTTGATTGGGTCACGATCAGAGCAGATCTGCGCCAGTTTCAGTAAATATTAATATTTGGTGTAAATATTTTATTTATGAATTGGTCCTGGTTCATATAATGTTAATTTTGCTAATACTGCGTTTAACGATTGTTTTCCTTTCTTCAAGGAATTATACCATCTTCTAAATGGTGATGGTTATTTCATTTTGGAAGTATCACACACACAAATTGCGTGAAAAATAAATACTATTTTAATTTAGTTTGTGTACATTGACACCTTATTAGATCTATCTCATTTAAGTAGTAACACCGCTCTAGTCATCGAATGTATGTTCTACTATTTTCAAGATTTTTTTTGTTTGTAAAATATCGTAATTGGTAAATTAATTTCTAGAGATTTTTTGTGTCAATTTTCTAAGAAATTGTATATTTTCTTAGAAACTTGAAATTCGGCATAGTAATGCATGTTATCAACCTTTTTATTTTGCACAAGCCAACTTTTGTAAAGTATCCATATTAGAATTAAAGTAAATAAAGGGCTAAAATTTTTTTTTAATGTTTTGTTTCATGTGTTAATTTATTTAAAAGAGTTTGTTATAAAAAATTAAAAAAATATTTTCATAGCTTTAAATATTCCAAAACTCATACAAAAACAGAGCATTTAACACCCCCATCCCTATTTCCTAAAACTACTGAACCAAAAATCATAAAAAAACAAGATTATTCTATTTTTTTTTAAATATTTACCATATTTCAGCCTGTGAAATATGCATTAGGCAAAATATTTACCTTGTGAATTAATTAATATTTGTAAGAAGTTTAATAGCAATACAGTTCATAAGTGCTTACCCTAAATAATAAATATGTATTTATTTATTTATTTATCGTGTTTTATGTATAATACATATGGCGGACTTATTGCTACATGAGTAATCTCTTCCAGTCAACCATAACAATTGGTATTGAAATTTAGTTGGTAGACAGTGAGAGATTCCACAATGAAAATTATTTATAGTACGCTAGAGAGAGAAATAAAACAAAAAAATACAAGAGTATTAGTAATACAAACGATTGACATGATTTGGGATGGGAAAGACAGGAAAAGACAAGGGTACAAAGGAAAATGTTTCAGGAGAGATAGGACTTTTTCACTCGATCTCTGAAAATATTATATGATGAATATTTGGGGACGTGATTTTCCTGGTGTCAAGATCCAGATGATTCCAAATTTTTGCTGCTTGGATAGTGAAATATTTTTCGTAAGAGGTAGAGGTAAGTTTACGAGTAAGTAGAGTGAGTGAACTATTAAATCGTGGCCGAAGGCCGTGAATAGACAAATTTTTAAATTTTCCAGTAAGATAATTTGGGCTCAGAGGATTTTTTAATACATTAAAAAGAAGTGTAAGTGTGTGCAGTTGGCGTCGATCACGGATCTTCTGCCATTATTTAAAATTTTTATTTTGTCATGATTTAAAAGTTCACTCATTCTACTTACTCCTAAACTTACCTCTATCTCTTATGAAAAATCTTTCACTATCCAAGCAGCAACAATTTGGAATCATTTGGATCTTGATACCAGGAAAATCACGTCCCTAAATATTTTCAGTTTAGTTTCATTTTAATACATAACAGATGTTACTTTTTCATAAATTATAATAGATTACAGGTGTAAATGAATTTCCAGAAAAGGCAATAAACTAAACTGTTATCACAGAAAACAGTGGATGGAATGAGTAAATGCACTCGTTGCAAATGTGATCTAGATATATCTGGCGACATATAAAATTACCATATTTAATTACACCATATTTTCATGCACATGTGAATAGAATAAATTTTCCTATCGCAAAATTTACTCGAATGTACTGCCCAACAGTAAACCGCCCTGACAAAACAAATAATTTCCAATATTAAACAGTCGACATTATCGTTGCACGGACGCGGCTCATGCGAGTCTATAAACTGTCATATAAATTTGATTTACATTGCGCCGATGAGATAATTTCCATTGTCACAATAAATACAAGATCCCTCCGCTAAACGGGGGCTTAATGCGTGTGACAGCGAGGTGTATAATTTCGCTCGCCCATTTCAGGTTGTTACAGGATGTGTGGGTTTAAGTCGGCATCGGGTAACCCTTTGACAGGCATCAAGCGGGAAAATGGAAATTGAAATGCTTACCGGTTTAATAGCTTTTTTGTTTTGAAGATCATAAACTGAACGTATTAGAAAATTTTCTTGTTTGGTTGAGAACTAGGTCTTTATAAAATATGCTTTCTTCGATATTAAAAATCATTTTAGTTTTTCAATTGCCGTTTTTACTTTATATTCTGAATTTTTTTATGTGCCGAAAGTAACCAACTATGAAAGCACGAAATCAAAGACGGCGCTTGAGATTATTAAAGTCGAAAGGGCAATATACCAGCTTCTCTGGAGAAAATAACAACCCGCTCAGCGGGAAATCTAAGATTCTACGAGTACCAAACCTGGATCAAATAAGTCAAGAAAGATCTAAACAACCAAATGCTATATCTCCCTCAAGCTCACCGTCAGAAAACAAAGGATTCTGCCATGGAATGGAAAGCATGGAAAGAAATAATCGGAATGGTCCTAAATTGTGCGCATCTACAGCAGCACCTGATCGCCAGCTAAGAACCAAGGAAGTAATATATACTCAGCAATATGATCAGCGCTATACTTATCTTACTGCTGTTGTTTGGGATTGGTGTAAAACTTTGGATACCCAACTTTTTGGATACTGAAAATTTCATTTTAAGAAATTACTTTAAAACTTTAAAATTGACTTTCAATATAAGGTTAAGGAAAATGCTGGTCGTTTTCTAGTCCAGATGTTCTGACATTTATTCAATTGTTGCAAAAAGCAAATGCGTCTTCACATTGAAGAATATTTTTTTCCTAAGTAATTCTTATGGTTTGTTATTTTCCATATATGTATATTTTAATTTAATCAATCCGTCTTCATTACCATAAATATTAGAAGTCATTTTGAACTATAATGCCAGATATAACGGGAAACTAAATTTATACGAGCATATTAATTCTTTAATATAATTTATTTTTCTTCTGTAAATCTGTAATCTAGACACGCAGGCGCGTGTCTAGATTACAGATTTACAGAAGATTTATTACAAAAAATACTGATAATTGAAGTACGATTACGCAATATTCAAATTGTAGGTATTTTTTATTTAATCGTCACATTGGGCATAAGTGTTATTTATGTGCAGGTAATTTTATGAGAATTAGGTGATGTAAATTCTCTATTTTTTATTACATTTGATATATTTAATAAGAAGTGATAATCGATATATAATTTTTTATTAGTTGACACCATAGAGTGGATAACTAGCATCCTTTTATTTTTCAGACAAGAACCGACAACTGAAATCTAAAAATATGTGTTTCGTATAAAACAATTTCCTCACACAAAGAGAGGACAGAATTACTAATTTTTGTGATACAAGTATCACTAAATACGAAGAGTTAGACATAAGGCTCTCATAGTATTATTTTGAACACTTCCGTTGCTAACACCCTAACTGACAGTATGTATTTTGTCTCTGTTTTCAACCGCTTCGACGTTTTTATGTCAAGATATAAAGTTTTCTATTGCATCATGGGTATCTTTCTATTTTGATTTATATAATACAAATATTTATATATATATATATATATATATATATATATTTATATATGTTGCCTAACATATGTTGTCTCGCTATCATGTTATATTCCTAATATTTTTTTAATTGTATTTGAGTAAATTATCTCATAATTTGTCACCTTCGAAAATATGTTACAATTACAGTTTATTATAATATTTAACACAATATTCTCATATATGCAACCGCTAACCAAAATACTAGATTATCTTTGTAAAGGATTTTTTTATTGCTGTTTAGAAAAATTTTTAGGAACATTACAATAACGAGGGCTGAAGAAACAACAATGTTTTTATGCTAACAAATTATAGGGTAAGTAAGTTTTAAATTGTGACTTGTCTTCCCACTAAAATGGGAATTTAAGGCACAGTTTATGAACAATTCTTTTAAAATTATCCCTCCATTTAGAAGGGTCTAAGAGCCGTCCAACGGTTAGTGTTGGTAACAATTTGCGGGAATTTTAAATAGTATCAGAGGTTATAGCTTCAAATTAATCAGGGTTGATTTCTTACTTGAATATCTCCAATTTTTAACTCCAACAAAATACTTTACGGTGGGTATTATATTCCAATTCCTCACGTTTCTACTTGTACAATGAACTTATACCACTAGCACCATCTAGTATACCTATTTAAAGTACGATCCATTTAAAAAAACCTTCATCAAAGTAAAGGGTTCATTTTAAAAAGACTTTTAATACAATTTTGAAAGCTTCGATTTTTTATTATGTTCCTGTAAAAAAATCCCAGGTTACTAAAGTAGAAGTACTCGATCAAGCATTACCATCAGTCACTAAGTAAATCACTCACTCATCTATGATATCTTTAGATATAACTAAATATGTGCTGACTTCAACATAATATGCACAAAGAATTGAATAAGTCATTTATTTTAATCAATCATTTTCAAAACCAAAGAAAGTAGGAAAGGATATTGAAATCAGTTAAAAATATACAAAATGTTATTTTGGTAGAACAAAATTTTTAGAAAGTTCAACTAATTTTAACTTTATTGAGTATTACTAAAATATGAAAACATTACTTATACATATATACGCATATTCGAATTTTTTTTATTTGTTGGTAATGTATATATACATATATATATATATATATATATATATATATATATATATATATATATATATATATATATATATATATATATATATATATATATATTATCACGGTATGTTTAACAAATTCATTTTTAAATTTTCCGATAATAACGAAGTAATTTAAATGTTATATATTTTTATTTAATAATTGCTCTACTCACGTCGTCGTTCACATGAAATTCGGAGTAAAAAATGTTATTAGGAATCTTTTTGTGCTTTCTTTTCTTACAATTCTGTGATCATAAAATTTACTAAAAACGCTAGTAGATGACGTTGGCAGCCGAATCGGTTCCACTGGTTCTGATATTAATATCCACAACTAACATAATCTAAAGACTCACATATTTCTTTATGTGTTAACCGTCTGAAATGAAACCAATAGTCTATATCTTAGCCCAAGCTAATTTACATATAACATAATGAAACCAATAGTCTATATCTTAGTCCAAGCTTATTTACATATAACATAATGAAACCAATAGCCTATATCTTAATCCAAGCTAATTTAAATATAATATAATGAAACCAATAGCCTATACCTTAGTCCAAGCTAATTTAAATATAATATAATGAAACCAATAGCCTATACCTTAGTCCAAGCTAATTTAAATATAATATAATGAAACCAATAGCCTATACCTTAGTCCAAGCTAATTTAAATATAATATAATGAAACCAATAGCCTATACCTTAGTCCAAGCTAATTTAAATATAATATAATGAAACCAATAGCCTATATCTTAGCCCAAGCTAATTTAAATATATCACTGAAATAACATCTAAATCTAAAAAAAGTAGCGTATTTTTGGTACATAGCACTCAGTTATACTTAAAAATATTCATAGTACAGATTTAGTGTTTTTACGATTTTGTTATATATATAGATATGAAAACACCTAGCAAGGTTAGATAGAACGATAAGATAAACAATTAAAAAAGTTAAACCTGTTAGCCAGTATATAATAAAACATATTTATACAATAATACCATAAATTTCAATTCAAGATGGCTTCTGGCAACCGACGAAAGCAAAATGACATCAATATCACAGAAATCATGCCACAACTTCGAGTACTTCATGTATCTGGCCTAATTTTAAATAACCCGGATACGAAACGAATAGCGCAAAGCTTTTATCTTAATCCGCCTGAAATGGAAGTGTTAATATTTAATAATTTTAAATCGCATACAACTAAAAAGGAACGGACAAGCTTACACGGGGCATTAATTGAGCCTCATCGGACAGCGGCTCGATGGTAATTGAACATCGTATTTCAAATAAAGCGGATAATCTCGAGTCCGAAAATTGCGTCGGTCGCCATAAAAGCTTTCCGGATGAAAATTTATCGATAACAATCGGCGAAAAAAACGCGAACTTCGAAAGCTCACAAAAGCTTAATAATTTATAATTATGGGTTCTTCCGCACAGAATGCGAATACGGAAGTACCTATTTATGGTTTATGTGCATTATTTATGGGCGTATGCAATTCGTAAAGCTTTTCCATTTGCATAAAACTGTGGGAAATGACTGTTTCGATAATTGAGCAAATTGTTGCCGTTAATGAATTTTTTTTGGAATTTAATCATTTTCGAGTATCAAAATTTTAAAGGCAATAAAATGCACGTCTGCACGATTAAAGGAATCCTCGACTAATTAAGAATATGGAATTTGCATATCAACTGGGAAAATAATTCGCTTTAGTACTAGATTTTTTGCAATGCCGATACGTAAATTTTTATATTAGTGGTAAATTTGTGTATCATATATAATTAAAGTTTCGTATGAAGATTATTTAAATACCGAAAAAAATATCTCTACCATTACATGGAGTAAAAATGTATCTATGTGCAATAAACATTTCGAATATTACCGTAATATATTAACCGCACTACTCATAACTATGTGATGAAGTTTTATTCAAAAGAATTTAAATTCTGGATAACTATAGAAAAATAGCACTCTCAAAATTGTTTTTCAAGTTCTCTTTTATGCAAACACATACTTCACAAAATAAGTAAGATAAATTTGTCTGGTAAAACTATCGAAAACGAGCCCTCTCAAAATTGTTTTTCAAGTTCTCTTTTATGCAAACATATACTTCACAAAGATAAATTTGTCTGGTAACTTTTTATGTCAGGTAATATGTCAAAGTAGATGTTTAATCTAAAGAACAATTTGACCAACACAATAAAATAACACATAAGTACTTTGCTACAAAAATATCAATTTACATCTATGTGTAACCAAGACCATAAAGGTGTTACTCATTTCTATAGGACAACTTTATTTTGTACTCGGACCCCACACATAACACAAGTAAGTACGGACAAATATTAGTACAAGCGCGAACAAATAACAATCACAATCTTCATTAGCACTGCGCGAGCACTCCTGCATCGTATGTGCATGCTAAATGAATGCATGTACTTAAAGGTCGAGTTCAATGAACCATCTGCAAACATGGCACCACTTTATCTCTTATTATTGTATCTGTACTCAGTTTCCGATATATTTTATTGTTAACATTGTTCGACGTCAACTCGTAACGAATGAGGAAAGTTCGACGTACAATTTGTTGCTGAGTGCATTCACTGAGTATGGAGGGATTAATGCAGTATGCGCTCTGTGCATCCGTGATGCGCGAAATGCATTCGCAGAAAGCGCTTCTGCGGTTCGGGGGTATGTTTTATGGATATGCATGGAAGCAAACTTTAGGGCGGATGTGGACTTTGAGTTCTTAGAAGACATGAAAAGCGTAGAGCCGTAATAAAGTTTCAATAATAACGTTGTTAACGTTTGATGTTACGAATTTAGAACTACTTTCCTAGATATTTAGATAGTTAATAATATCAAAATATTCGATTTACTCTGCTGCTTGGTTTTCCTTCTTAATATAAATAATTTAATCTTGCAAATCATTTTAGGATTACACTGAAGGCTGAGATTGTAATTAATAGTTATCACTGATACTGAGTACGTCGATCTAGTATTTAATTTAAGCAAAGAAATTCCAAAAATATTGAATTCCTATCCGGTTATATTTTGAATGCATATAATAAAATTGTATTGTGACTAAACCCTATCAATTTTGTATAAAAGGAGCCGGTGTTAATGAGCCTGGGGTTATAGAAATAGAACTATTTATTCTAAAAAGTCGGCATATTTGGAACATAAAAAAACCAAATGAATTCAGCGATTTATAAACGAGAAGAAGCAAAATAACAATAAAAACCTAATATAATAAATAATTACTTTTTAGAAATAATTAGAAAATATAATTCATCTTAATCGATTTTTACATGTGTAGCCATAGTCTATATAAATTAGAAATAAATTGTCAAGTGACAGAGATATTTATTCCGTACTTAAAAAAATGAATAGGTTGTCCTCTCTTTTCGAGATTTTCGCGGCTTCTTACGATGACTCTGTCCAGTCTGCGAGTTTCGTGGATTAGTATACCATATCTGTCTTTGCATTATATACAATCTGCACTTTGTTTTATCTTACGTTATCTACAAACCATTATGGAAAACAACCTCCATAAGGGAAATAACTTTCTTAAAAATATACAAGATTTCTCATTTTTCTGATTGGCCATTTAAATAAAAATATCCTACAACATGGGCTGTTTAATTCCTATTTAAGGTTATTACGAAAAAACCTTGTGCCTTAACCCAAGCATACATGTTTTAAATTTCTGTATTAATACAGTTTAGCGCCAATAATATTTTGGCAATTGTTTTAATAAGACATGAAAAAACATAGATTAAAAATGACATATTTAAAAAATATATTCTTGAATCTTTATTGTAAAAAATCAATTCGAGAAACGTCATAACATAAGCGGGAATATTTTTTAAACTTTTTTCATTTACTTAATTCAAATTTGCTTTCATTACTACACAATTATAGATGCAATTTATTATAAATTATTAAGTATTTATAATAAAAATAGAATTAACAAACATTAACTGTTTCCTTAACCTTTCATTTTTAAAGATACAATGTATATATTACTTACATTGTATCAATATTAAAAAAAAACAATAGTCTATTTTTCTATGGTTTATATTTCGAACTATATAATGGTTTTAAGTTTATGTCGTACTTTTTGTGTAACAATTCCTATTTGTATTTATAATCTCCTTTTTGCTTATCCAACGTTTGGACCTTTTTGGTTTCTTTTTTTTAATATATAAATTTATGTCATTTCTTTAATTTATTGCAATGTTATTAAGATTACTAATAAGAATACCAGTTAATATTTATTACAAATAATTTCTTTGAAAAATACCCTTTACATAAAAACTATTTTTCGAACCAATTTTTACAGAACATTCATTATGACCAGAAATTATTTTAAATAAATACGTTAATTTTAATATGTATTTTTTTAGGTAATACACAATAAATATTAAATTAATATTATAAAAATAAATCACAATAATTAGGTTTTGAAAGTTAATAATAAATGAAAAATTGTAAGTAGTTTTTTTCATTTTTAAAAAAAAGTGACATAAATTGAAGACTTAAGGATAGTGAAACATATTTTAAGTTAGTATAATTGATTAGGTACTTTTGTTTATATTATTTAAGCGTCATAATTTGTTATTTTTTTAATTCATTCTCATTGTTTATTTTTATTTATTTACATAATACCATTAATTTACCTTTATACTTTTGTGTACGTTAAATGTGTAATATCTTATAAATAAAATTATTGTGAAGATATTTTATTCATTGTGAAAAAAGTTAGGAATATATATAAATTTGAAGATATTTTTATAAGTTTTTATTTTTATAAGTCGATTTTTTTAAATAAATAATCACGTGACGCTATATTTTTTTTAATACATCGTTTTCGATACATATTGCATAAAATCATATTAAACATTTATCAAAATATTATTGATGCTAAACATTTTTATGAAAGTAAGTTATAAATGTATATGAAATAAAAATGATACCAATAAATCATTAATCACTAAAGTTTACATAAACATAATATTAGCAGATGTTGCTTCAGGTCATATTAAACAATTGTCAAAACATTATTGTTGATAAACATTTTTATGAAAGTAGGTTATAAATTTATATGAAATGAAAATGATACCAATAAACCATCAATCACTAAAGTTTACATTAACATAATATTAGCAGATGTTGCTTCAGGTCATATTAAACAATTGTCAAAACATTATTGTTGATAAACATTTTTATGAAAGTAGGTTATAAATTTATATGAAATAAAAATTATACCAATAAACCATTAATCACTAAAGTTTACATTAACATAATATTAGCAGATGTTGCTTCAGGTCATATTAAACAATTGTCAAAACATTATTGTTGATAAACATTTTTATGAAAGTAAGTTATAAATATATATGAAATAAAAATGATACCAATAAATCATTAATCACTAAAGTTTACATTAACATAATATTAGCAGATGTTGCTTCAGGTCATATTCAACAATTGTCAAAACATTATTGTTGATAAACATTTTTATGAAAGTAGGTTATAAATTTATATGAAATGAAAATGATACCAATAAATCATTAATCACTAAAGTTTACATTAACATAATATTAGCAGATGTGGCTTCAGGTCATATTAAACAATTGTCAAAACATTATTGTTGATAAACATTTTTATGAAAGTAGGTTATAAATTTATATGAAATAAAAATTATACCAATAAACCATTAATCACTAAAGTTTACATTAACATAATATTAGCAGATGTTGCTTCAGGTCATATTAAACAATTGTCAAAACATTATTGTTGATAAACATTTTTATGAAAGTAGGTTATAAATTTATATGAAATAAAAATGATACCAATAAACCATTAATCACTAAAGTTTACATTAACATAATATTAACAGAGGGTGACAAATGATATTTCCGTAAACATGGGTTGAACAATAAATAACGGGATACCTGTATAATGGCACATAAGTCATGGCATGGATAAAAGCGTAAACATAAATATATTTAGAAAATGAGTGGATACTGTCATTTTAAACTTTAAATGAGTCACACCACCATTTTTTCCCTTTTTCATGCCCGTGAAGCTGTGAGTCTAAATTAAGTTCGAGTAGCATAATTCTTATGCGACTTTTCATTCTTCTTTCTGCTTTTTACAATTTCCCACTCGTTTTTCCATTTAACTTCATAAAAACGGTCGAATGTATAAGTCGATAAAGATCGAAAAAATTTTATTCATTAAGAGTAAAATATTTCTACGACAAGATAATCTCTCGCCTCCCTCTCTAAAGCTGGAACTCGACACGTTCTCTCAACCTAATTGCGGGGCAAACATTACTCCGAAAGCTCCAGGGCAAAATTTACTCAACTCCCCTTTCTATCTCATTGACTTGAAAAAAACTTATTCGATTTTCCGCACACGAATGAGTCCGGATAAACCGAGATATGAACAGCGCGCTGTACTCGTCGGTTTCCGCTAAGCCTCTCTTATCGCTCCTAGCTGCAGTCTGGTACCTTTGTGGCTCAGACTCGAACCTCTGCCTACGCTCGCCGTTTCAACCCGCAATTCGTACGCCCGCCGAATATATTCTGTCTGATTTCGTCTACAGTGTCGCTTAGATTCTATTATTTACTCACAATACGAGCTATCTGTTTTTCGTTTCAATGAAAACGCACTGTGGGAACAAATCATTTTATTTGGAGAGTTTGCTCAGAAGTGAGTAAAATACGATAGTTTTTATTCAAATCGTGTTTCCTTAGAGTTTGTATTCAACATTTACTTATCAATTTGAGTCAATTTCATTTCCTCATGAAATAGTATTCTTTGTTACATGTCGTCTTTTATACTGTGCGGACAACCAACCCTTTCACTAACGTAAAGATATATGTGAGTGTAAAAGGAAAGGGAAAATTAAGTATTAAAAAACGAGTATGTTTAATTCTATAACGAAATAAGGAGTTCGTTTGTTGTGTTTCTCTAACGGATTAGATTTTATTGTAAAAAACCTGTTAAGTGACAAAACATGACTTAGATTGTTTTGTAAAAACCTGTCAAGTGACAAAAGATGGATTAGATAGTATTGTAAAAAATCTGTCAAGTGACAAAAGATATATTAGGTTTTATTATAACTAACCTGTCAAGTGACAAAAGATGGATAATATTTTAGTGTAAAAAACCTGTCAAGTAACAAAAGTTGGATTAGATTTTATTGTAAAAAACCTGTCAAGTAACAAAAGTTGGATTAGATTTTATTGTAAAAAACCTGTCAAGTAACAAAAGTTGGATTAGATTTTATTGTAAAATACCTGTTAAGCACGAGTAGCACTAGGAGGGTTTCGTACACATTTAGGCATTTATAAACATTTAAGGGTTCATAATATTTCTAATTAAACTAGTTACAAATGTTGATTTTCAACAACGTAAACATACTGTCTACCATTCTTTCAAAGACGTAAAGAAAAACTAATTATAAAAATGTATATTTTTACATAGAATTAGAAATTGTTTATTTATTTATTTTCCCCTTTACTTGTGCTATCAGACGTCCCATTATGTGAACTTCTAAAATTATATATACATCGACCGGAACATCCTATATGTTTTGATGATCATTGAGTAAGACTTAGTAAATATAGATCAGATAAGGATAAGTTTTATGAGATTAGGCTAATTAGTTTTTGAAATAGCGGGCGGGGAGAGGATGAGACGTATAACTTTTTGCACATTTTCCAGTATGTCATTGAAGACATTGGTACTATCTAAATTTCAGAAAAAAATATATTCCTTGTTAATAGTCCTTTAAAACAATATTTCAAATGATTTTTTTCCAAACACTTAATATGAGTACTATTGAATTATGCGCGGTTTAATATGTCTCGCTAGTGTACCAAATTTTAAGCTTCCGCGTCAAGCGGTTTCTGCGAATAACGACTTTAATAGATGGATAGACGGAAAAGTAAGTGACCTTATAAGTTTTCCGTTTTCCATTTTAAGGTGTTCAACCATAAGAATGTGATTCACAATAAATGTAAATAATACAGGAGAAATATACTATTACTTTTATAACAAATCAAAAATTTTTTTTGGTTTTTTATAAATTATTAAAAGATATATTTAAAAAAAAACATTTAAAAAATTCAATTATTTTCATCTTTAATATATTTTATTTGATTTCTTGCCTTGATCTATGGTAATGGTTATTATCTATTAATTCATTCCTGATCAGTAAAATTTAAATGTATAAGTAGACAAAACCGATAGATAATTTTTTTTATTAAACCTGATATTAACTTACGTTATAAAATTGTGGAATAAATTATTAATACAACATTTTAATTCCTCAAAGTAAATAAAGCTCACAATTTTGTATTAGCCTTAAGTTTAGTACTAGCCTTAGCCTAAACTTCTTAAAGTTTCAAGCAACTGATATAATCACTATACACGGTCCGTGTCACTCCCGCGCTAGTCTCCGCGATCGTGCGCACCACAACACTTCTTGCATACTTCACTTCGAGGGAGATGTAGTAGTACACACGTACGGAATAATTAAAGGACACAATCCCTTTCGAACCATACTTCCCTACGATACGATCTTTCATCTTATGATTACTATCTACCTCTCACAATAACTAGTTTAATTAATATTCTATTACATATTGCTAGAATCTTAAAGTATAATCAAATTATATCTGTAATGAGGTGAGTGCTGTGATTATGCGATCGAATAAATAAAAATTGCAATACGTTCTAATAATTAATTCCCTTTTTATCAAAGGAAAATGCTTAATTTCATATGCTTCTGTTCTTTTTAACTATTTTATTACTCTCGATGATCATGATTATGTGTGCATGTATGTTCAATTAAAATTATCTTATTAGGTTTATTAATCTCACTGTAATATCTAATTGTAAATTTTTACACGCTAGCTGGCCCGGCAAACGTCGTTCTGCCTTTTGAAATACAGCGCCATCTACTGAGTCCAGATCTTGTGATTTATTTTTTGGCACTAGACCAACATATATTGTAGTTATGAGTCATTCTGGTCCATCAATAAAATGTTTCTTAATAACTTGACTACAGCGTTCCCTATCGAATCCTAATCATCGTCTAGACAATATATATATATATATATATATATATATATATATATATATATATATATATATATATATATATATATATATATATATATATATACACATATGTATGTGTGGGTGTGTGTATATATTTACATATATATTACATTGCATAAAATACCCTGTGTGGTCCAGGACTTTTATTACGTTTAGTCTCTTTTTAAACAAACTAGGGAAAACGTCAACATCACATTGATTGAATCAGCTTTTTCATATAGCAGTCTTTTGTTATATCCTGTGTTAAATCCTCCTTTTATAACATTATTAAATATTTTGTTTACCATAGATTCACTCATCATCATTTCACATTCACTCATCATTCACTCATCATCACTTGCTAAGTGCTGAGATTATGGAATTTTACTTTAAATTTACTAAAAGCTATTCAATAACAAGTAACTTACTTTGTTCTATCGATTTTAGCAAATTAACATAGCTGCACTACATCAATGTATTTTTAACATTCTCTATGAAAAATGTGAACCAACGACGGACCTATTTGCTAAATATATACACCCGTGTGTAAAAAGCTACTGTTACCGATCTCTCGGCGACTTCTTCCTTAACTGCTTGCCTGCTTTGTCGTGTCTTATTAGCCAGTTCCCACGGACTGGAGACGCGGTTTTTACGTAAATTAAACTGTTACGTAAAAGTTAGTGGACGTGATCGGAATTGTTATGGAACCTTTATGTTTATGTCGCTCCGTTGTGTGATATGACGTGTTATTCCAAGGTTGTAAAATAACAGAAGTTTGCTGAAAACATAGATATGAAGAGTCTAAAAACTTATCAATGTCTTGAATACTTTCGATAACACTTATCAATGTCTTAATACGACTTCATTTTCCCGAGCAATTTAATTAATTTTTAAATGTTAATTTTATATTAATTTCTGTTTAACAACAGTTTCTATAAGCTAAAATATCAATTTTAATTTTCACCCTTTTAACGCTCCTTCTCTTCGTACATCCAACAATCAACCAGAAAGATCTCAATAACCATTAAATCCCAAACAATGTCGTCTTAAATTCAAATTATACGGCCGACACAATTGTGAATATTCATAACGAAATTGGATTTGGTCCTCGCCGGGTACCTCCGTGTAACAGTTGTCGCAGCATTGAAGCTGTTCGCCCAACGAAATCCACACCGCATACTTCTTAATCAATTTCACTGTTGCCTTACTTAGACTTAATCCCTTTTGCTGGAATTAGATTCGAATTAATTTATTATTGTCTATTTTGTCCACTCATGTGACGAAATAAATATCTAGCCAGAATTTCTATCGGGAAAGTTTAAATATAATTACATAACCGACTAAAATTTTAGTTATAAACATATAGGAAAATATTTTCAGACGTCAATTACAAAACAAAGATAACAAATGTTAAATTAGGATATCACTATACATCACAAATTATGCAAAACTCAAACTATCCACCCCTCACAACTCAGTCACATTTTCGAGGGTTAATTAAGTAATAAGAATTCCAATCGCTGGATTGAAGATGGCCACAAAGCATTTATTCGTACCTACGAGAAATAAAAACGAGGAAATTCTAAATATAACATTCGGAATATTAAATCTGATGGGTTTTTGAAGTTCGTAAAAGTTCGTAAATTGCATAACTTTATAATTATATTAATTACAAGATAATAATTGCTGTCGCCTCGCAATTAAAGAATTATTAATCGATATACTTAGATATCCCAAAAGTAGTAGCATAGAGAATTTCAACCATGTATGCTGTGCACCATCAGGAGGGTCTTCGAGAGACAATCAAATGCTGTAATTATAATTATCACCATCTGAAGTAGTTTATTGTTATGGCTTAATATTACTGAAGAAAGAAAGACTAATATTATGGTTAATCATTTATATCTTATAATGGTACTATATTTTTTACTGAACATTAAATATAGTTTGTTTATAAAACAGAATGTAAATATAGACTAATTTTCCATTAGTATTTGTATTATTTAGTTTTCTTATAATATTGGATTTTTTTATGAACTACTAATTTTTTATATAATTAATACTCATAAATCCTTCTAGTATACCTTGTGTGATACCCTCTGAAATTTGTTAATTTCAGAGGGTATCACACAAGGTATACAGATAGGAAAAAATTCGAAAAAAAAATTCTAGTTTCTATTGTCATTCTGTACGTTAAATGAATCACTTTTTAAAAATATTTTCCATGTACATAAATCATTCTGTTACAATTTTTTTTAGGAATACATTCTTTATTCTAACTTAAAAGAGAAATAATACACATTTTTGGTGTTACAAGATAATTAGTGACGAGTCTATAGTCAAGTCTACTATTTATATGAAAATAACAACTTTTGCTATATTCTATGTATAATAAGTTACTATAAAGTACTACACGTAATAATTTAGTTAAAAACAATTAATTGTAAGTACTTTTTTCTAAATGTTACTTGAGTAAACGCCTTCAGTGCGCAAAAAAAACTTTATATAAATTCGCAAAATACTGAACGGCATTGTGAAAGAGATTTTCCATTTACATTACATATCAATTAAAACGACAAAGGTTTAGTTATAAAATAATAAACCATATTTATAGAAATATTAGAAATAATTACAGAAATATTAGAAGTTGCGTTTTTTCGGTATTTTAAACAATTTCGGCATTGCCCTTAAAGTCAAGTTTCCCAATATTTTTTTCTTCCAGTTGAATTATTTTTACTGCCATCGTTTAGTATAAAGTGATAAAATTCACCTCATTTTTCGTAGACAGTATAGAAATTCATAGACAGTAAAGAGTAATAAAGGAATTATTTTTTCAGATAATTACTTCCCACTATTATTGTTTGCAAAGGGACCATACTTTGCTCTTTATAATTTTAGTTTTATTTTCTAGTTTAAACGTATTATTAACTTCTTCAAATTATAAGACTTTCAGCGACGACATGCTAATCGAGTGACTTATACTATTTGTCGGGGATTTTCTATAGTTTGCCTTTCGTTACACAAAACAATACGTGAAACAAGCGTGGATTTATAAAAATGAAAATGTTATTATTGTTTTAAGGATTATTCCTTAAAAAATAGTAAAAAAGTGGACTTATTTAAAAAAATAAAAAGCAATTTTTTTAATTATAAATTGATGTACGTAATTACCATCCTTTTTACTTATTTCAACTTTTAAGTTTTCAGGTTAATAAAAATTGAACATTTTTTTTATTGGTAAAGTACATTTGTGTATTAAAATACATCGGTCTAATTATATGTTTATAATTTAAAACAATTAAACTAAAGATTGAGAAATCAATTTTTAAAGTTGACAGAATTGATTGTTTTGTTGATATTAAGTTAGATAGACGTCATAATTTTAATAACTTATCCTCGGTCATAACTTTGATATTTATTTCTTATTTTTCTCTCACTTTAATTAAATAATTCTCTTTAATTTCTCACTAAATATACATATACATACATATATATATATATATATATATATATATATATATATATCTATATATATATATATACATACATATATATATATATGTATACATATATATATATATATATATATATATATATATGTGTGTTGAAAGGGTATTTATTTAAACATTTAAAGTGAAAAAAATCTTAAGTAATAAGAATGCAGATATTTACTGTCAGTATTTTTTGTAAAAACCTATATTTTTACATAAAATAATCGCGACCGACCCATATTTTTTACCGTTATTTTATGTATATTGTTTAATTTAAAAAAAAAACAGTAAAATTCTCCTTTTTACTAAACTTAATTCATATTCTCGTTATTATATACCATACTTAATATATAGTTATAAATATAATACTTAGTTAGAAATATAATAAAATTTATGGCAAGTCACGCAGTCTAAATTTAAGACATGAATAATCAAAACATTTTGAATTTTAAATGAAAAATTCAAAACATGTCACGCAGTCCAATTTCGATAATCCCTGGCAATAACGTCGAAATTACCAGTTCTCTTAATATGGGAAGTGAACATTCAAAAAAGTGTATGCCTTCTACGGCATCTTTATAAAAATATCAAGCTATCATGTGCCAAACACGAGGACACTCGGCAAGTATTAAAGATCAGCCCACATCTGACAAAACACGAACATGGTGGTCTGTAATACTTAGCAACGAACGACCTCCTAGCGCAGTGCACGACTAAGAACTATTGCCTTATTCCACAACAAGCAACTGTTAACGAGATCGTCCGTGCGTCGATATGACCCGTTCCTACCATGTGCCTCGTATATATTTAAAAAAAATAATACTTTCATGTCAATTCGTAAGTATTATTTTTTACAACTTAAATTTAATGATTTTTGAGTAAAATATTAATTTTTTTATTACTAACAAAAAAACGCTTTTTTGAGTCTTGGTTTTATTTTGATGATTAAACTATCTGGTGATATGATATTTAGTTGAAATAGATACTACAGCAAGGAAATCTACTAAAATTAAATGGTTAGAATCGTATTCCAACTTGTACCATAATTATATTTTATATTACTACTAGTCGACCCGGTGAACTTCGCACCGCCTCAGAATCAACAGATATTGTATTAACTTAATAGCTGAATTAAATTCAGTTTTTTAGAAGTAAAATGAATACTCAAAATGAATTAAGTTCAATAAATGTACAAAAATCAAAATGAAAGGTATTTTAATTACATTGAAATAAATGTAATTCACGTGGCAGCTAGGCATTTGCTTTATTGAAGCGAATCGAAATGATTCGCATAACATGGATGCACTACTTTCTGTTAAACTATTTTCTGGATGGGTTGTACTCGGGTCGATTCCATTCACTGAAGTACCTTTTGTTATACGACATTATTCGTTTTGTTGTCAGATGCGAGAACGAACAAAGTGGATGGTTTGCCGACATGTGAACACGATACAATTGACAATGAGAGAAACATTATTTTCTAGATTCAGCCACAAACATTGAATGATTGGTCTTGTGGTTTGTTATATAATGAAATAATTATCAATAAGCGCACAATCGCAAATGTCATAACCTCACAAAGTGAACATCTTCGAAGTCACAACACTTCACAATGTGTACTTCACCAAACTTAACTCAATTATTTGAAATCACTTTTCGTCGATGAATTTAAGAGAAAATCGTCTGACGAGAATTAATTTTATCGAATTTAAATGAAAAACGATCGATAACTGAATAAAAATTGTTGAAAACGAATTATAAATTTTCTCCGTGGTCTATTATTTATGACATACTCTTTTTTTTCTGTCATTTATAACATATTACGTTTTATACTCATTTTGTATATCAAAATCATTTGTGTTTTATATCAAAATTATTTGTGATTTGCTTACTTTCCCAATGTGCGAGAAAACTTCTCGAAACCGAGACGAAAAAAAATATTCATCGAAATCAATTAATATGTTCTCGATATATCATCAAAAAAGCCGTTCCATACTAAAACTTAATTTTCTTCATACATTTTTTTTCGTAAATTTTTCCGATGTTTTAATAGTTATTCTGTTATTCGGGGCAGAAACGAATCCACCAAATCAAAGATCATGAAACTCGGTCCAGCCGTTATCGAGTTATAAATGGTGTAACTAACCCGAGTTTTTTATAAATATAGATAGATTAGTTTCGAAATAACAACTTTAATATTGTTCAGAAATTCTCGAAAAAAAAAATAAAATAATGTATGTTTCGAAGCGCTTACTGATTTTTATTTAGATACCTCAAATAGTATACACAATGTATTGATAATGAAATGTAAAAAAGCGTATCGATATTCGATTTCAAATCGTTCTTTCACTTTTTATTTTAAGAAACATATATAATTACTTTAAAAATTTCATATTTAAAATATCTACAAATTGCGTTATAAATATATTTACTTCAGGTAAAAATCAATCCAAAGGTTAAGTTACTCTCGTAATTTCCTGATGTCATTCTTTGAATGACATCCTACATTAAATCTACTGCATGAAAGACGGCAAATAGGTACTTGGCTAACAAGCAAGAGAGATATATGAACATGATAGAATAAGAAATAAAGTGTACGCATGTGCGAAAACTCACATAGTTGATGCTGCCATTATACTAATGGCAGCATCAACTATTTTGTATTTTATTTATGTCAAAAGTAAGCTGTTAAAATTTTACACGAAAACAAAAAAATGGGCTCATTACTGCTATCAACCGTTTAGTATGTTATTTGTATCAAAAGTAAACTACACGAAAACAAATAAAAATTCCGCTGACTAATGCTATCAGCTGTTTTTTGCATTATGTCTGTCAAAAAAAGACTGTCAAAATGTTGTCGATTTATTTGTGTATTTATGGTAGGCTATTTTTTAGTGGCTTACTTAATGTGGTTAATATAGAGTATTCATTTATCTCATAGGCCAATTTAATTCACAATTGTCTATGCAAATTTCTATGAAGATAAATCACTCTTATCATCTCGTAGCTTTGACATTTAAAGTACGAGTAAGAGAACAAAATTTATGCATGCACTGCCTTAGTATTAAAATATAATAACATTAGAAATTCCACCTCATTTATTAAAATATCACTAAAAATATCCAAAAATAATACGAAGAAAAACGAAATCCATCGAGGCTTTCAGAAATTGCGGTGTGAACAGACACGAGCTACCTAAGGCCATATTCACGCGTGACTCGCATCTTTGCTCCCAGCACAGTCCCCGGACACAGCCTTACTTGAAGTAGTCAATTAAATGCTTTACTGAGCTTCGGGGAACACACGCCGCCGCCTACTGACGTATCGACATGCGACATGTGGATGCTAAAAGCTCGTTGTCTCATTGGGGCATTGTTGGGAGAAGGTTTGATTGAAGAGCTTTTTGGTTCGGGCCGCTGTCTTGACATTGGCGCCTTGTGAGAGCTTTTCAGTTCTGGTGTATGATTGTTTATTTTTTAAGATGATTATCAAAATTGTTGCTGTACTTAGTGTGGGTGTATGTATTGGATGTAAAAATTACTCATTCAGTATTAAATTTCGTTATGCCGACTTTATTATTGAAATTATTTGGTTTCATATTTACTTTACACTAAAGAGTAGTTGTTTTCAGAATTTTAAAATAACGATATTTTAACAAGAATTTCGACATAGGCGGCATGCTTTTTTATCCAGATTCAAGAAATTTCTTCGCGTATTTCATAAAGTATCTCAACATTTTGGACAAAGGAAAATTAAAGTTACGATTTGTTAGATGCTGTTATTTTTTATTAGATAGATATAAATTGGTATATTACAGAAACGATCATTTTTAAAGTTAAAGAAATTGGATTTAAAAAAAAACTACTTCAGCAGTGCCAAATTAATTACGTTCACTCTGTCTTTTTTAATTCAAAATTGTATATGTTAAAATTTGCATTAAACATTAAACGGAAACCCAAACTAAAATATACTTTATTATGAAATTGTTTCACATAAATTGCTTCACAATTTTACGGTTTCCAATTTATCAAAGCAAATTGGCCTTGTTCATTTATATTTAAATCCATTATGCCAATTATGGACTCCAACGCTGTATAAAAATCCATTTTGTCCATACTGCAAGTAGCCTGGAATAAAGTGGATGGAATATTAATACGCTCCCAGTAACGAAAAAAAGTTTTTTTAATCCAATGAATCAATGCTGCAGTTTAATTGTACATAGTATGTATTTCTTTTTACAAACGGAGAAGTCCCTCGTTAGTTAGATTACTATACTACCACAAATAACAAAACCACGAATAGTGATTATGGAAAAATTAAGTTTTTGTGCAGTTTTCAATAAAAACAAAAAACAAAGATGTTATGTCATTTATGATGATTTTTTGGTACTGGAACTCATCAAAATAAAACTGATTCCCTTTCCTTTTAGAAAATCACATCAATTTTTTCACATATTTGTTAAAGTTTAAATTTATTTTTATTGTAGGAAGAAATTTTTCTTTTCACAATTTTTCCAGCCATCCTTTTGTTGTCGTCGGCTGTCTTCTGTAGCTTCGGTTATGTTAGTAAAGCAAACTGACGAGTCATAATTTTTCCTATAGATATCAATTCTCCTCTCTTTTTTCGTCCAATCGATACGGATTATGAATTTGTATTTGCGTGCGCGTATCTGTCTCTATAGACGACTTTTACGAGACCATTTCTAAAATCAAAAAGCACGAATAGCGAGGGATTACGATACACATGATATATATTTCAAAAGTATACATAATAAAAATATATCGAAATAAATAATTGAAGGTCAAATAATTAAAATATTCCTCGCAAAATTCGGGGCACTGACTAAATTTATAAAAGGATACAAAAGAGTTTTCCTCGCACAATTTCACTTCAACTTTCAATATTTATAATTCAATATTTATAATACTAGGCATTCACATAAATACTTGTTATTGTCTGTATTCCTCAAAATATTTTTTTAAAGAATATTTGCTTACATACAATAATTTAATATGTCAAATGTAAGGTATTAAATAAAAAATGAGTTTACCTTGCTTTGTCCCTTCCAGATGTAGAAAGTTGAAGGCAATAACATAATAATATAAGTTCCACGTTTTAACCACTAAATATATCTTTCGTAACGTTCCTCGTGACTTGTCTCACTTGATTTTACTTACGGACAAAATGGAATATGAACCCCATTTATTTCGCGAAAAGATTTCCGCTCGAGAAGTCACCAAACGACGACCCAGAACATTACTCTAAATTGGCAAAACTATAATATTGCCAGCTCAAAAGTGCGAGCAACATTAAAATGAATACTTACGATAATAAAATCTCGGACACATTTTCTGCTAAGTGGGGCAATCGTCGCGAAACGCCAAGATCTGCTGGGCGGCCTATGGGCGTAGAACAAGACGAGTGCCTCTCCGCCCGCCTAAATATCGACGGCAAGGGTTCGAACTCACCGACAACGTGTCTTATTTTCATACTAAGCGCAAGGAGTATCATTTTAATATGAATATTATTAGTAACCTAATTTAAAGCCTGTACCAATATTAAGGAAAAGTGACATTTTCTAATATTTTTTTTCAATTATTTTAGTATCAGTTGTTTGGCGAACATGAATACATTCCAAATTCCAAAAAAATACGAAAATTTTTGAGACATCAAATTTTATTGAGCTTACAGCACATGTGGTAACGGTATAAATAAATCTTGGGTTATTTTTTTGCTTTAAGGTAAAACGAGCGGATTACGATTGAATTCATAGGTTTTTAATACAAACTACCAAAACTTCTATTATGTTATTTTTGTACATTTAGCTGCAAGTTAATAAATACTAAAGATAACAGTTTAATTGTGTTTACACGGGCTACTTTTTGCACAATAGAGGTATCGCCAATAAAAGCTATACACATATAAAGGGTATACCATATTTTTAAATGTTTTTTAAATATATCTATTCGTTAGAAAGTTTACTATAATTTGTATAATTTTTATAAATTAAATAATAGTAGAACACTATCATTTTGGAAAGCATCGCGAGCACTGAACACGTATGTTAAATTGCCATCACTTTTCATCGTAAAATAAATTGAATTTCCCACGCAAAAAGTTATCAACATCTGCATTTCTACCTATATAATAGAATGAAAAATTTAGTTCATAAAATAAAGTGTCAATTTAACAATATTCCTCGAAAGCTTACTCGGTCTCTCCCAACCCCCGGCGCATTATTCCACATCGCTATGTGCTCGCGTTGATCGTTACAGCTCCTATATTGGCCATTTCGCTGCCTTATTGCCTTTACTAGTGTATTTGTGTGTTTTTCGTGAATATTTTTTAAATAAATTTTATTTTGGTATCGCCTTTGTCATTGTCAAGACGAAGATGCGACAGGGGGTGAGTGCTTTATAACGGCACTTGCTTTGCGGGATCCAGCGACGGGAATATGGCGTACAAATTTGCGGGGAGCAATTTTGAGAGTGTTTTGTTTTGCTGGGAGAGTGTTCATTTCATTTTAGTCTGCGTTATTAAGTGTTCGGGGAGATTCATTTTATTATCAAGTCGTTCCGTTTTATTCTCCCAAATTGTTTTAAATTTGAAGACGACTGTGATGAAAATTAATTTGTAACGTAATTAGACATGGTGTGTTTAAATGTATTTAAATTTTCAAGAATTTAATTATGTTTGGGTAGATCTGAAAACTTTAAATAATTAAATTGATATATTAATTTAAAAGATAATAGAAAGTATTCACAATGGCTCGGGCTTGTACTTCGTACGCACTCTTAGGTTTTGAAAAGATTGGCATTAGGGGTATGTGGTACTCAATGTGGCTGATATTCTATCTTTTAATACTGACTCTATATTGACATTACTCGTATGCTTAAATATATTGTACATAACTTAAATTAACATCAATTAATGTCTTATGAATTTAGATTAATGTCTATAAACATTAAAATACTCAAAATTATGCTAACAAATTAATTCTTAACTATTATTTTATATGCTAAAAAAGTATTTTATTATATCTTGCAGGCAAAATGAGTACATTGATTATTTCATTATAGCTATGATCCACAGCTACCATATGAGATGCAAGATACTTTTAATAATAAAAATGGTATGTGTCAAACGATGCATGATAAAAATGAAACTAACATTATGATGTATACGCGTTATGCAAAACAAACATACCTTGAAACGTCACAAGTTAAGAAATCAAACTACGAACACATGAGATATGAAATAATAAAATCGAATCATGAAACAATAATTCAATAATTTTAAAATTAAAAACGATCAAATTGCAAAAGTGACACGTATTTTGTGTGACGTTGAGGACAAACGATCAAATTGCAAAAGTGACACGTGTTTTGTGTGACGTTAATAATAAAATCGTTTCATGAAACAATAATTCAATAATTTTAAAATTAAAAACGATCAAATTGCAAAAGTGACACGGATTTTGTCTGACGTTGAGGAGAATGGCTGAGAACACATGCATTTGACAAGAAGAGGTGAAACCGTACGGAGTCACCCAGTCGCTGACAGTATCCTTTATCCGTGCAGTCTCGCCAGCTTATTCCCTTATATTTTTTTCATGCTCCTATGCGCCGTAAAAATCTTCACTTTAAAAAATATTTATCATTACATGTGCACAGTGATGACGAGATAAGGTAACCTATTGAGTGACTTGCTGTTCATTAAATGTCATTAGCTAGCAAAATATCTGAAAAATTATTTCAGTCAGATATAACGCAAGAAATATGTCACGTTTTGATTTGGAGGTTTTTTCCTACTGTACAAGTTTGTCACATCATTTTTCAATAATTTATTTAATAGAAGGTTCTATATTTTTTAAATTTGTCCCTTCGCTTGATAAACTAACCTGACTTCGTGTGGTCACTATTAAAATATTATTATTCAGCAATATATTGTGACACATTGACTTAAATGGAGTAAACAAAACGGTACGTAGTATACAAATGATGAGATTGAACTATATAAATGAAACTGAGTAAACTTTTTTGATATTTCTTTATTGGTATTGAAACTCTTTTAAACGGTCATGGCTATAAAGCAGCTCGTTCAGCCCAAACCGCGATTTTCACTCGGCACTTCCTGTTGATTAATTTTTACTGAGGCGGATATTGAAAAATAATTTTTCAGCGCATGTGAGCGCGCTATCGAGGCGTGGTATGCACGTATGGCGGTGAAGAGCGTCGGTTGTTTCGCGCATCGGTAAATTAGAAAGGCGCCTCTCACCGGATAGGCACTGAATTCATTCATAGAGTAAATGTTTAATATTAAATGTTTGGTAGTTTTTGTGATATGGTCGATGAGACTGGGTTCAATATTTCATTAAACATATAACGAAACGTATTGTTGATTACCTAAATTGGAATATCTGTATTTATTTATTTCAAATAAACAAATTAACATATACAGAATTGAAGTTGTGAAGGTAATTCAGTTCTAATCGATAAAGAAAAAATAATCACAATCTTCAACTATGTGGTAAATTGTAAAAAAAATTGAAAATCATTCACATTTTCTCTAAAAACAAAGAGGAAAGTTTGAATTAAAATTTTAGACGAAGGGCAAAAAATTAATAAAAAGGAAGTCAGCAAGTTCCAAGAAAAAGAAAACTGGAATAAGAAATTTACTGGAATAAGAAAAAGAAAAAATCAATTAAAGATTTTATTGAGTTACTGTGGTTAAATTATACCAGCTGTGCTTATCGGTGGCGTGTACTTATACCTCTTACACGTTGCTCCTGGATATATACGATTACCATACCACACTTCATCTAAATCCCTCCAGTGGGTTTTGCGTGGTACCCGCACAAATTAACATACATACAGACAGACAAAAATAAAAAAAAAGTTTTCCTGGCTCTTCTATTAGCATTTTATACACTAAATCAATCACTTTTTTAAATATTTTCAATTTACAGAATTCACTGTGTTACAATTATGAGATATATATATATATATATATATATATATATATATATATATATATATACATATATATATATATAGATTACAACTTGATAATGTAGACGGGGTGTGAAAATTCCTAAAACGATCGATCATGTTTTCAAACAGGAAGTGCAAAGTTAGGAACATTAAGTAAGAAGATAAAGCTGTTAATTTTAAAATGAGGCAAGTGTGTCTACGTCCTAATAGTTTCGGCGATAATATTCTTATGTCTAAAAATATAGGCCAGTTAAAAGTATAAAGATAGTTTCGATCTCGCGAGTCACGATATAAATTCAATGACAGGTTTGTATACTTGAAAAATAGACTTAATTTTTTAAGATCACATGTCATTTGTATCATTCGTACGCCTGTTTATTTTTCCGTCAATATTTTATTTTTCAAAACAATGAACAAAAATCTAAATTTTGAATAAATCACCTATTGTAAAGAACCAGTAACAGATTATTATAAAAGATAAATAACTACTGTTTTTTCACCTTTTATTCTATCCTCATAAATATATATAAAAATAAAGAATTTATTTTTAGACTCGTTTTTGGATATTTTCATTTTAGCCTCAAACTTAGTTACTTATTTGAATTGATTGACTTTTATTAAGTTATTTTATCTTATTTTAATAATCTTGCGTTTATTTCAATACTTTCAGAATTAGAAACATAAATATCAAATAATTTTTTCAGCGGACAAAATATTTAATTTAAAATGTTTACTCAATAAGTGTTAATTTTTAAGGAAGACCTCTGCATATATGTCTTAATTGAACTTATCTTATTAAGAAATAGCAAATTAAGTATAAAAAAAATTATTTGAATATATTATCAGAAATCTATTTACTTTTATTAATAGCTAGTTCCATCTGAGCTTTGTTTCAAATTTCTCGGCTGAATAGTCTAACAGGAGCCATTCAACTACATAAGGAGATTATTTGGCGAGAGGCGGCATCTGTGCGCGATTTATGGTCACGATCGGGAGCTGCTGTGGCCTCGGCCGGGCGAAGATGGCTTTGGTCGCTACGTGATGCCGCCAAATGTACAAAAGCCTCATTCACAGTTTAGGTCCGGTGCACCGAAGTCTTAAAAGATCTCTATCGAAGTTTTATCTTTGATATCAAAATATTATTGAATATATTTGGCGTTAATTTTGTAGAAATTCATTATTCACAATTAAATGAAACTACGTGATGTAGTATTATTTCTACTTTCTTTAAGTTCTTTACCACGACCTAGGTTACATTGTAATACAACATCTTCAGGTGGGCTATTAACAAAGTTCTTTGAAAGAATCTTTGCTTATAGTCCTCCTGAAGATGTTGTAATACAACGAAACCTAGGTCGTGGTAAAGAACTTAAAGAAAGTAGAAATAATACTACATCGCGTAGTTTCATTTAATTGTGATCAAAATATTATTAAGGATGATATGTCAAAGTAAACAATTTCCAAAAATATTATTAAAACCTAACTACAAAGTTTTTGGTAATTAAATTCATAATTCTATTAGCGTTATACTGCAAAACATTGTTAAGTTTATACAATATTTAAAGAAATGGAATCATTTAAAGTTGTTCAGTGAGCAAAGGAAAGAGCTTAGCTCGAAGTGTCTCTGAATTATAAATCTGGAATAAGGAAGACTGGAAAGAACCAAAAGAGTCGATATATCGCTTAACATCAGCAAACAGAAGTGGCAATGAGCAGGTCATGTTTGCCGAAGAACCGATAACCGATGGCATAGACAAACTCTAAGAATGGTAAACATGAACCTCGAAGCGCATCATGGCATCAAACCATTTCGCAACCATATGGAACGATGGCCTAAAAATACTACCAGAAAGCAGCTATATGTGGAAGATGGAGGACTATGTGTGGTGGCACAACTTTAGAAAAGCTTGCGTCCAGTAGTGGATAGCTAAAGGCTAATGGTGACGATGTTGAATATTTCATGATGAAAGTTTACCTACAGTATATTTAATTGATTTTGTAAGAGTACTTATAAAGATTGCTTCAATATATCTATGTTTGGAAATGTACACATAATTGTTTGAAGACGTACACAGCCTGATTATATTCGTCTTGAACTTTCATTGAAGATTGGGTTATGTATCGAAAGTATATATCTTATATAGAAGCTGTAACATTAAAATATGATTAATTTCTAAAGTAAACATCTTCACAATGGAGATGCCGCAATTATTAAGTTTAATTAGCAATTCAATTAATAGACTAGTCCGTTAACTAAATGACACCATTCTGTCATAGGCCTAAACGAGGCACTGACCTCTAAGTGAACGCTAAAATAAATAGAATGGCGCGTCAATATTTAACATTTAAATTTAGTCATTGAAGTTATAAATTAAATTAAATACCTGGCGTGATCATAAATTATGACCAGAAGCCCATTTAGTATTATTGGATGAATTAGTACAACGTAATAACTGCTGCAAATGGGGATTACCTAATTTCAAAGACCAACTTCTGCTAAGCCTATGGTGCCTATTATATCTACAGAACACTATTACGACGTCCATGGTATCCACAAATATAAGGTAGCGTCGAGCACAGTAACCGATGTATTGAAATTATGTTACGTACTCGTAAATACTAGGTGAGCGAAAATACTTTTATCAACTGTTCTTTCAGGTGCTTCTTCATAAAATATCATAGACGCACCACTTTCCGTTGTGTAATAAGAAAATCTCAGAACAAAGGTTAATTTAAATGTGTTTAACATTTCCACCTTTTATCTTTCGAGCACTGAAACCGAAGACTAGTTGAAAACCTTCTCAGTTCAACAACTGAGTTCTTCCAAACAACATAATCAGCCAAAATTCTAGTCCTGAATCAAAAATTAATTATCTCGTAAATTTTGTTACTTAATATAATTTTCTACAATAATATATTTCTTGAATTTAAGTTACCAATTATATTTAAATAGCCATAAAATAAATATCTTACCTAGATACGAACTGTTGTATCTCATATGAAAATAGTTTTAAATTACTACTATGTTATATTATACGAACTTAATTATAAATAAGTTTTTCAACCACTTATCAATTCAATTTCATGGCTGTGCGTAAGTTATTTTTTTTATTTATTCAAAATTTTCGTCAGAAAAGCTTATTCAAGCTAAAAATTTGTTTAGGTTCCATGAATTTTTGGAGATTTTTGAATATAAAGTAATTTTATATTTTTTCTGTTCATATTAGTATGGTAATATAAATAATAATTGTAATAGAGTTACTCATCCCGGTTTAAATATTACATTGCAGTAGATAAGCATTGGCTAACCTGTTCGTTAAATATTGTATTAAAGGTGTTGGCTGAACCTCATTCAGGCTGATGATTGAATGGCGCAATTTAGCTCGTTAGGCTAGGCTATTAATTAAATAGCTAATTGAACTAGATGACTGCAATAGAGATAAGTAAATCTTTTGATTTGTTTGATCAATAGATTATACAAAAAATACTTTATTATAATATATGTATCATCAAATATATAAATTTGTATTTAAGCCCATGTAGTAACTTTTACTATAACGAAAATAAACGTCTACATTTAACTCTTTTATTTAGTAATCAAAAATATAAAGATTTACTTTAAGTTTAAGTCACTATTCCAAATGGTTTCTGTCTATGTTATAGTCTGAAATACACGAAATGAATCCATGCTAAGTTTGACCGTACTCTTTTTTGAAGAAAAATTATCACTGAATTTTATATGGACATGGAATTGAAAATTTTTTCAAATATAATTGTCTAGGTTCTACAATTATTTTTAGCGGAATTATTAAGTTAAAATAGAAATAGAAATGTTTAGAATAGAGCGTTTTTCATTTATTACTAGCAGAATTATACTTTTTTTTACCATATTAACATTTGTGACCAATTCCATCATGTTTCATTCATATGTTTTGTGACTTTTAAGGCGATATAAATAGACTTTCTTAATTAGAGAAATAAATTAAAATTAGTACACAATGCTTATATTATCATGAAGGATAAGTTGTTAAAATTGTACAATCCTACAAATTAAGGTACCAAAAGTACCGATCCTTAAGCCTTAAAACTGTTACATAACGCTGCGAATCGTTACACTACTCCTGTACCATCTAGCGTTTACTAATAGGAAACTTTCAGGGTTATTAAAGAAAACGATGGAATATATGTTAAATAGTAAATAAATACTATGATATATTGCTTGATTTTATTTAATATGTTTATTTTGTTTCTTAATTATGCTGAGAATTGTTTGGTGTCGGTACCGATAAAATTTGTGTTTGGATTTCATTAATGCTAACATTTTTTCTTTGTTATTTTGATTATAAATCATATTAAAGTAGTAGAATTATAAATATTTTTGAAAGTAACCCGACTTGACGTTACCATCAATTAAAGACATTTAATTTCTTATAGAAACTACACGTTACAGTATTTCTAGCATTCTACCGCAGGTTCCGAACGGAATCCTATTGTTGTAGCAACATTTTTGTCCATCCGTCCATATGTCTGCATGACAAAGGATTATATCTTTTGAATAAAGATGGGAATTTGAAACTCACACGTAATATGTATTTTCTTAGCCCAAAACTAAAAATTCTTACTTCAATTGACTTAGAATTTTATTTCGGGAAGCTCCCAAGCATGTAAAGTGGGAATGATTTTTTTTTACATTTGGAACGATACTTGAAATTATTATTAGTAGAGTTCAAAACTGCCTTTACATTTTTTTAATAGAAAATAATTATTTAAAGACCATACATTTTTCCATTTTTAGATCCATTTTGTTAGCAAGTTTACCTCAAAAACAGTGTTACATAGGAAGCTGTAATTCGACTACAACTCCTTATTTAAATCGAGCTGAAAAATATGGAAGAATAGGATCTAGAAATTTAAAAGGAAAAGAAATAAAACGTATTTTAAAAGAAACGCTAACTTCATTTCAGTTATATTTCTATTAGGCAAATATTGTAAAGACAATTTATTTTGAGAAGAGAATATTGTAATCGAATGTACAATTAATTGAGACTTCAGGCTTTCGTTTATATACGACGTAAAAACGTGCTTGTTATTGTCGGGATATTCCAATATTTAGACATAAATAACAATTATAACTGAGCACGTTCAAACATTAATTTAAATTGTTTGGAATGACCTAACAAAAAGTACAGATATGAGAAAAAGAAAAATATCCAACAATTTGCTTCCACGTAACTATCAGAAAAATTTTTCATTAAGACGCAACTTTTGTTATGTACAAGTAAGTAGGGTACTTAGAATTTTGATCTATCATTGTGACATAACTTTAGTTTGAAGTTAGAGCGTACACTTTTAATTTACTGAAGATTGATAGGCAAAACAATGATATGAAAATGCACGATAAAGTTGGAGCACGACATTTTTTTCATCCATTCCATCTGGTTGAATATCATTGTAGAAATCTTTCAAAACGAATCTGAGGTTTCATTTATCTTTTTTTCTGTTTTAAGCTTCATTTACGAAATGTAACCTTCAAAATTACGTTTGAAGTGTGCTCTCTAATTTTCCAGTCATAGGTCTGAGAAATTTAGTAAATTTATTTACTATAGTAGCATTTAATCAAAACTTTCAACCAAACTTATTTTCTTTCACTTGTAACACCAATTTCAAGAAATAATTTAGGAAAACTACCTTAGGCATATGCGTTTAGTTTCATCAATTTTTTGTCGTAAACGTTGCGAATGCATTTCTCAAAATTATATTTTCTGCGGTCGATTTAAACCAACAAAGGTCACTTCCAACTCTACATGGAATAGAACCTTTATCCAATGATCGGAAAGCTCGTATATCCGAATCGTCGATTCGAATCCCATTGTGAGCCTGAATAGACGAGTACCGCAGCAACGGTCGGTCAGCTACGAACGTGCCTTGCTGCCGCAGCACGAACGGTTTACTCTCATTTGTTCAATAGATGGCGTTGTTTGCTCGGAGTGCGTTTACTTGTTGTCTGTTAATGTAAATAGACTGATGGTTTCTAGTTTCCCTGTTCTATTCACTGCACTTACGGTGCATCACGCCACCAACTTAGTTGTAGATAGTGAACGGGCCCAAAGAAGAATTTTTCCGACAAAACTATTACTTAAGTTCAAAAGTTTTCGAAAGCTTATGAAAATAAATAACGAAATAATCAAACGAATAAAAGCACCCAACTGTGCGCAAATAGTGATTAACGCTACTTACCTGTTTACTTCTTATAAATACAAATAGGAAAGTTTGAGAGTGTTGAGAGATTAAATTGTCATCAAAAATTCAAAAAGCATTGTTTAAGAACATGCGGAAATGGAAAATTTATTATTGAAGTCATTTGTATGCTCGTGTGTTTGTTTGGTTGCTCGTGTATTTGTTTCTTATTCTAAATTAATTTCTAAATTAATTATTTAATTACAAATTAATTTTGAATGAGAAACAAATACACGAGCAACCAAAATAAAATTTCTAAATTAATTATAATGGAAACTTTGTTAATCGTTGTCTAAGTACCGACGCTAGCATAAATACATTACGTCAATATATTTATGATATATGGGTCTTTAAAAATCTATTTGAACCAATCAAAATTCTACTTATATCTGAATTTGATAATAAATTATAATGTTCATTATAATGTATTCGATGTTATCGGTATATATATCATTTAATTGTGAAATCTCCATTTGCCTAGTCAGCGTCAAAAGCTTTTATATAATTAAGTAAATATATCATAATCTTATTATATATATATATATATATATATATATATATATATATATATATATATATATATATATATATATAATAAACTTTGTTCCTGGAGTTCATTGGCCCGCACATCCATACATATCAATACATATCACCAATAGATAGAGTTTAAATGTTAATTTACATCACGAATTAACGAACTCTTATTATATATAATACTTTTTAATTTTCTTATAAAATACGATTATTTAGTATTTCAAGATTTATAATTATATATAGTAAGTCGATTTACTGTGTTTTCTGTTTAATGTAATGTTGTTTGTACTATATTTTAAAGTCATTCGTTTTTATAATACTTTCAGTTTTCCACCGTTTAGGATCAAGCTTTAATTTAGACATGACTTTTATAGAAATAAATTCTCTGTTTCAGTAAGTAAAGACTTTCATTCATTATAATTGAAATTTTAATGTAATTAGGGTACTTAGACGCCATATTCATTTTGATTCGTTCCTGGGATATCCAAATTACTTTATTATTGCACATATTCACATGTAAATATTCACATGTAAAAAAAAACTACCTTTTTTTTAAATACCGTTTGTGGTTTAAATAATAAAATGTATCGGGTTTTTAACGCTTTTTTAGATACAGGTTTTTGTCACTGTTTTGTTTTGATCAATTGATCAATGATTTTATTAAGATAAGTCTATACTTATCCTAATAAAAATTAGAATTTCTTTTACCACATTTTCTTCTCTAATTTAAAATTAAAATATATAGATTAATAAATAAACTTTTTAAAATACCCTTTAAGCACAAGTTGTCCGCCTGAATGTTAATCTCTTTCCAAATATATCTTTTCCCGACCAACTTCACGAATGGTTCCTATACTATTCTTATAATCCAAATATCTAAAACATAAATTAATTCTACGCTTTGAAATACGAAACAAACTTTATAAATAATCCGCCCTCCTTATCTTCTGCGCAAACAACTTTGAATTTCTTATCCAAACAATTTATCCGACGCCAGGTATTTAACTAATCAATAATTACGGAAGCTCACCGGAAGTTCTTCGAGACAACCGACAGACGATTAACTGTTAACTTGTGTAGGCTAATCCGATCCCCCGTGTAATCTGCCTTCACAACATAATCAAATATTGTTCATAACTTCGCTCGTATACTTTGCTTAGGCGGACAATCACCTCTCTAAGGGATGAGAGGGTGAAATTAGAAACTCTTTAATTTAATTATTAAATTCGTGAAAACTTTAATCATGTGACAGCTTTCTGCCTAACTGCTACACAACAAACGGCCATTGCACGACTTTGCTAACATTACAAAGAAAAAATATTTTAAAACATATCCTTTGTCGTATTATCTATAATATGTACTCAAATAAATACAGATCGAAAAGATTGTTAATAACAATATCAAACATTCTGGGGCTTTGGCAATGAAACACGAAACTCTTATAATTTCGTCATATCTGTGTGTGTCCATCCGTCTGTCACACCCTCGTGGTTTCTACATCAATAAAACGTATTTCAGATAAAGCGTAGCAATTGTAAATATGCATAAACCCCCTGTGTGTTTTTGAGGTACCATCTTTTATTAAGAAGTGGGGATAAAAAAACAATTCTTTAACTTACCTCATCGTGTCGAATATCGTTAGAAAGGTTTTTTGAAATGAAAAATTTTTGAAATGAAGTTTAGGTTTTGGTTATAATTTTTAGGGTTTCGTACCTAGTTTATATGATCGTGTTTCGTACCTAGGTTTTGTATGATCCTCATAAGATTACTTCGTTGTCCGTCTGTCTGGACAGGCAGATATGTCTGTCAAGACCCTTTTTCTCAGAAACGCGTGTAGATATCAAATTTAATTTAATATCAAATACGGTCTACGGTCCCTTAGAGCTGTAAAAAAATCAAGCTTTTAAGTGGACGAAATTAAAAAATACGGCCATTTATGTCGCATATTTTGACCCTCTCAAATAAATAAAAATTCATAGGGTACTTTCCGTTGACTTAGGATCATGGAATTTGGCAAGAGGCAAAGTTTCATAGCACAAGTAAGGAAAAAAATCGTTAATTTAAAATTAAAATTAAATTATTTTGTAATACGCGGAAATAACACTCATAGAAATTACTTGACGACTGAGCTTACTAGTGTACATAAGATAAATTCATATAAATTGTTAAAATATGTATTAAAATATTTAACAAAAATAGAAAAGGGGAATCGCGATAGCAGATCCAACTATAGGTGTATTAAAATCCTTAATCAGCTAGCATAGATCTTTATAGACACATATTGGTACGACAATTTAAAATATTTATATATACAGTTAAATATATGCTTGGTTCAATATGCACTTGAACAATACAGTTTTATTTATGCTTGGTTCAATATGCACATGAACGGTACAGTTTAATTTATGCTTGGTTCGATATGCACTTGAAAAGTACAGTTTAATTTATACTTGGTTCGATATGCACTTGAACAGTACAGTTTGATTTATTCTTGGTTCAATATGCACTTGAACAGTACAGTTTAATTTATGCTTGGTTCGATATGCACTTGAACAGTACAGTTTAATTTATGCTTGGTTCGATATGCACTTGAACAGTACGTACAGTTGAAATAACCACAATATGTATTGTTTGACATTAGCCTCGTCAATATCGTGGAAAGTTCGTTTGTCATCCATCCAATTATGAACTTCTAATATCTCTTAATCTCTTAACCACAAAGTTGTTGCTATCACACAATTTTCGAATTAATACAATTTTTTATCTTCATCTATCACTATTATTAAATTCTTCCTCATCATATTACGATTTTAAAATTATTATTTTATTACTTATTTGACCAAAGCATTAATCAAATGAGAGCACGCTAATTAACCTTCACACAAACATGTATACTTCAAGATATTTAAATAAAGCACCCTCTGATGTTTAAGCTAATTTCACAAACTTTCTTTAAAATCAAATTACGTACATTCCAAGAGCTAACACGACATTCTTTGCTTCGTGGCAACACGTACGCCTCTATAAAACGTCTTATTACAGCCGAGCTATATGACGACGCGATATTTGTCTCCCAACTCCATGTAACATAATCCATTTTAAGTAAGTGACAGCTCTCAGTTAACACCGTACAGTGATTGTAGATGGCATTCTCGTTCCTTGCCGGTATTGTACAGTTAAGTAAATAAAACGTGTTTTAAAAGAAACGCTAACTTCATTTTAGTTATTTTTCTTTTGGGCATATATTGTAAAGACAATTTATTTTGAGAAGATCGATGAAGAGAATCGAATGTACAATTAATTGAGACTTCAGGCTTTCGCTTATATACGACGTAGCAATGTACTTGTCATTATCGGGATATACCAATATTTAGACATCGATAACAATAATAACTGAGCACGCTCAAACATTAATTTAATTTTCTGGGAACAAAAAGTACAGATAAGGAAAAAGAAAAAATGTCAACCATTTGCTTCAACGTAATCTATCAGAACAATTGTTCATTAATACACAGCTTTTATTATATACAAGTAAGTAAGGTACTTAGAAATATTATCTATCATTGTGACGTGGCTTTAGTTTGAAGTTGGAGCGTACCCTTTTAATTTACTGAGCATTGTAAAACTAGGTAAAACAATGATATGAAAATGCACGGTAAAGTTGGAGCAAAACATTTTTTTTCATTCACTCCATCTGGTTGAATATCATTGTAGAGATCTTTCAAAACGAAACTGAGGATTCATTGATCTTTTTTTCGTTTTTAAGCTTTGTTTAGGAAATGTAACCTTTAAAACTACGTTCGAAGTGTGCTCTCTAATTTTCCAGTCATAGGTCTGAGAAATTTAGTAAAATTTTATACTATAGTAGCATTTACTTGAAACTTTCAACCAAACTTATTTTCTTTAACTTGTATCACCAATTTCAAGAAATAACTTAGGAAAGCTACTTTAGGCATATGCGTTTTGTTTCACCAATTTTTTGTCGTAAACGCTGCGGATGCATTTCTCAAAATTATATTTCTCGTTCCCCGCCGGTATTGTACAGTTAAGTAAACTGCTTGAGAGTCTTATAGGAATATTTTAAATTGGTACAAAATGTGTCTGCAATATCTAGTCGTCTTCCCCTGACGTAACTCAAGTAGCAATTACGAAATATCGCACTAATATGAAATACAAAAATAATGAAATCCGCTCTAACTTTAAATTACGTAAAATTTGTATCCTACTAGGAATTACACTAATTTAATAAAGTGGAACATATTTTTGCTTATTTCTTATTATCGTATAGTTTAAATAATCAAAATGGATGCAAAGTGTATAACTTTCTTTTAGAATGCGTGGATAATGTGAAACAACCATTTAAGTGAAGTGAATCAAAATGTACCTGGTGCACTTTGGAGTTAAACTTTGAATCCATTATAGTTACATTAAAATAATATTTGGCAGTAATGAATACGGCAATAAAATCCGCAAATTATCCTTGGATGTATACGGATATTTACAATATACTGACTGCTATAATTTGTATTACAAGATTGGTCCGTACATTGCTTTATTCAACACAGTTGTTTAGTGTTAGACCTTTGTGGTATTGTTGTTGTGAAATAAAAAACGTGCAATATGCGTATGTGTTTTTGAATAAAATCTAATTAAATTCGAGGTATTAATGATATAACACTTTCATTTTTCATATGATTTACACATGATCTAGTGTTTAAAAGAAAGTACCTAATGGTCAATAAAATATAGTACACCACCCCTTAATTCTGATGAAAGTTAAGAAAATTAATTGTAAGGAGAAGAAAAAAGGAATTTTAAAAATTCTTGCTGACAAAAACAAAAATTCCATTTAGCTATTTAATCGATTGTAAATATTTTTTTTAGATACGTATTTACGTAACTTCAAATAAAACAAAAATCGAGCATAAAGGAATCTCGAAACTTCACAAAGATAAATGTATAAAATAGAGTAAATTCAAACACAAAACTACAAATATATAGAGCTGAATAACGCTTTCATTCCTAATGACTGTACTCCAACGCCAAGAAGACCTCGGCAAGTTACCCCGCCTATATGTCTTTGTACAAGTTCTGACACAAGCACTCTTAATAGCCCTCTGCATCAATCATCATTAAAGAAATAAAAATGAATGCTACACAGCGACTTAAACACAACAATCCCGATCTAAACTCAAAATAAGCAGCTGTCAACCGTTTTCGGTTTCCGTATAAACGTAACAACTCAAACTTCTTGAAGATTAAGTTGTCAGAGTTAGACTTCGACGGTTTATACTTTGTATGAAGTATATCTACGTCGGCTTCGATACAAGAGGCCTTACTCAACCCCTCTAATATAAGCTATTTGATTCCCAAGAGGTTTTGCCCTCACAAAGTTCGACTTAATGTTGTGTTCAGTAGCTTGGGCTGGAAAATCGATTTTGTATTGCGGCAATAACGTTAAAGGAATCGCTTTGGCTTATATTTTCTCTTGATTTCAATGTTTGTGTGGATTTTATTTAGTTATGTAAATTTCCAATATTAAGTTAGTGTTGAACTGAAGATAATTTTATGGAGCTTTTAAGAGAGGGAGACGTCGTCCATTTAGAAACCTGTTGCCAGACTTTATTACCATTCTTGCATTGAGAAAAAACTGGTTAAAGATTTTTAGTGCTTCAAATATCAGGCCAACTTTACTAGTTCTAATAAACTTTTGCTAGTCAACATCATCTGAACAACCGTCAAAAACCGTGTCACATGCTAATATGTGAATATTTTCTCGTCGATAGGAATCCTTAAAAAAACCTTGAAACATTCAACAATTTTTAAAAAAATTGAAAACTTTTTGGGCATTCGATATCTACATTACATTATATATAAATTCCTATAAAAACTGTTGCTTGTAAAATGTCCTATAAAAACTGTTGCTCTGATCCAAAGAATATCTCCACAACTGCAATCTTTCATTACTGTAATACAAAATGTATTTTGTCAAAATTTATTTAAGAAACGTATTGCACCCGTAGAGTTGTTTTGGAAATAAAATGAATTTAAAAGTATAGCAGGAGGTAAACTAGTCTTCATCAAAACATGCCATATCCCTAGTTCATTCATGTCTATAAATAGTTTAATGCATGTATATATACATGCATTATATGCATTATATGAATTATGCGTACGCGTATATGAATTCCAAAAAATATCGATGAATTGAAGGCTATGAAACATCACCTATTAACTTTAATAACTGACTAGGCTGAGCGTCGCTTGCAACACAAAGTTGTGGTACTCACAAAAAAATATATATATATATAAATATGTATAAACGGGATCTATATATATACATATATATATATATATATATATATATATATATATATATATATATATATATATATATATATATACATATATGGGAGTAATATATATGGCGCCTTCCCCTCAAATCCTTTACAAAATTATGACTACATTCATCACATGAAAATAGATTTCAATATATGCCAACAATATATACTTAGGTCTTGGGCAATTTGTCTCAAGCGATTTACGTAATATAAAAAAGAGATAACAACACTTTTATGTATAGTACCAGCGCCGCGGTACCGTACATAAAAGTGTTGTTATCTAAGCGGTATCTTAAATTAATATCTTAAATTGATAATAGCATAAAAGTGAATCATTTAAATATTTCCTTCGAATACTTAGTATTCCTTTATCATTCGAATACTTAGTATTCCTTTATCATTTGAATACTTAGTATTCCTTTATCATTTGAATACTTAGTATTCCTTTATCATTTGAATACTTAGTATTCCTTTATCATTTGAATACTTAGTATTCCTTCCCTAAACATTCTTATCATTCTTCACCACGGTATTATCTATTTTGCCATTTGTCTCAGACAGCCTCTACCGCACAGGGTAATTACAAGACGATGACCGCACATTTGTCATTTAATTAAGCGGCTCAACGGCCAGATATATTCCCCAGAGGACGCGACCGAATAACCGATTTGGACAAACAATTCCAGGGGCGAGCGGGCTTCCTGAAAGTGCGCACGTAGCGGACGCGGAGCGCGATAATGGCCACAAATGGTTTCCTGGCCCAGACAGGTGGTGCGGCAGCGGCCGAAGTCGTTCCTCCTGTTGACAAATGCAATTTGCGTCCAGCCGTGTGGTTTTGTTCAGTAATGCGTCTGCCATTAGTCCTTATAATATCCGTGCTTCCGTTATTAGCTGTAGTTTCTATGTTGACATTGCATACAAATGCTCTTTAAAGTTTTATTTAAGTGCAGTTAAAAATAATTTAAACAAAATTTAATTAAAGATATTATTGCTTTTGGATGTTTTTTGTACGTTATGTTTTTTTGCCGTTTATAGAATTAATAATGTTATGTTACTGTTATGATGAGACTATAACATAGATCATGAAATATCACGACTCGAAATTGATATGAATAATCTAAATCATTTAAAATAATTTAATCTAACCTAAACCGACCGTTTTTGACTTATTTAATATTAAGGGGTCTAAGATATCAGTATAGAAATAAATATTAACCCAAAAACCTTTATTTGGAAAAGTGTATCAAAATCCCCTAAAGTAAGATTTCATGGTTGTATATAACTTCTGAAAATGTCAATGCAGATTAACTGAAATGCCTATTTCATTTCCAATTATTCAAAACCGTTTGTGAAAAATTAAACTGAATTGGCACTGTACGTCGTTTTGAAGTTCAATATTTTCCAAGCAGTGCTTTATAGGGAAAAATGGTAAATGATACTTCAATTTTATTTTGAAAAGTCTATTTAATTATACAACACTTTTCGGATATGTTAAAAAATCACCTCAATTTTACTTGTATGGGAAGTTAATTTAACATTTTCTTTATGTTATTATTTTAAGTATCGTTTCAGATTATAATGTGAAGCATACGTCTGTAAAATACCATGTAAATAAATTTAACACTAAAAACTATGAGATTGTGAGAGAGGTAAACATGGGCGGATGTAAGTACACAGCGGACTTGCAAAAGGATGTCGTACGTATATTACCAAAACTGAAAATAGAGTATAGAATAAGAGTTCCTGATAAGAACACTGTATACATAAAATCAAGTGATACATTTTTTTTGTGCATACATTAAAAATTTACAAAAAAAATCAGTGGCTGAAGACATTGCAAAAAAAGAAAAATATGCACAAAGGACTAAAATTTGTCTCAAGTAACCTGAAAATCGATAAAAAAGAGAAAAGAAACGTGTACGAAATTAAATTAAATAGATATGTTAAAATATGTGATTGCATGTTAATATATGTGACATTTGAGCCATATACTTGGCCCGATTGGGTGACGGCTTGAAGACATGGCTTAATAAATTCAAAGCTGTGATTAACTTTCGTTATCAAGATTCCACTATTATGTCGGTAGCCCCAGTTACACACACCACTGAGCTTCTCGGTTTCGGGGCGCGTTCGCAAACAGCATTTCACATATTGTTCGTCACCCGCCAGACACACGCCTACTACCTGATTTCGCCTCTCCCCTACCTTATCTACACTATTAATCTTACCGCCGTGACATCAAAACACCAGCACGCTATGCGCTATAGCTCCACAATCTCGCTCGATCAACAACCTCGCCTGTCGGCCCTGCCTAAGCCGTGAGATGAGCAAACAAACAAACAGACAGACACATCTCATCAAGGCTGAGACGTAGACGGACCGCAAGGCTGACAGATCACGACGTACAGTAATTACCTACGTACGAACGTCCGAGGTTTTGCTCCTGAAAGCGAAGCTAATTCTAGCCAAGAAATAATGTGTTAATTTACTGAGAAAATATAGATTATCTCCAATTTGAGGCTTACCTTGAGCCCTAAGAAGATTATGGTAATGTGAAATAGTTTAATAATATGCTGTCATCACACTCGTGCGATGATTCAAATAATACTTCAGTAATAGAATTAGCGATTTTGTATACATATATAGGTAGCCTCAATTAGACATGCCTCATTTGGTAATTTCATATGAAAAGACTGAAAATATATTTTCGTTATCAAACTTTTTAATTATTTTAAAATTTTTGAAGTCCTATTGTATTTGTGAAATGATGACTTGCTGTTGAAAAAATAAAATCAGTACTCTCTGAAAACCCTATATTTTGAAACAAGACATAATTATTGGTGTTCAAATGTTGTGGTCCAACAATGTCTGAATATGGAAATAATGGGATATTTCGTTATTTTTAAAATATTATACATTTCTAAAAATCAAAGTTGAATAGAACGTGACATTCTTATGCGTCTTTGTTGAAGAAAATACCGTTATACTTTAAATGAACCCTGCTGGCTCCAATTGTTGGAGTAAGAAAAGAACTTGGACTAGTACTTACTGGAATACATGTGAAGTAGACTTCATTGGTTATCTATATTCCATAAAATTGTTGATAGAAATTAATCGAAATTTATTGAAAGTTGTGGTTAAATGAATTTATTCAAATCTACGGGTTCAATAATTAGATGAAGAGAAAATGGATCAGAATAAGGATGAAATTAAAAAAAAGAGAACTTGGGAAGGTGCCTATTGGAATACATCTGAAGCAGGGTTCATTAGTTGTCTATATTTCTTAAAGTTGTTGACGGAAATTAGGCGACATTTCATTGAAAATTGTGGTCAAATGCTATTACTATGAATTTATTCAATTCTCGTAGATTCAATAATTAGAGGAAAATAGAATGGGACAGAATGAGCAGAGGGGGAGTATATTGCACCTCATATGAAGCCTAATAATATTTTGCAAATTCAGCTTAAAAAATGAAAAAAGAACTTGAAGAGATGCTTATTGGAATACATCCGAAGTAGGGTTCATTAGTTGTATATATTCCTTAAAATTGTTGACGGAAATTAGCCGAAGTTTCATTGAAAGTTGTGGTCAAATATTAATACTATGAATTTATTCGAATCTACCGGTTCAATATTTAGAGGCAGAAAGAATGTGGCAGAACGGGGCGGCGGGGGAGTGTATTGCACCTCATATAAAATCTAATAATATTTTGCAAACGGAGCTTAAGAATGGAAAAAAGAACAAATTGCAGAGATGCTTATTGGAAAACGTAAGAAGTAGGTTCGTTAGTTTTCTATATTCGTTACAATTGTTGATGGATATTAACCAAAATTTCATTGAAATTGTGGTCAAATACTATTACCTTTAATTTATTGAAATATACGCGTTCAATAATTAGAGGAGGAGAAAAAATGGGGTAGTATGGGGGGGGGGTGATATTGCACATCATGTTGAAACCTATTATTTTGCAAACGGAGCTTAAAAATGAAAATAGATAAATTTCATTCACCATATTAAATTGTCTCACTTTTTGTGAATTTCATTTTGAAAGATCGGTTCGAAGACCCTCACTTGATGGGGTGCACAAAATTATTTCATGCAAATAAACCAAAACTACAGAAACTGTGCAACCGTGACAGACGAACGGACAAACATAAGGGCATTATAAGGTTTCACTGTTTTACTAGGGTACCTTAAAAATAAGCTAATTAAATCTGTTTTTTATAGTTAAAAAAAGACGATAAAACCTAATGCTTGTTTTAAAGATGATGAGTATATCTCATTATTTTATTTTTTTATCTTGTTACATATAAATTCATATACATAGTATCGAAACAGTAGAGAGATTATATTGAATTTTTTTCTGAACTTGGTGTGATCTAATTGAGAAAAAATAAACAAAATTTAAAGTAAAATATAGCTTTTTCGGATAGCAATCTAATAACATGAATGCGAGATAATGAATTCTAATGTTTATAATAAATAGACTCTGATTGTACAGAAACTGATTGTGTACTTATTTTCGAGGGATCACCTCTAAATGGTTATAAAAAAAACCTGTCATGGGGAACTCGCACTACGAGAATTCCGTACCATTTAGGCATTTATAAAAATGTAATGGTACAGAAAAATGTATTGCCTACACTAATATTTCACAGGTAAATATTTTAAAAAAATATTTAAGTGATGTAACTACAAATTAACGATTTTTGTATAATTTTTTCCTGTAGCTGTGCTGTAAGACCTTGGATCTTGCCAAATTTCATGTTTCTAGGTCAACGGGAAATACCCTTAAATGGCCATATTTTTAAGGTTCTTCTTGATTGCTTTAACTCAGAAGCTTGATTTTTTACAGCTCCAAAGGACCGTAGACCTAAGTATTATATATTAATTTTCACTTGATACCTCTACGCGTTCCCAAGAAAAAGGGTCTTGACAAACAGACGGACTACGAAATGATCCTATAATAGTGGCTTTTTTTTGAGATATGGACGCTAAAAAGACAATAACTAGAATAATAACATTTTGCTTTCATTGGAGTGACATTATAATAAAAAAAAGTATACGTATATGAAGATATATTTAATTTGGAATGGTATACTAAAATGTAAAAACTTTTATTAAAATACATATAGTATTTATAAAACTTGAGAAATCAAAATTAGCAATTATTATTAATTACTTGCTCATTATAGGTATTTACAGTTCAATTAATTCAGTTTTATCACCCAAGTGTTTCGATGAAACAAATGCCAAAATTTCATATAATTTCTACTATGAATAAAATCCAATATGTACGTGAAATTGTAAAGATTAATTTAATTATAATATTTTCTATTTACGTACTTTTATACACAAAACTTGTAAAACCCAACCAGAATTAATTTTTGAACTAAAGTAAATTTCACGTACAAGGTCTAAATAAAGTATTTCAAAATAAACTTTGAGACCCATCAGATAAACTGATTACAAAACATTCCTAAAGGCAATAACCTCTAATTCTCCAAGAAAGGGTGAATACTATGAAAACACATTTGACAATAAAACTTTCAAAACGTAATTAATTAAAAGCTTTTCAAACTACTTTCGAACACCCCATTCACGCTCCATAGCCCATCGATCTTCAGCCAAAGCTGATTATACAAGAAACATTTTCAACACGAAGTGCAAAATAAGATACAGTACCACTGAATGGCAGAAAACAATTTTACAAAATGTTTTTCCATTAGCGTCGAAGGGTAGTTAGTACGGAGCGCTAGGCGGTATCGCCGTCGATACTTCAACTGTAAACCTTTCGAATTCGTTCGCTTGGAAATTTTAGTTAGCGGAAATAACTTCAGAAAGTTATTGCTACTGCTGCTAACTTCCAACCGAAAACAGAATGAATGCAGTGAACGGAAGTCGTTATAGTTTATATGCTGCACGATGTTTACTGTATACTAATTGCAGCTGTTTATAAGAAAAATAATTTTTGCGGAAAATGTTTTTCCCTTTATGGACAAAACATTTTTATCTGAATTTCAATTATACCACGACACCGTAATTTTAAGTATTTGAAACCTTAATGTAAATATTTATAGTTATACTATAATAAGTACTTCCAAGTTTGTTCTTTTTCCATTAAGCTTTCAAATAAACTGGATAACGAGTATGAAACAGGAATCTTAAATACATTAATCGTAGTGGCTCTCATTCTATTCGAAGCTATTTTTATTAGAACTTGGTTTGCAATTAGGCTTGATGTTTGATAACATTATAACGAAAAAATGTTATGATTCTGAAGTCTGGAGAAAAATTAGGATTATAGGATTTTGATAGCAATGGTAAATATATAACATGTTTATTCAGAAAATGATATTCATATCGTCGCAATGAAACAAATAATTTGGTTTAGAAAAGCATTTAAATCGATGCAGACTTGCATTCAAAACATTACGTATTCTCTTGGAAAACACCCTTAGAAGGCAAAATCAATCTCAGCTAACATTGTTTTCTGCCCATAACGCCGGCCCCGACCGAAGGATCCCTGCTGACGACACCCACGCAGGCATTATTCAGTGACTCGTCATTCCCAAGCCTTCGGCCTTTGGGACCTTTTGGACGGAAATTCGTAAGTTACCCTCGATTGAGTCCTTTTAAGAGTCGTCTGCAATGTCATTACCTTTTTCCTTTTCTTAAACCATCCTTTGCGTAAAAAATAAATAAGTCTACCCTCAGGGTTTTGGGCGAATCTTATGCCTAGATGGCAAAGGGTATGTGAGAAAAGGTTCTTGAAAATTTTCTTGTTTGTATGAGCAAATTATGTTAGGTCGGTCTGCAGCAGCCGAAGATCATTTTTACGAAATATTATATTGACATATAATGAAATAATTTTGTAGTATTTATTATTAAAAGTTATATAACGACATACGTATTTTGTTGCAAAGGTTTCAATAATAAGTGAAGTTATTTATTGCACACTTTTATATTTTTATTGCGTTTTTATCCTAAAAGTTATAAACTTGTGACAAGTATGCTCACAATATTTGGATATTATCACAATATCGGCCTATTTCGCTGATACCCTTTTCCATAGTTAAATATACGTGTTCGTGTGCGTGTTTATTTAGTATGTTTACGTGTACGTATACGTGTGTAAATTTATATGAGTATATTAGGAAACAGCTGTTTATATTGGCATTCATATATGAACAAAACACATAATTTGAGCTAAGCTTTTGTTTGTCAACGCAATTTTATATCCGTTAAATTATATATTTTTCCCAAAAACCGTGAGGAAGCGTTTGGTTAATTTTTTTTCAGTAAAAAATTCTTTAGTATGAAAAACATGTAGGAAACCCTTCATGATGATCTGTTTCATTATGAATTGTCGAAGCAATTCATGATGATCTATTTTTCAGTGTTCCGTGCCTCAAAGGGTAAAAAGGAACAATTTTAAGATTACCTCGTTGTCCACTTTCTGTTTGTCAAGACCCATTTTCTCAGGAAGGTGTGGAAGCATTAAGTTAAAATTAATATCAAACACTTAGGTGTACGGTCCCTTGTAGCTGTAAAAAAATTAAGCTTCTAAGACACCGCAACAGAACAAACGGTCGTTTTTGCCGCATATTTTGACACTTGGAAATAAATCAAAACTTATAGGATACTTTCCAGCGACTTAAAATCATCAAATTTGGCAAGAAGCAAGATATCATAGCACAAGAAAAGGAAAAAATCGAAAATAATTTTTTCTAGTTATATCAGGTAAAAATTTTTTTTTTTAAATATCTGTAAAAGATAAAGTAGGCAATATATTTTCGATATAAAAAATTAAAGTTTTGTAAATAGTTTAATAGGAATATTATGTACCCTTAAATGTTTATAAATGCCTAAACATGTATCGAAACCTACAAGTGCGAGTACCACTCGTGATTGATAGATTTTATTTTCTGTTGTGACAACATTGTCACAACAAAGAAATAATTATTGTTAGTCTGTTCTAATTATTCTCTTTTTTATACTGCACGACATTTATATATATATATATATATATATATATATATATATATATATACATAAATATATATAAAACAAAGTAATAATTTAAATGCAATACAATTTTGTAGTTAAAATGAAAACCAATAAGTTTTTGAAACATCCAAAGTGATCAAGTTACACTGAAATATTATCAATGAATGCAAAATGTGATATGGGCTACATAATAGATCAATCAATACATTAATAATAGACTATGGAACTAAGGAAATACACAGCTTTTGAGATAATAAAATTGTTATGAGTTTAAATCACTTTTGATTTTATTTTTCCTAAGAGTTCTGAATTTTCCCGTGATTGTGTATGCATATATTTCCCGTGATTAGATAATATTAAATTTAAGTGCATACCATTTCATAAGTAGATATTTCAATGAAAGATCTCAATTAATAAGTACCAAAATATTAGACCAATGTTTAATATAACTCCTGATATGTGCGAATTGGTACTGAATTTTTCTCCGTCTCGAATGGGATAATTATGGTGAATAATAAGGTATTGGGCCTGAATGTGAAGTACAACAGCACCGCTTCCCTCTTCCGTTAATTTTTTAACTGCGGATTTGAAAAATTCATTACTAGTAGTTATAGTTTTTATTTAAATTATTTCCTGTAACTTGCATCAGATATTACGAATAAAACGTAAAGAAAATTAGGACTTAATTTTCTTTTACGTTACACGTACTCCGATATGTATTTGATCGGGGTAATTATTACCTTAAGCATGAGTAAAATTGTCTCGATTGTTTATAGTAAAATGGAGAAATTAAAATTCACCCACATCGTTATAATGATTTCTATCATCAAAAATTCGCATCAAGAACTGAAGAAACCTTTAAAATTGCATTAGTTTGACTCCACTAAATAGTATATATTTCTTGTCATAGAACAAAGAAAGACAATACGTGTAATTTATCATAGATATTAAATTAAAAAAATGGTATCATCGTATGACGATACGCGTATTAATTACATATGTTTTATTTAGTTGTTTGTCAATTTCTTTAAATCCCAACCAAAGTTCACAAAAGCTCGATAAAGAGTTTAGTGCTGACAAAGTTTGCTCGTATTATTTTGATATTGTTAATGAACGCCGCAGAACTACGAGGAGCATGCTCGAGACAAATTCTGGGAGGCCATGCGGTGCGGAAGTTTAAATGAAATTGAGTTCAAAAGCGAACATTGAATGTAAAGTTGCCTCCGCAAGTTGTCTTAGCGTGAAGTTTGGCTTGTTTTGAATATGGGCTTCGGATATTAAATTAACCTATGCTCCTAGAAGATGATGTTCCTTATTTGACACCAGACGCGGCGGATATGCGCCACTTGCCGATATTCCCCAACTTGCGACGTGTATTTGCCAAATACGAAAAGGGAATATCGTTTTATTCATAACCGCCATCCTGCTTAATTTACAGTTCAATAGTAGTGTAAATATGACTTCAAAAGAAATTGTGCCGAATGATATAATTTATTTCAATTCACAAACGATATGTGACGTGCCAAAATGACACTGTAATATTTATAGTCAGGTTTGAATATGCAATTTTTAATGCGAATGAAAATTTTACAATTTTCCAGTTGCTATATATAGTATATCACATATTCAGCAGGGCAGTGGAGTATTTTCAATACTTACAATTGAAGTGTAGCAATTTTTCAAAGTTTTCTATAAAGTATAGTTTGAAAGGAGATCGTTTGAAAACATGTATTGGATTTTAATAAATTCCTCGCCGAAGACTTGCCAATATACAAATGTAAATATATAAAAAGATAATGATGTTATCACTATCTTTTATATATATCTATATATATATATATATATATATATATATATATATATACATAAATATAAATGTTAGCATTAAATTTAGTAACAAGTGCTATTACTTGTATCGATAAAAAAAAGCAAAAATTACATGTAAAATTTTATTGCATTTCTTTACGTGATTATTTTCTATACTCTCTTTAATACTTCCTATAAGGTTATGCCTTAAATCAAAGACATGCTTCTTCTATGTAGCAAAGAAGACAAGAATATAAAATATGTTATTAAATAAAATTTATTGGAACACAAGAATATTTACAAACAAACCATCTGATTTTATACCCAAGATATCCATAATTACATTTATTTCACACAATACAATGCAAATAATAGTCACTGAGTCGATGTTAAATATCCGTCATAGTTTTACGATCGGGACCGATTTGAATAATGCAGAAAATCACCTTTGTCTCTTGCTGCGGCATATTTTATTGACTTCCCTTGTATAAAATTATTTATTGTTTGTCAAGATGTAAGATTGTTACTTAATTGTCTAGATGTAAGTTAGCCTTAGGGCATTTTGTTTAATGCAGACTTAATTTATATCTTCCACTAATAGATACGTGTTTCTGTTCCTCATTGTAATGTATAGTATTCGTGTTTGAATAATGGGCCGATTTGAATAATGCAGAAAATCACCTTTGTCTCTTGCTGCAGCATATTTTATTGATTTACCTTGTCTAAAATTATTTATTTTTGGAAGGTCTTTGTTGCTTAATTGTCAAGATATAAGTTAGCTTTAGAGCATTTTGTTTATTGCAGACTTAATTTGTATCGTCCACTAACAGACGTGTGTTTCTGTTATCCGTTGTAATATATAGTTATCCTGTTTGAATAATGGAGTGATTTGAATAATGCAGAAAATCACCTTTGTCTCTTGCTGCAGCATATTTTATTGATTTCCTTGTTTAAAATTATTTATTGTTGGAAAGTCTTTGTTGCTTAATTGTCAAAATGTAAGTTAGCTTTAGGGCATTTTGTTTATTGCAGACTTTGATTTGTATCGTCCACTAACAGATACGTGTTCCTGTTCCTCATTGTAATGTTTAGTATTCCTTTACGGTGTTGAGTATATTCAAATAGAGCTGTAGAAACTTGAAAGTTACGTAATTACTTGGTCTAGTTTTAATATCTCAAATTTGTTGAAATATATTTAAAAATAAATACTTTTAATCAGGTAATGTTCTGAATATTACTCAGACCATATCGGTGGTTTTCTTAAGGATTTTGTTTATTTTGAACTGTTTTATGACTATCAATTCACTTTTATAATTTGTATTTTTCACTCTTAACGTGAAACACAAAAGGCGAAATTTATAACAAATAAACATGTTATTTAATTTGTACATATTTGTTTGTTTTAGTTTAATGCATTTAATAATTTCAACAAAGTTTTGACTTAGTAATGCAGAAGAAAATCGATTCTTCTTGGTAAATATAAGACAAATGAATGTATTAACTTTCAATATTTAGCTTCTCTCTTTGATCTAATATGCATTATCCTATAAAATTCTTCAATTATTTTGCAGATAGTCTTGAATATTAACTATAATATCGTCTGCAATTTGCAAACATTTTGATAAATATATGGTATTTAAACTATGTAAAATTGCTTACTTTATTTTTAACATATTAATTGATTTTGATGTGTTGCAAGTATAAGAGTTAATATTTTTAAGTATGTTTAGAAATATTTATGAGATTTTTAAACATGACTGAAAGTGGAATTCAAGTAAAAATTACATAAAATTTTAAATATTATTATAGTAAAAAATATTTAGTGAGATAAATACGGAAATATTGGGAATTATTAGAAATGGAAACTTTTTTAAGTGACATGCAAATATGTATTTGTATCAAAACGTCTTCTTGCACATACAAATACTTGCATATAAATTAATACGATATAAAATAATTTCCATTCAAATTCCTTAACCAAATCACATTTCTACCTAACGATTATGTTAAATTTTTACTTGCTTGGTTTTTATTTACAAACATGGTTTTTTTCAGTTGAATAACAAAGAAATTTCCAATATAGTCTAGAGCAGTATCGCCAAAATCTTTCTTACAAATGTGTTCATAATTCTTTTATTTGAATAAGTCTTCCTTAATATGAAAATTGAATCATATTTTCTGTTTACTTTCATTGAAATCGAATAATATTATAATGAAATTATAAAGAACTGTATCAGTATTTCAAAAACAAACCAAAACAAATTTGTTTATTTTGCAATGAGCAATCTGTATAAACTACCGAAAATTCCCGTATTTCTCTTAAAAATAAAAATTCGTCAAAACCGTGAAGTCAAACGTTTTATAGCCGGTGACTGCATGTCGGAAAGTTTTCACTTCTGGTTTATGGCACTGTAATACGAGTCAATTTAAATTTGAAGAGTCAAAAATAGAATTGGTATAAACGAAAACGGATTCAGTTTAATACCCTCTGGGTTTTATGTCGAAGATGTCGAATTCACTTCGCTGGATGCAAATCGTAAAAGGTGCTGAGTCATAATAAAAGGTGCTGAGTCATAATAGTCGTAAAAGGTGCTGAGTCATAATATTTTTCCAGTCTTGCTCGTTCTTTAAATGAGCGCATATTCTTGATGCGATTATACCGCTCTCAGTTCAAATTTCATTCTTTTACCGACATCAGCATTCGCTCGCTTTTATTGCACGTTTGGTTCTCAAGAGTTAGGAACAGTTTTATTTTTGAGTTTGCAAGTTGTTGAAATTGTCTTACTATAGTTTAAGGGGAAATTATTTTTATTTCAGTAGTTTAAGAGGTAACTTCTGAAAAATGGTTTCCAATACCAAAAGCTTTCATTTCATTCATTTCTAGAATATAATTGACATATTTTTCACCTCCATTTCTACAAATGGTGGTAAGAGATTCTCTTATTTTCAGATTCAATTCTAATGTTTCTATCTAAAGTTATGTGAACTATATTAAATAAATACCATTCATAGTTCCTCAATTCAAAGCATAGTTCCACCAATATTAAAACAAAAGTTTTTTCTGCATGTCAAAAACTCTCAAAAACCCCTATTTCATTTTGTGTACACTAAAGAAAACCAAAATGATTTTAGTTAAAAAGTAATGGCTTATATATTGATTTTAAAATTAATTTCTTTTTTAAATACCCGTATTTTTTACTAAATTTTTTGTCAGTAATGTTAAACTACCGATACAATAACGTGCGGACGATATGGAAAAAATATTGTTTCTCTTTTAAGTAAATAGTTTCAAATATAAACCAAAAGTCCTCAATTCACACAATTTTTGATATACTTAAACGTGTTAAGGTATAACTTAAAAATGGTTTCAATATTTACCTTTTGGACTGATTCAGGTAATATGAATGTGAGGAAAGGCAAATAGTTCACACACGTTCTACTGTTGTTAATTATTTGAATACTGGTAATATAGGGCATTCATAATAAACTAATTCCCAAAGTACTTTCCTGTGTCTCAACCATAGTGTACGTTAACAAACCAATTTCATTCCCTTCTTCCATCCAATAACTTAACAGACTACGCCAACCGTCCCATTAAACCTTCGAATACACTCCAATACCGACCGACACAACAAGACACTAGACACTTATTTAATACCCGCTCAGGCCATCAATTAACCAACTTTACGTCCGCCAAATTCACAAAACCCATAACGTATTCACACGGTAAACAGTGAACTCCTAAGTCGCCACTTAATATTCACTGCCGTCCAACTTCCGTGGATGCAGGATGTCGGAGAGCAAATAGGCGAAGTCTATTTTATGAAGGCGACGGTGTTATCAGAATGCCCGCGCCCCCTGACCATTGGTCCAGGGAGGGTCGCGAGAGGGTATGTGTGAAGTGGCGGTCGCTGTGTAGTCGTAAGTTAAAGAGAAATCTTGTTAACGGTCACGCGCTCACAGCGATTTCCTCTTCATTCGGATCAGTGTTCCTAAAACTGTTATGATAACTATTTTCTTTGAATAAAATTATGTATTTGTTATAAAAGTTTTCGTTATCTTGTGAATTATACATTTATTATGTATCTTTTCTAATAGCCCACCTGAAGATGTTGTAACACAACAAAACCTAGGTCGTGGTAAAGAACTTAAAGAAATTATAAATAATACTACATCAAGTAGTTTCATTTAATTGTGAATAATGAATTTCTACAAAATTAACGCCAAATATATTCAAATACTGTGTAAGCAAACGACATAGATAAACGACTATTTGTGACCTTTTTTGTTCCAATGAACTGTAGTTACTTCTAAAATAGGGACACAATTGATATTATGACTGCATAAATACCATGTCCCAAAATCAGCAGAAAATTAACTACAGGCTTCACCGAGTTCTAAGTTCTAACTCTACAAACTTAAATATTCTGTACCACTGTTACCGTTTACCTTTTATTATAATATCATGAAGTTATGTATAGAGCGACATACAGTTTATTTTTAGGGTTCTGAACCTCAAAAGGAAAAATGGTACTGTTATAAGATCACTCACGTGTCTTTTTTCCATTTGTCACAGTCGATTTTTGCCAAAGACTATGCGACATAGGAACTTGAAATTTTGGCATAGCGATACATTTTATTAACCACATATTTTGCTAGTTCATTAGCTAGTTCTTTTTAAAGAGTCATATAAGAATTAAGATTTTTTGAGGTTCCGAACCTCAAAAGGGATAATTGTACTGTTATAAGACCACTCATGTATCTTTTTGTCCGCTTGTCGCAGTCGATTTATACCAAAAACTATGCGACATAGAAACTTGAAATTTTGGCATAGCGATACATTTTATTAACCATATATTTTGTACCTGTAAATTTTTTTTAATAGTCATATAAGAATTAAGTTTTAAATTAATTAATTAAGGAATTGTTATGAGGAGTAAAAAATTTTTTCATCAATTTAATTGCAAATTTAAAAAGATAATCTGAAAAATATGTGAAAATAGATCAACTCTCCTCCTTATTTCCAAAACTGCTGAAACAAAAACCACAAAAAAAACAGGTTTGTCATTTTTTAAACATATTTTCATGCCTTTCAAAGATATTATAGTAAGCACAAAATATTAACTTTTTTTTATAAAAGTACAATATATTTACTTTGTGAAAACTTAATATTTCTTGTTTAATAGAAATACTATGTTCCCTTAAATGTTTAAAGTGCATAAATGACTACGGTAATCTCCCTGATCAAGTTCTACTTTTACTTTACGGGTTTTTTTTTTAAGAAATGTGTTTGCTTTCTCTTTCAATGATTTTTATTTTGAATATTTAAAAACTATACAATTAAAAATGTTGGTACTTTACATAGTCAGATATTTATCTTTCTTCTCAACTTGATAATTAAATTTACATTGCCAAAAAAATGTTTGGAGTTAAGTACAATAATTAAAAAAAGACAATATATATAAGATGCTTTAATTTTGCGGTTTTTATCGAGAAAAGAAAAAAAATATTCCAGCGTGAACATTTTCCTAGAACCGCTAATTAATATACTAACAAAATTATATTTAAAACTATAAATGCTAACTCATAGAACACGAAGAAAATAAGTTAATTAAAAAAAGAGTTCTTTCCTTCTGGAGCTCTTTCATCTTCACAAAACCATATTCTTTACTTATACAAAAGAAAATATCCAATTTCAGTAATCAAACACTGTTCGCGAGGCACAAAACAAAATAATTCACCTCCCATTTTCGCTTTTCCTCAACACACTAAACTATTTCCTTCCCCCGTCTCCTTATCCGCCCGCATTCCATCCGCTCTCCAAGTTTGAAGAGGCCTGCCCCAGACGGAGGCTACTCCGGATTAGAGACCATTGTCAAGGGTGTTATCGTGGTGTTTAATGTCACTGCGCCGCGCGAGATATACGAGGCGCCCAGTGTTCGCCGCCCGTGATCAAAGACCGCGATTATTCGATCGAATTGCGTAAATTCGTATTTATACGTATAGTTGTGCATAGAGAGGAAGAGTTATGGGATGGTATTGAGTTGTACCGTGTACTGTTGGCTGTTAGATTTAAGGCTGAGTTGTTGGTTATGTTTCTTTATTAATTGACAAATAGTAGCCATTGAGTGCACTTGCAATTTTATCATCCAAATGGATTTTTAGATATCTCTATGTCAGCGTATTGATTAATTATTTCTTGATGGAATCAAGAAGAGTTATTTTACGGTATTAGGGTGGCATATTATAGCATTAGTTTTTTAGTTTGGTAGTGTTTGTTAAATTGATGTTAATTATTTCTAATTACTAAGATAAAAGTTAATTTTATGGATAGGTATATCAGCCTGTTGATAAGGTATCCTTTGATGAAAACAAGGATAGTTATTTTGCGGTATTGGACGGCATATTATAGGATTAATTATTTAGTTTGGTAGTGTTTGTTAAATTGACGTTAATTATTTCTAATTACCAAGATAAAAGTTAGTTTTTGGATAGGTACGTGTACATATTTTGTTCTGTACCGAGATTGCAATATTTATTGGAGTACAGTTGTATCATAATTTGGTATAGGCAGTTTTAAAGTCGGGAAAGAGCTGTTCACCTCATTTGCTGTTTAATTGATAATGATAACTCTAGCTGATGAGACTTTATTTTAAATACACGTTCTTTAAAAAAATCTGTGAAGGACTAGTGGAAGTTGCACTACGAGGATTACGTACAGATTTTAAGGCATTTGTATGCATTTAGTGTTACATAATATTCTTATTAAACTATTTACCAAATTTTAATTTTTAGAAGGAAAATATATTAGCTACTATATCTTTTACAGGCGCATATTTAAAAAATATTTTTTTTTATATGATATAACTACAAATTAACAATTTTTGGTTTTTCTTCTTTACTTGTGCTGTGAGATCTTGCTTCTTGCCAAAGTTTGTGATTCTAGGTCGACAGGGATTACCCTATATGTTTTGATTTATTTGCGAAGTATGAAAAATATGCGGCGTAAAAGGTCGTATTGTTAGGGTTATTCTTGACAAAATTGCTTGGATTTTTATAGCTTAAAGGAACCATAGACCTAATTATTTGGTATTAATTTCAACTTGACACCTCCACGTGTTTCTAAGAAAAAGGGTCTTGAAAGACCATCAGATGGACAACGAAGTAATCCTATAAGGGTTCCTTTTTTTGCTTTTGTACGTAATCCTAAAAACGAATTATATAGTTGATGAAAACCCATCTAAAAAGAAATCCAAATGTTAATACTAGTTTTAACACGTTTTGACACTGAATCGTATTAAAATTAAATAATTGCCTTAATCGCGTACATGATTCGACTATGAAAAATATAAGAACTTAACATTAACTGGAACCCAGGAAACGTACAAAAAGACTTGCATATTATTTTATATTTTTGTTAGTATCAAGTCTTAACATTTACAGAATCGTAAATTGACCAATCAACATAATTCAATTTCAAGTCATTGAGATAAAAATTTACATAGTTTCGAGAATATGCTTCACGTAATGGCTATTAACTCTAGGCTATTTATATTGCTGTTTATAGTTTTACTGAATTATCAATTAATATAGAAAGACGAATGTCTTTCTCCAGCAATTAATTATTCAATAACAACAAGAAATAGAAAATTCTTCATATACCCATAATTCTTCCAGACTTCTTAAATCTTTTGAATATACTGTTACATAAAATATTGTACGTATTCTGACATTTTGACTTTATGTCGCTAATTTACGCTTCTTTTGCCATCTAATCATCATATGTTGCTTTCGTGTGAAATAGCAGTAAGCAAGAACTCGATCGCTGTCAGCTAAAAGCATCGAGTGGCACGCGATGTCCTAATTATAGTGAAATAATTTAATTTCGTCCATTTATCGCAGCACATAAATTAATGCCCATTTAACGGGAATTTAATTAATTCGGCAAGATAATGTATTTCGAAATGCTTTTGGCAATATTTTAACTAATTGCGAGTTGTTATTGTGGCAAACATTTTCTACTTCTCGTTTCTTTCTAAATAATTGTAAAACTGTTGTAGGTATTTTATATCTGCTTTTTTTCTTTCACATTTTAGTATTTTTGTACAGTGAAAATTGTGTTATGAGAGCATATTTCCTAATCGGTTTTATTGATCAGCTAATTGGGCCTTATATATTCCAGTTAACATCCTTATGCTATCTCTGAGAAGTATGTCGTAGGAAGCAATTATCACGTGGTAACAGTCTTCGTGAAAAAAAGTGGTTAAAATCGAGGTTGTCCAGTAAAGATGTATTGTGTGACTAACGTGATTATTATGAAAAAGTGATAGTAAAATATACTCTATCCTCATGAATTTTTTAATTCTGGAAATGCAAGGAGTTCGTTAAACTAATCTTAAATCCCACAACCTCTGTCATGGTAGGTAGTATAAAGTCATTTATTGTTGTTTTATGCAGTGGTAAATTAGTGAACTCCAGTTGTAGTAAGGATATGCGAATAAAGCATGCAGTGATTTTAAAATTTATAAAAAATGAGATTACTACTTTCATTTTTAAAAATCATACATTTTTAAATTAATCTGAGAACAATGTGGTAATATTAAATACGCGTCGCCTATTGGTACCCAATTGCTTTAAAATTACGCATATATATTTTACTTTACTTCATATTTTTAATAATCATTTATTTTTAAATTAATCTTAGAACGTGGTAATAATAATAAATATACGTCAGCTGCATAATAATAAATATGCGTCTCCAGTTTGTACCCAATTGCTTTAAAAGTACCCAGATATTTTTTACTTTAATTTATATTTTAATTATCATATATTATAAATTAATCTGAGAATATTGTAATAATAATAAATATCGGTACCTATCTGCTTTAAAAGTGCGTACATATTTTTTACTTTACTCTATATTTCTAATAATCATAACTGTAAATGTATTTGCAAAGCTTAACAGAGAAACTTGGAAGTACGACTTGTAGTTTTCTGAAATAATTGTATTATGTTTTCCGCGGGGTTCATTTAGCCTGTATATATTTAGGCTTATTTTTTAATATCTAACATGAGAAGAGATTGTTCTAAATGTTTTACAATTGAAGAGGCTTTTAGGTAAGTGTTCTCAAGGGCATATCAAGAGTAATTTACTTATTCTTTTTTCATACACTTGATTCGGAGTAAATTTGAGCACATAATGATTATCATTGATGTTCATGACGATTATTAAAAGTCTAAGGGAACCATTGGTTACTGTATTTGCTAAAGGAAAGCCCGATGTAAATTTTAATTTTTTCAAAGGAAAATTTTTTTTTTCTTTAATTTCTTCTTAGTAGAAGAGTTATATTCTACTGATAAAGATTAATTTATTGTTTTAACACTTGTTTTTAGATGTGAATAAAGTTGTTACCCGATCTCAGCTCACTACTACAGAAATTCGACACGTGTAAATCGACACGTGGAATTTCGACAACCAAATAGGTTATGATGCTGAAAATAGTGTCATTTTATTTTATAATTACTAGCCAAGCGCCTTTATAGGGAATTCCAACAAAAGAGCACGTTCCCAGGACAAGTTTAAATCTAATAAATAATTAAGCGCCACGAATACAACGCCACTATGCATCATCCCACGCTATACCACGCCGCTCCACGTCCGGGTTAATATCGAACTCATAACGCGATTATTGCTTTTCCACAATATTATCCGCCGTCACAAATTAAAGCTATTTCCTGACGTCCAAGTTATGAAAAGCGTGCGAGCGACCGCGTCTGAACTAGAAATTGAATGGACAGGGCACCAAACAGCATTATTAATAAAATTCTGTTTGAGTCTATAACGTATAATGTTTGCTTTTACTGTTTGAGATGGTTAACTTTCTAAATTTGTATAATTTCCACTGGTTTCGAAATACAAATACTATGTGAAAAAATAGATAATATACAGTCAAATAGCAAAAATATAATTTTCAAAATTTTTCAAATAACTTTTGAAATATTGCTTACTTATAAATATTGTGATTTTCATATCGTCCTATTAGTTACGTTTCACGATAGCTATACTAAAACTACAATAAGCGAAATTGATGTGTATATATATATATATATATATATATATATATATATATATATATATATATAGGTGTGTTTTGTGTGTGCTAAAACTTAAAATTTAGCACGTACATTTCTTTTGACTTCGTGGTGGTCGCTAAGAAAGATTTTTTTCTGAATTCAACCCTGATAAATTGAGCATAACTTTCTAACGACAAAACTTATTTCATTAAAAATTCAAAAATACTTCTTTATTTACCTTACATAAACTAAATTTTAAGATCTTTCGTAAAATGTTAGAATAAAATGCAATAATAATAAATGTTCCACTTTTTGACATTTTCAAATAATTAATCAAAATTCGGTTAAAATTAATCTTCTGAACTAATTGATATCAAACATGTGCATGGATTATTTTATTAGTGATTAAAAATCTTAAAGATACTGTAAAAAGCTAAAATAAATAAACTAAGTACTTTTGCGTTAATAATACCAGTCCGCTCACAACCCGTAATTTTTCGAAGTAGTTTACCACTTTCAAACTCCTGACCCCCATTCAACTTCGCAATTCAAATCCGATTCCCCACATTACCAAAACCAACTTTAGCACAGCATATACTTTGAAACTTTAATCACGACACGAGGGCCGCCACGGAGAGAACCCTCCAAATAATTTCTCCACTCAATAGCAATCCGAAGTCCCTTCCGAGGGTCAGCCCGGGATGTCGATGTGCCCGATATTAATACCAACTTGTAAATTATCTATTAGCCTCTATCTGGGGGGAGCTTCCTCTGCAAAGGGGGGCTTCTGTTTTAATATAAAGGAGTAATGGATAATATTTTGCGCTGGACAGTAATTCAGTAGGGATGTTAGTGAAGCATGCCATTGGCTACTTGCGCAATCTACATTACGTTTAAGTATAACGCAGCTGATTGCATAAGGGTTGTTTCCGTTTATACATTTTCGAATACATTTGTTCTAATTCAAAATTTATACCATATCCTTTCTTACTTATTTATCTGCTGTTGTCATATTCATAGACAGTTTACAAAAGACCGTGGGCGGTCCACACCGGTTTGGCAATCTTAAGACTATTGTCTTCATAAGAAAAATCATTGATCTGCTGTATTTTTGCCAGGATGGTAGGATAAGAGAACATTTGAATAGGGTTCAGTTCTATATCGGGATAGTTTCTGCAGATAGAATAAGTTCTAGTTCCATTCTACTGAATTTAGATTTAATTATACTTGCACTTAATTTTGCAGATTTGATATTTCAACTTGACCGTCTTGTCATGTTTATTTTAATGTTTAAGTATATTTGTTAGATATGATTGTAATTTATACATTTATTTTCTATATATTTTCTATATTATCAAACAAAAAACATGTGTTTGTGCAGTACTAAGCTCCGAAAATATCTCTATGACTTACAGAACATATGTAAAATATTAATCTTATATATTATATGATCCAATTGTTTTAAATACGAGTTATAATGCAATGTAAGTGGGAATATTTGAAGAAAAATTCTTAATATTTACAGCTCCAAATTTGATTAAAGATTAATGTACTGATGAAACATAAGTAATTATATAGAATTTACGTATTAGAAATAAGAATAAATGGTATCGTTAAAATTTTTCAGAAATTAAAAAAATAAAACAAAACCGGCCAAGCGCTTATCAGAACATGCATACATGTTCTGATAAGCAAAGTTTCATGAATTTTCTATGTCTTGAATTGGTTGACCGAAGTAAACCAAAATAATTTGAATTGAAGATTCTAGTCAAAACTATGCTAAAAAATTATATAGAGGGAAGAGCTCCTCTCTTCTTCAATTGTATTTAAAAATATAAAAAATGATAAATATCACATGATTTTTTAATAACCTATCTAATGACACCCAAATAAAAAAATAAAAAATATATCTATGAGGAAGTAAATCATACATTTTTTTTAAATATATTGTTCCGCATTTTTAATATCCCCATATGAAGTAGCCACACGTGACTTTTATGTACATAGCTTTGAAATCGTAGAAACTTTGAGGCACAACAGACGGACAAACAGATGGACGGTTGAAAGAAAGAATATTATGGAAACCGTAAAATCACTATTTATTTCAGCTTCCTATAACCTTCTTGCTATCTTCATTCCTATTTTCCCTTATTAGTAATTTATTTATAATAACTCTTTTACTAAATTATTAAAGATAAGCTTTTTATTTTATTAAAACCAGATTATTAAAATGATACAAAACTTCAGTCTATTCCGAAGTCGGACAAAGGCCTCTACTCTATATCTCTACGCTATTTTGATCGGTGGCGAGCTTATTTCAAAGCACGCTGAGCCCTTGGAATTGTTGAACCTCAGTGCATCACGCCTCCACGGCTGCATACGCATAGCACGTACCGCCCAGTGGTCACTCTCTCACTCTCTTCTAACGATTGTCACTATGGCACAACAGGCGGCTAGCCCATTTCCACTTAACTTTTTCTAGCAAACTACATTCTTTTTATACACGTTTGTATTCATATTTCGGATTTGTGTTTCAATGAACTTACGTAATTGTCCTTCGTATGAAATAAACTCAATTTTTTCTTAAGTTTACTTTCTTAAATTTACTTTCTATAATTTTCAGCCCAATTAAAGTAATCACTTATGGCACACCAATCCATAACAAGGTTTCGAGATTGAACCGCTGCTGTCTAAATCCGTTCACTATATTTGGAAGAAAATATACTCGTTCCAAAAGGAAAGGGACCGTATACTCATGGTATTGCTTACATCGCAAAATAATATTACAAAATTGTTATTTATTCAGGGTGTTTATATTGTGGCCGTTTATAACAAATTAACTCGTTTTTGATATTAATACAGCAAAGGTCTTGATAACAAATGAGGTTACAAAAAATATTTAATATGAGAACTAATGATGTACAAAAAGACCCCGAAGTACAGAATATATACTGTATGTAACTATCTCTCATAACTACGAACGAGTTTTGCACAGTGCAGATTATATAAATAGGTTTCTAATACAAAATTTACACTATTTTCGCAGACATAAATATTCTTAGAAAAGTCATCCATTCCAAAATAAAAAAAGGATTTAAAATTTGCTTAGATGTCCGGAAAATACGAATTGATTAAAAATGTTATTTAGTTACTAATATTATAAATGTGTAAGTTTTCAGTTTGTTTGTTAACTTTTTATACCCAGCAACATCGTAATTAAAATATACACTTGTTTTAATAAATAGATAGTCAAACATCGTTTTATTTCATTTCATTTTTGGTTGTCTCGTCATGACTGAGGGCCATGTCCACTTGAAGAACCGATTCGGAAAATTGTATTACTTCCTTCCACTGATTCCGGTCTTCGGCATATCGTGTGGTATTATTGAAGGGCATACTGGGTAGCGTTAGTGTCT